>BSBK01002729.1:0-600000 GCA_027943335.1 Chamaecyparis obtusa | reverse complement strand
AAGGTTGATAGTCTCAGAGGAAAGTATGATGAAATGAGAATGAAGGATGAAGAGAACATTACTCAATATAGTAGCCAAATCAAGGAAGTTGTGAGTGCCATCAGAGGTGTTGGTGGATCATTAATTAATGAAGAAGTGGGAAGTAAAATTTTGAGAACTCTTTCTTCTAAGTATGCTATTAGAGTATCTATCATTCAAGAATTGTGATCTATACCGAATAATGTTGTTACTCTTGAATCCCTAATCAGTAAGCTGACTGCATTTGAGCTATGTAATTATGATAATAGTCTATCTACCATTGAAACTGGCTTCAAATCATCTGTGAGTATTGGACCATCAAGAAGAGAAAGAGAGAATCACAATAGTTCTTATGGAAATGAATATGATAGTATCCTAATTGAAGAAAAGAAATAAGAAGAGTTGGAAGTACTGTTGGCTAAGAGACAACCGAGAGGTAAAAAAAGCACAAAGGAAAATGACCTCTGAAATGTTTTAATTGTAATAAGATTGGTCATATTTCATCTAGATGTCCTGACAATGACATAAATGATAAGAATGGAAAAAGAGAAAACTAACACCGAAGATTTAGAGATTACAAGGATAAAAGTAAGAAGTCTTGCTACCTAGCCGAGGAAGGTGTAACTGATGATGAATCTGATGATACTAAAGAAATATATGAAGTTGTCTATGTTTTTGTAAATGAATAATTGGATGAAGAAAATTATGAAGATGAAAAAGCACTTGTTTCTCATGTAAGTAAAGTTGACCCATGGATTATTGATGGTGGATGTTCACATCATATGACTGGTGATATTGACAAGTTTGAGAACCTAGAAGAGTATGATGGAGGATTTGTCAGATTTGGCAATGACGCTCCATGTCCTATCAAAGGTAAAGGATCAATTATATTGAATGAGAATATGAAATGTAATGATGCATATTGGGTTAAAGAAATAAACTATAATATGCTGAGTGTTGCACAATTGAAAAATAATGGCCACTGACTAGAATTTTAGAATAGAAATGTGAAGATTTATGGTAATGATGGAGATCTAATTTGAACTGGTGAACAATCTAAAGGTAATTTATTTTATCTTGATACTATTGCCAAGAATTGCTTATTTGTTAAAGTTGAAGATGTATGACTATGACATAAGAGACTTTGTCATGTAAATTTTGATAACTCGATCAAAGTAAGTAAAAAGAATAGAGTCATAGGTCTACCAAAATTAAGAAAATTTGATAAAGTAACGAGTAAAGAATGTCAGATTGGTAAGATGACTAAGTCAAGATTCTCAAGAAAATATTATTCTACCAATGGTATTTTGGAATAATTCACACTGGCCTTTGTGGTCCTATGTGAGTTCAAAGCTATTATGGAGATCGATATTTCATTTTGTTTGTTGATGATTATTCAAGAATGATGTATGTTATGTTTCTAAAACATAAATCTGATGCATTCCAAATATTCAAGTGGTATAAAGGTGGAGTTGAAAAGGAAACATGAAAATAAATAAAATGTTTAAGATCAGATATAGAAGGTGAATTTATTTACTGTCTTCTACAATAAAAATGGAATCAAAAGCCAAGTATCTGCACTAAGGACTCCACAACAGAATGGTATAGCTGAGAGAAGGAATAGATCTATAGTTGACTGTGCTAGAACACTATTGATTGATAAAGAAGTTGCACAAACATTCTGAAGAGAAGCCATAAGTATTGTTGTCTACACACTCAACCGATTACAGTTGAAGAAAGGTACCAACAAGACACCCTATGAACTCTGGTATGGCTACACACTAAATGTAAGTTACTTCAAAATATCTGGAAGTAGGTGTTACATACTAAAAGATGCTAGAAATGGAAAGTTTGACTCTAAAGGAGATGAAGGTATATTCCTAGGTTATTAATAAAAAAGAAAAGTCTATAATTGTTTGATCAAGGCTACTAACAAAATTATTGAAAGTGCAAATGTGAGGATTGATGAATTTGTAGAAAGGAATGAAGAAGATAGAAAAAAGGAACTTGAGGATTACAAAAGATTTGTTTATGTATAGGAAGGTAATTCGGTTGAAGCAACCAAGATGCAACAAGAAGGAACTGATGATGAAAGATGAAAAAATTGATGAACATTCTACCGAGCATGTATTAGCAAAATATGTGAGAAGACACCACTCGCCAAGCATAATTATTGGAGATAAGAATGCATGAGTCATGAAAAGAAGTAAGTTTAAGGATAACACATGTTTGATTTCTGAATTTGAGCCAAGATTAGTCAAGGATGCACTAGGAAATGAAGAATGGATGAATGCTATGAAAGATAAAATTGATCAGATTGAAAAGATAACACTTGGTCACTGGTACCAAGACCTAAGGATAAAAATGTGGTTGAAACAAAGTGGATTTTCAGAAATAAACTCAACAAGAAAGCGGATGTGATCATAAATAAATAAAGAATAGACTACAAAGGGTATGCACAAGAAGAAGGTATTGAATATGGTGATACATTTACCCCTGTTGCTAGATTAGAAGGCGTAAGGATATTACTTGCATATGTTGCCTATAAATGATTTAAGTATATCAGATGGATGTTAAGTGTGCATTTCTGAATGAAATTATCAAAGAAGAGGTCTACATTGAAAAACTTGAAGGATTTTTTCAGAATTCTGATAAGGATATGGTCTACAAGCTACACAAAGTACTCTATGGATTGAAGCAAGCACCTCGAGCATGGTATGAAAGGATGCACTCTTATTTAGTTAATATTGGATTTCAAAGGACTAGTGATAACAATAATTTATATTTGAAATATGATAGTACTGATAAGATTATGATTACTGAGATATTTGTTGATGACATTATATTTGGAGGAAATGAGATAATTTCTAAATCATTTGTTGAGGAAATGAGAAAGTAATTTGAGATGTCTATGATTGGAGAGATTAAATTATTTATTGGATTTCAAACTCAACAAGTAAAGGATGGGATCTACATAACACAATCTAAGTATATCAAGGATATTCTAAAAACAGTCAATATGGAAGAATCTAAACCGATTAGACCATCGATGGCTACTAATTGTAAATTTTCAAAGGAAGATGACACAAAGAAAGTGAATGAGACACTTTATCGATCTATGATTGGTAAACTACAATATGTTGTCCACAACTGACCAGATATTGCACATTCAATCGGTATAGTTGCAAGGTTTTATGCCAACCCAAAGGAGACACACATGTCTATAGTAAAAAAGATATTTAGATATCTGAAAGGGACTGAATATTTTAGAATATTTTATGTAAAAGAAGGATATTTTGATCAAAAGGTGTATGCTGATGCTGATTGGGCTTGAAATATTGATGACAGAAAAAAACTAGTGGCAGAGCTTTCTTTTTAGGAGAAAGGTTAGTGACATGGTTAAGAAAGAAACAAAGTTGTATTTCACAATCTACTACTGAAGCTGAGTATGTTGTTGAAACTATGAATTATTATAACATTGTGTGGATCAAACAATTACTTGGAGGTATGCATGAAAAGATTATCGACCCAGTTATAATTTATTGTGATAATACCATTGTTATTAACATATCTAAGAATCCAGTGATGCATTAAAAAACAAAACATATATCTATTAAGTATCACTACTTGAGAGAGAAAGTACAAGATAAGCATGTGACATTGGAGTATGTGAATTCTAAGGAACAAATAGCTGATATATTTACAAAACCACTACCGAATGATGCTTTTGAGTATCTTTAAGGTAAGTTTGGGGTTATTCCCTTATCTAATGTTCACTAAGGCATGATGCATGCTACATCAATTCAAGTATTCAATAGAATATCTATTTTGTGAGTTGATGCTAGTGTTCACTCTTTAGGTGAAGCTTGAAGTTGTGAAAAAGAAGTTTATGCCTACAGTGATAGATCTATACATTTGAGGTATTATTTGAGTTTGTACGTCTTTGGAATTGTTGTCAAAGAGGGAGAATATTGTTGATGATTATTAAGAAGGCCGAGAATGATTCAATTGATTAGTAAAGGAGAATATTATAGAGGAAGATGAACAATGAAGATAAAAAAAGTTGCCAAAGAGAGACGGTAAAGAAGACTACTACTAATAGAGGGATAAAGACCAAAAAAGAAAATCAAGTACAACAAAGGAAAATACAAAGCTTAGAAGGAGAATATGAATCACAATGAAGTGTACCATCATTAATTGAACACTGAATATTGTTAGTGTTTCCATCAATCCCAAATAGGGAGATTGTTACCATAACTAATAGTAGTGTTGAATATCGATTATCTGATGGTGATGATGATGAAGACTGACCAAGATCACAGGAATACAAGATAGTAGAAAGGTTAGACCAGTTATTTTCTTGTCATTGATGTCAAGCAATTGATTTCTGATTTATTATATTGTGTTGCCATATCATTTGGTATATGATATAAGTTGAATGAATTAAGAAGAAGAAAAAATGAGATGTTATGAAGTTGAAGAACTTAATTGGGCAAATAATATAGATCAAACAATGATTAGATATGTTGATATAATTATTTTCTACCTAATGTATATGATTATGTTAAGTTAATAAAGCATGGTGATGAAGATTTGTCAAGTCGATAAGCAAAAGAGTTTTAGCTACCGAGTAGGAAATGTCACTCGGTAAAGGCTAAAGGTAAAAGGAAGTATGTTTTGATAAAGGCAAAAGAACTCAAGGCACCGAACATAAAAGAAAGGTTTAGGCACCAAACAAAGTTAACCAAAATTCAGAGTTAACTACCGAACAAGGAACATATATTAAATACAAGGATTGGAATGACATTTAATGATTAGATATGATGAGTAGGATGACCATAATGACAAGGAAAGTTAGTTACAGAGATCTACAAATAGGAAAATTTAAGGTGAAGATCTACAGCTTAGATCTTAACAGTTAAAGCAGAAGGAACAAGTTTCAAGAAAGTTCAAGTTCCTAGGTGAAAAAAATGTGTTACCGAGATCTAGATTCAAGGTATAATGAATTGGACGGTTAAGATTGATTAAAGAAAAATGTAAAAGAGGAGATTAAGAGGAAAAAATTGTCTATATAAAGGATGGATTTGTATAAACAAATGGCTAGAAACTTGAAGAAAGGAAGAGTCATTGATTGAAGCAGTAAAGAAGGAACAAAGAGATTCTAAGTGGAAAAGAAAGATTTGATGAAGTGTTGAAGCCAGTGGAAAGTGAAGAATTGAAGTGAAGATAGAAGAGCACACAAAGGATCTGATTAAGAAAATATAGTTGTAAATCTACAAGTCAATTTATTTACTGTTGCTTACTAGCATTTGTAAAAAAGAAATCTCTTAACATAGTGGGCTTAACAATATTATTGTAAAATCCTTAAAAATGTAACATTCTAAAGAGTGTTTGAAGCCCTCTAACCAGGTCACTCCTAGTAGGGTGAAGATCCTAACAGATCTAAGGTAAATCCCTTGACGTGGTCACACCTAACAATGTGTATTGTAATCTTTAACAAGATTGACTCTTAACTGAGCGTACTTCAGAGTATTTTCTTAGTGGGTGACAATTCTCATAGTGGTTTTTCTCAAAGCTAGATTTCCACATTAAATACTAGTGTGACATGTGATGCATGAATTGTGTGTATAATTTACAAAATTGTTAAAGTTTATTTACTGTTGTTGGTAAATAGTAAAGTGTGTTTAACTGAGCTGTCACTGAGTTAATCAGAGAAAAGTTTTTAGGTATTTGGAATCATGGATTATTGATTCACCCCCCTCTTTGTAATCCAACAAATATTAGTTTGGTTATAAAGAAACAATATTTAGAACTACAAATTGAATGAAAGGGTACCACAAGCATGTTTGCAAGAGATAATACATGTAATTCATTTAAAATTTTTAGTGTTGGATGTGAAGTTTGACGCTTCATTTACTAACTGTTTAATTCATCTTTTATTGTTTATCGTGTCATTTTCTTTTGAAGGCTCTTGTATATATATGAGGGAAATGTCTTGGGTAATTAAGCTATAATAAGTAATAAAGTTTGATGCTCTACTCTCTGGTAGATGTAGCCAAATTGGATAACCATATTAAATTATGTCTTTGGTTATATTTTGTGGTTTTCAACTTGTCTAATTATTTAACAATTGGTATTAGAGCCCGTGAGATATAGGGAGAGAAGACATGACCAAAGCACAAAGCTCTTCTTCTTTGTTTGTGGTTACACCAAAGTCCACAATTGCAAACATTGATGATTGTTGCAATGGACCAATGGGAACTCCTCAAATATTATGAGGAGATGTTTGATTTGGCCCTAATTCAATAGGGCATTATGGAGCAAATTACAGTTGTAAGTTATAATCATTCAATGTGATATTGTTCGTATCATTTTATAGGACTTTTTTTATGATATCTAGGAACATGACTTCTTGTCATAGATTTGTAAATCGAATATGATGTGGATTTGGTGTTTGATTTTTTAAGTCTAAAGATTATTGTCATAGGGTGTTTCCATTAGACTTGTAGCATGCTTATTGTGATACCATGAATAGCTCATTATCACATTTGAGTGGGAGTTTTTGGTAGTGAGAGTTATGTTGTTACAAGATGTTTAGCTTCATGTTATTCAAGATGATGTTATTGTGCCATGGTGGACTCTTGATTAGAGTGTTGTCATGATACAAGTTCTCTTGATAGGTCTTTGGAGCACGTGGCTTCCTCTGTGGAGATGCTAGATTATGTTGTCATCTTGTGTCCCAGGTTGTGCAAATATTTTGTGAGACTTTTTGACAATGTTATTGAGTACATTGTTCTTTGATTTGGAGAGATTCATGATGGTAAAATGTTAACTATGGAGGTTCTCTTGAATACCAGGAGACTTATGTGAGTCCGACATTCTCTTGGGATTAGAGAACAATTGTTGAGGTGGTTTCTCTTCGGAGGTTTCAACAAGACCAAGGAGCCTACACTTGGTGATGGACATGAGTTCATCATGGACCTAGAGGATTTTTCTCTTGGAGAGAGTCAATATGACTCGGTGTATCTTGGAGGAGCATTCACACTCACTCTTGATCTACTTGACAAATTTATCTTCTAGTAGGAGATGTTCTTTGGGATGGTTTCTAGTTTTTGAATATTTTGTGTTTGAACTTCCTTGGTTAGAGAGGCTTACATTCATGTTGGTTGGGTGTTGTTTCTTGGGGGAGGTAAAGGAGATCACACTTGGCACAACTTACCGCTTGGTGGTCATCTATTGTTGTTGTACTTTATAATTTTTTAACAATAGCATGTCTTCACTTGGGAAAATCATTTCCCTTTGATGATTAAACTGTGGCAATTTTAATCCTTCTATAAGATGCCAATTTGGGTTAGACTCCCCTACCTCCCACTTTATTTTTGGGTGGATTCTCTCTTAGAGGAAGTGGGTGAGGCACTTAGGGAATTTTTTTTATGGTGGATTCAAAATCTTTAGATATTCTCCACTCCACCTACACTCGTATTTTGGTTGATATTGATGCTTCTAATGGGTTTCCATAGGTGATTAAACTTATGACTCCTAAGGGTTGTTGGATCCAAACTTTAGACTATAAAGGGTTCCCCTTCAGATGTAGAATATGCTTCAATATTGTACATGTTGCAGCTAAATGTGAGCTACAGAAAGAGAAAGCGAAGAATCCCTCATCATGGTGGCAGGGGGCCTCTACTCATCATTATACGGTATCAAAGAGCTCTTCCCAGGGGGTTGAGAAGGATCTTCCCGTTAATGGCGTGGGTAAGGCTAGGTCTATTCCTATGGCTTTTGGGATGAACTCTTAGGTGGTTGTCGATGCTGGTACTATTACTGATGATTCTCAATTGGAGGATTTTTTGGCTCTTGGTTCTACATTTGTGGTTTTTGGGATGGGATCTCAGGTGGATGTACCTATTAGTGCTGCTACTAGAGTAGTGTGTGCTTGTGATATAGTTTTTGTGGATTTTGTTGGTGTTGTTTGTGTCAAGGATTTTGCTGGTGATTATGTTGGTGTTTTCCTTAGAGTTGTTCTTATCTCTCTAGATGTGGTTGGCTCTAGTTCTGGTGGTTCTTCGTAGTGTACTGGCCTCTCTTTGGGTGCTAGAATTTCTATGTTGGATTTGTTGGCTTGGCATGATGCGTCTGCTAAGGTGGAAGATAGTTGGATTCTTGTTAATGGGAAACATTCCAAGAAGAGTTCACCCTCATTTGATATGACTCTTCTTTCCCATAAGAAGAGTGCTAATATAAAATCATAAGGTTGTAGTTATATCTTCCAAGTTGAGGGAGACTGGTGTTTAAAACCCTCAGGGGCAATGGGAGCTATGCTTGCCTATTATTTCTTGATTATCGATGGTTTGTGGGTTGCATTGTTGGTTTTGACATTATGTTTAGTGGAGTGCATAACTTAGTCAGTGGTTGGCCTTTTTTTTAGGGGGCTGTTAACACTTAATCCTTTTTTTCTAAGCCTTGTACAAGGTTTTGAGGCCTCTTCAAAACCTTCTTTTCCTTTAATAAAAAATAGTAGTATGTGATATTTTAATAAGGACTTAGAAAAATGAAGTGAGATCAAAGGTGAGAGATATGCAACAAGTTGGTTGTAATTTGCAAATTTTTGTGATTTGATTATTGTCACACATTTTATGTAAGCCTTGATTGGTAGACTTGAGTTGTTCCAATTGACATTGCTCATGCAACATGTATATTTTTTCATTGGAGTACATGGATCTTTAGATGTTTTGCACATCAATGGTCTTTTGGTGTGTTTTGTTATCCTGGAAGATGGTATTTATTGAACAGGACAATGGACTAGCATAGTTGGTATAAAAGTTTTTGTATGGGGTTGGATATGTTGGCATGAATTTACTAATGGTTTGTTGGACGTGATTAGCTACTAGCCTACTCCAACCATGGAGATTGATTTGTAACCTATTTATTACAATAGGATTCAGTGATTGTATTTGAGACAAGGCCATATAAAGGATACTTCAAATGGGAGGTCTTTTGGGTATGAAGTTTTAGCATGAATCGATCTTCAAGTGGGAGATTGTTGGATGTAAAGTCTAAATCTTCATTTCCTCGACTGTTCATTTCATATTCCCTTGTTTGTCCCTTTTCCTACTTTTGAAGGTTCTTTTATATATATGAGGGAAAAACCTTATGTAATTAAGCTGCAATGAGTAATAAAGTTTGATGCTTTATTCCCTAGTGGATGTAGCCAAATTGGTGAACCTGGTTAAGTTTTGTGTATGTGTATATTTTATGGGTCTCAATTTGTTTACTTATTTAACAGCTAGCAAGTAATATTCAAAAAGAGAGGAAATAAGGGATTTAAACTACCTTAACCTTAACTTTGCAATGCAAATCTTATACTTTCAATAATTCATTTTCTTAACTAAGGATGAATTTGGAATTTTGTAAAGGAATTCACTTAAAGAAATTTTGTAATTATTTTGAATTATTTTAAAATAAGTATATATAATGTTATCTATAAATATTGGTTTCATATTTTTTTAATTAATATAATAATTCAAAATAAAAGAAACAAATGTCAATACCTAACTTGGGGACCATTCAATGAAACTTTTCAACAATTAACATACTCTAGTAATTAGTTTGGCTCATGACCCAATACATACACAAGCTCTAGGTTAATTCTTGGGAACTAAATAAACATAAAGAACACATACATACACAAACCTTATGAAACCTAGGTACATGATTCTAAGAGCATATATAGATTACCCCCATCCACTAGAACATACTCTCTCTACAACCTAAGAGAATTTCAATGATATTTTTTATACTTTTGTAGTTAATTGTCAAAATAATCATTCTTCAAAAATACTAAACATAATCAAGGTATCAACCCAATTAATTTTATTTAATCGATTAGCACAACAATATAATGATTAAGCTAGTCTAATTTAATGAGATGTGGCACTAGCGAATGTTATCTCTATTTGAGCATTAAGGATTGTCATTAGTATCAAAGTATCAAATAAGTTATTTAGTCGGTAAAGGTTGGAATAAGGAGAAAAAAAGTTAGTCGGTTGAACATACAAAGCCTTCACATCGAGCATATACAAGGCAAAACTTAAAGATATCAAAATACAGGTTTAACTGAGCATGTTTAACGAGCATCAGGAATTACTGAGTATTGAGTTAGTAATCACCGAGCATTCTACACACCAAGCATCGGTTATTCACAGAATAGTGAATGCAATGATTACCGAGTTATTCAAGAAACAACATAGTAATAAAAAATGACACATATCTCTATGCAAACGGTTTACACGGATCTATAAATAGTTTACCAAGATCGAGACATATTTAATATGGATGTAATCATTTAATTTTGTGATGATTCCTATGTAACAGTTAGATTTAGGTTATTTTTGTACACCGTTGATCTTAGGTTTTATAAGATGTTGTAACCCTAATTAGGTCAAAGCAGTTTGATATATAATTGTAAAAGATGTCATTTTTGAAAAAAAATGATATGAGAGATCATGAAGCAGTAGCCGCACACAGGACATCAAAGATCAGACAAGGGTTATATGACAGAGAAGTTAATCAGAGACAATATCAGTTTATTAGAAACATACAAGGAAACTGAGCAGGACATAAGGTTATATTCAACACATTGAGGTGATATCTATTTGATATTTCATAGATATGATTCAGACAAGCATAAGTTGTCATTTACAGATATTCTATTGTTATCAATTTAACCATTGTAGCAGATTGTAAATCTCTTAACATAGTAGACTTAACCATCTTATGTAAATCTCTTAACTGAGTGCACACTTTATTTGTGTTGCTAAAATCCTTTAACAAGGTAGATCTAGTTGATCTTATGTTACTCCTTGTAATACCCCAAAAATGGGCTATAAGTTCATTAATCTCCTACATCTTCAATTCAAACAAAATCAACATCGAAGTCCTAACCTAAGGCACATATGAACATCATCAAATCTAATTGATTATCTTAAATTCTGCATCAGGGAATATTCTTAGTAATATTCCTAATTATCATAATTATCTTTAATTTTATAATTATTTGGCAATAAATCACATTTATCCTAAAATTTGATTAATTAAATATTTTGCATATTTAATTAATTAGATTTAATATTTGCCACTTAATTGTGTAATTAAATTTAATTATATCTATTATTAATTGTATTATTTAATTTTGACAATAAATCTAATATCATATGAATAATTGATTAAATTCTTATTTAATTAATTAAAGCAAGTTGTCATTATTTAATAATATAGTTTTTAATAAAAGTTTGATTAAATAATTGATTAACCCATAAATCAATTATTTTATTTCAAAAATCAGTTAAGTTGAGCATAAATCACTTTATTATTAAATTAATTCATAAATAAAACATGCACAATCATAAAAGCAAACAACTATCAATTATCAATTAAAGTTAAACTCTATTTTGAGTTAAAGCTTAGCTTTTGCATGTTTTTGTGAGTTAATTATCCTTTATTTAAAAATAACTCAAAAATCAACCTGAGTTATTTGAGTGATTTATGGCTTTTTCCCATGCACCTCCAAAGCCCTGGATTTCTATAAAAAAAAGGCTTCAGCTCATCTCTCAATCATCTCTCAAATTTGCATCCAAGCATCTCATATTTTGCACAATCACGTTGGAGAACTAGAATTGAAGAATCAAAGTTCTTGCGAATCGACATCTTTGTGAGATCAATCTTATTTTTGCATTCATATTGCATATCATTGTTAGATTAGCATTGCATATCAATCTTATTTTTGCATTCATAGCATATCAGTTTATCATTCCTATTGCATAGAAAATATCAAAAATATAGATTAATTGCATTCAATTTCATATCCATCTTTTACATTCAAATCCTTCATTTAGGTGTCGTCTAGGTCACTGATCTCGATTACAATCTGAGAACATCAATCTCGCACCTATTAGAAGGCAGTAAATCGCTTGGTTAGATTAGATTTCAATTTTGCACGATTTTGATTATAGCTAACCTCTAATGTTTTACTGAAGTGTTGTGTCTATAGATCAGGTACAATTTTCACACACACATTTCTGGCACTGGAAATTAATTTTTTATGAAAAATTGAAAAAAAATTATTAAAAATTCAAAAGATTTAATTTTATCTCCCAAACGGCTTAGAATTTTGGTCTAAAATTTTTTTTTCAGGTTGGTGACATGTCAGGGAAGCTACAGTAAAAAATTTAAAATTTTTTGAGATGTTTTGAATTTTTAATAATTTTTTCTTGAAATTACGGAAAAAATTAATATCTAACGCAAATCAGCATATTTTTCAAATTTTTTTATATTTTCAAAAAGCTCTTTAAATTTTACAGGGGGTCCATTCTTTGTGTTTTAAATTTGGACATGATATCATAGCTCAAATAGTCAATTTACAAAAACTGGTCTGTTTTGATAAAATGGGTCTCTAGGGCACAAATGAAGAGATTTTTCTAAAATTTTTGCATTTTTGGAAAGCTCTCTATTTTTTAGTAGGGGTCTCTATTCTGAATTTCTATTTTTGTGGCCAAAATCATATCAAAAAAATCAGATCTTGTTGACTAGGTCAAATGCAGTGCAAAAAAAATTAAAATTTTGTGATGGGTATGCACTTATTTTTCATATGATTCAATGCATGATATGAGTTGTCATTTGGGTTAATTGCTAGGTATTATTGCTGATAATAATTGATTTTTAGAGCTAACCCTATGGTTTTCATAACTTGAATATATTTTGCATATCTTGTTTGCTTGTTGGCTTGTTGGAGAGTTCGTAGCTTGCTTGCATAGTAAAGCTCAACAAAAATTGCTAAAAATCAGGTAAAATCTACTAAGCACATTGCAAGGATCCTAGGTATTCTCCTTCATTTAATAACATTTCGATTTGGGACTTAAAATAAATCTCTTATGTGTCAAGCTTGTGTGCATCTTTTCATGCTTTTGATCTATTTCTACACACTTGCATAATTTGATACTAGGTTGTGATCCCTTAAGGATTCATTAAGTAGTCTTAGAATACGTGTGATTGATCTTGATTGCTATCTTGGGTTATTGGACTCGCTAATCTGTCAGCCCCTCATTTTCACCCCGTGGTTGCAATCTCAACGCCATAAAGGGGAGGGGTCAACAGGACAGAAGCGTTAAGTGTTCCACTTGGCAACCCTTTTGTGCTTTTAGAAACTCACTTGTTTTCTAAGTTGGGGACTCATTTTTAGCTTGTGTGAGGTGTTAAATGTTCCACCTTGTGGACTCATCTCATATTTGCTTTAAGCGTTAAGTGTTCCTCTTTCTGCTTTTTGAGTTCTTTTGGTAGATTTGCTTTCGGGAATATATCTGTGCTCACATAGTAATTAGGCCCTATGAACACTATTCGTGATTCTTGAGAGATTGGATTCTTAGAGAAATCTTTCTTGATGACAGAATCCTTGTAGGTAGGGAGGATACTTAGTGTGTTTCACATTCAACTTGGTTAGTGCGTCTTCTCTTATTGATCGACACATTCTCTCTCCGAAGAGGTTGATAGATCACGTGGGGTTGATATCACGAGCTTTGGTGAATCAAAATTGGTTAGTGCATCTTCTCTTATTGATTGATACATTCTCTCCCCGAAGAGGTTGATAGATCACGTGGAGTTGATATCACAGACCTTGGTGGAACAAAACTTTGTCTTAACGTGTCAGATTAATTTGCTTGCTTTGTTTGGGTTAAAAGTGAAAAGGTGTCAAAAACCTTGGATCTAGAGCCAAGTCCCCTTGTGGTATAAATCTGTGAGTCACTTTTAGAGAGGGTTAACTGTAGCGGACAATCCCTTCACAGGGAAAACTGCATTGATGGAACCTCAAGCGGTAATAGCCATTTTCGCCATGGTAGTGACAGCCGCTATATAAATGTCCTTGTGGAAGAAATCTCCACGGGTATGGTTCATTGTGGGGTTGTCAGATCTCCCTAGCAGCTCTTGAAGATTAAGTTCTTGGACTGTGTCAAAACCCTGGTGCGCTGGGATTGGAGTTCACCCCTTTGAATCATAAAAGTTGCAGAGTCAAACCATTACTAAAAACCCTAGAGAGGCCAATTTTTCACTTTCAGGTATATGTGTGTTATTGCAAAACTTTTCAGAACATACACAATTAGTACTCTCAGGGATTAGCACAATTTGGTCACTTGATTGTTCATGCGCAAGGTTGCTTTTACCCTTGTTCATTATTTTCAGACGTGCTTGGAATCACTTGCTTGCTGTTCTGCGCGCTTGTTTATCTACTTGGCTATTAAAAATGATCAAATCTGGTATAACCTTCAAAATATGGACAGTACAATTTGCAAACAATCCAAAACTGAAGACCTTAAATTTTGCAAAAATTGATGTAAAATCTTTTTGGAGTCAAAAGTCATTTCAAGAAGTCAAAAGTCGTATGAGTTTTGTCAAGTGTCATTTCAGTATTGCCCATCTGTCGTACGATTGAGAACCCAGTGTCGTATGAGTTTTCAAACTAGCAAATTCAAGAAAGTCAAAACCCTGTTAGCAACTGTCGTACGAGTTTTGTCAACTGTCGTTTCATTGCTACCCAACTGTCGTACGAGTTTAGCCACTGTCATTTCATAGACTACCCAGTGTCGTACGAGTCTGTAGAGTGTCATTTGGAAAAATTTGAGAGAGTTGTCAGAAATTGTCAAATTGCAAGATATCCAATGTTTCTAGCCTAGTTCCAGAATCTGTCAAAAATATCATTGTGTCAAGAACAAATCAGTAGCTATTGAGAATTAGTACACATGTCTCAAAGAATCAGTACACAAGAGGAAGAAGCTCTAATCACCGCTATAATGAAGCAGCTACAAGCTATGCAAGTCCAGCTTGACAAACTTGAGAAAGAAAAAGAACCTAAAGAGTTCTCCATGGAAACTCTATGCTCTTTTCCATTTGATAAAGACTTGTACATGTCACCATGCCCCCGGAAAGAATTTGAGCAATGTGATAACCCTTATGATACCTCTTCCACAGAGAGTGACACATCAAGCTTTGGAGACTATGATGACTATGATGATAGACAATGTAATGATACCTATGATAGCTCTATTCCTAAGAATCCTCCTTGTCGTTCATTCTTGCTTACTACAAATGGGCCGTCACATTGGATAGATCGTGATGGTGATCCATATGATTCTGATTTTGAAAGAGACTTTGATGTCTTTTGTGGACAATACCTTGATGATGATCCATCTACTACTGCTGAGGACTATAAAATACATCATGCTAGCTTGAAACGTCAATACTATAAGGATCTCTCCTCTAAGAACTCTCCAGCTGAAAATAAAGATTACACTCTCAAGCAAGATCATGTTAATGCTGAACCTTTGTCTGGTGATGGTTCCCTTCCATCCCCTACTTCCTCCAATACCCGTACATTTCTTAAAGCTTTCGAGTCTTTCAAATCTTTCACAGAACCTTCATCTGACACAAGCCTTGATACTTTTCATGCGGTTCCCTATAGTTATCCTCCAGGGCTACCTCTTAAAGAAACTCAAGCTAACCTTCACTTGGCTGCAAAGACTTTCAATAATGATAAAACTAAAGAGCCTAAGCCTTCATATGCTATAATCCCTACTTCAGCTAGTCCTCCACCATCTCTTCCAAAGTCTTCCATACAATCCCAACATGCTTCCTTGTCCTTAGAAGTGGCTCCATGTCAAGAGGATTCCAAAAATGATGAAGAAAAGAACATAAAGAAAGATCAAGATCAAGAACCCTCCATTTCATCCACTCATTTTCCCGATGTCTCTTATCTGCTTCATGGTTCTTTTGATCCTATACACCCTTTTTCATGCATTCCACCATGTCTTAAGTCTTCTCCTAAGCAAGATCAAGCTACTACTCACACTGTTGAGCTTATTGACAATCAAAATGACCTTACTACACTTGCGCTTTCCAAAGATGATACTTCCATTAAGGTTGGTAAAAATGGTGTTCCTTCCAATGTTAAGCCTATTGAAAAACAAGAGAAAAATTATGCGCTTATGCTATCCGAAGATCCTTGTCAAGATCAAAGTCTTTCATCTTCTTGTTCTACCACTCCATGTTCACTTCCACTTTCTACTCTTCCTAAGTCTTTGCAAGCTTTGAACAATCCTATTAAAGAAGGTGCTCATATTCATGATGTCCATGATTCTATTGAAAATTCTAATGCTCACTCTGAAGATGCTGATATCCTTGGTTGTCATATAGATGCTGATGAACTTATTGATTATCCTTTTGCATCTTCCACTTCCATCCTTGGACCTCTTCCATGTTAGCTTGTGGTGACTAATCAGGAAAGTACTATCCAGGAAAGTACTGTACACTTTTCCTCCCGACCTCACTGGGATTTTTTTTGAGGCCGACTACTTTTTCGGTTATTTGGGCCGACTACTTATAACTCATTCTAACCCTAAAGCGGAAAAATATTGTATAATATGGCTTAGGGTTAGGGATTTTCATGATGTATGATTTTAGTACTTGCGGCAGAATTGGGCTGTAAGGGATTACGGATTGTAATCAGGTTGTAATCACTGGATAATAATAATATTGGACTCGCTGTTGGTGGACGTAGCCCAGGGATTGGGTGAACCACGTTAAATCTGTGTGTCTTGTGTTCTATTCTGTGTGGTTTATTATTTTCTGATATTAGTTATATTTGCACATAATTGTTATTTCTGCCTTGTTAATCCTAACAAGTGGTATCAGAGCGAGGTTATTTCGTTTGTTCTTTCATCTATTCTCTGAAGCAGGTCTCACGAGTTAGTGGGAGAGTCTCTCAGTTAAGTGGGAGAAATGGCAGACGAGGGTAGGCTGAAGGTTGATAAGTTTAATGGGCAGAACTTCTAGTTATGGAAGATGCAAATGGAGGATTATCTCTATCAGAAGGATCTATGGCGGCCATTAGAGGGAGTAGCCAAGAAAGAGCAATCAATGTCTCGGGAGGATTGGGATATTTTGGATAGGAAGGCACTGGGGAGTATTCGTCTATGCCTGGCACAATCGATGGCATTCAATATTACTGAAGCAAAGACAGCTAAAGATCTGATGGAAACCCTAGCGAAGTTGTATGAAAAGCCTTCAGCTTCAAACAAGGTATTTATTATGAAGCGTTTATTTAATATGAAAATGGTAGAAGGTGGATCAGTTACTGATCATTTGAATGAGTTTAATATAGTTACAATTCAATTAACCTCAGTTAAAATTACTTTTGATGAAGAGGTTAGGGCTCTCTTGATTTTGTGTTCTTTGCCAGAAAGCTAGAATGGCTTGGTAATGGCTGTTAGTAATTCTGTTTCTGGTTCTAATACCCTAAAGTATGATGATGTTATTGGTGTTATATTGAGTGAGGAAATTCATAGGAAAAGCTCAGGGGCATCCACATCGGGTAGTGTATTGAACACAGAAAGCAGAGGCAGAACAAGAGATAGAGGAAACAACTCTAGAAATCATGGGAAATCAAGAGGAAAATCAAAGGGAAAGAGGTCCAAATCTAAAGGGCCAAATGATTGCTGGTACTGTGGAAAACTAGGTCATAAGAAGAAATATTTTTGGTCTCAGAAGAAAGATCAAGGAGACAAAAATGATGGAAACAAAGAGGCAAATGTGGTAAGTAACAAATCCGAGGAGGAAGCTTTGCTCTTGTCCTTAGAAAGTATTGATGATTCATGGGTTTTAGATTCTGGGGCTTCATTTCATGCTACACCCCATAGAAGTTATTTTGTTGATTATGTCCAAGGGGATTTTGGGCTAGTTTATTTGGGAGATAATGAACCCTGTCAGATTGTTGGAAAGGGAAAAATTAAGATTAAGTTGCAAAATCAGAATCATTGGCTACTACAAGAGGTAAGACATGTTCCAAGGCTGAGTAGGAATTTAATTTTAGCAGGGCAACTGGGTGATGAGGGTTGCACAGTTACTTTTAATGATAAAAATTGGAAGGTTTCAAAAGGTTCCTTAGTAGTAGCAAAAGATGTGAAAGTAGGCACCTTATATCTTTGTACAGGTCATACTGTTCCTTCTACTTTAATTATTTCAGAAGATAATGAATGTTCAGGAACAGTGGCTACAGTTGAGCAGGAAGAACATCAAACTATTGCTGTAGATTCTGACACAGCACTATGGCACAACAGACTCGGGCACATGAGTGAAAAAGGTATGAAATTACTTCATTCAAAGAAAGTTTTACCTGGTCTGAAATGTGTCAATATGGATTTCTGTGAAAGTTGTGTTTATGGAAAATAAAAGAGAGTTAGTTTTGTGAAGAGTGGGAAGGAAAAGAAAAATGAGAGATTAGAGCTTGTGCATACAGATGTATGGGGACCAGCTCAGGTATCTTCCCTTGCTGGCTCTTTGTATTATGTTACATTTATAGATGATGCAACAAGAAAAGTATGGATTTATTTTCTTAGACATAAATCTGATGTATTTCAAACTTTTAAGAAATGGAAATGCTTGGTTGAGAATGAGACTGGTAAAAAGTTAAAATGTCTCAGATCTGATAATGGTGGTGAGTATTGCAGCACAGAATTTGAAGAATATTGTTCCTCTAATGGTATTCGTAGGCAGAAAACTGTACCAAGGACTCCACAAGAAAATGGAGTGGCTGAACGCATGAACAGGACAATAATGGAGCGTGCAAGGAGTATGAGGTTGCATGCTAGGCTGCCCAAAAATATGTGGGCACACTAGTACATTTGAGGCCAATTTGCGACAGCTATGTGTCGCAAATGCGACGACTATGTGTCGCAATAGTGACACCCATTGACGTCGTAGTTTTTTAGTCACAAATTGCCACGTCTATGGGTGGCCGTCGCAATTGCGACACCTAGCCGTCGCAACGTCGCCCCTTCACTCATTTTGGCCCTCCGTCGTATTGCGACTCCAGGGCATCGCAATTGCGACGGCCCTCCGAAGCAATTGCGACAGGCGTGGTCGTCACCCATACGGCCCTTATCCATTTTGGGCCTCCGCCGCATTGCGACAGCAGGGCATCGCAATTGCGACGACCCTCCGAAGCAAAGGCGACGGGCTCCCGTTGCATTGCTTCGGAGGGCCGTTGCAATTGCGGCGGGCTCCCAAGCAATTGCGACGGGAGCCAGTCGCAATTGCGACGACCTTGGGTAAATTTTTTAAAAAAAATGATTGTATACATTGCTAATGAACCACATTAATGCTTATTTCTTTCAACAAATGAGGACAGTCACTGTAAAGACAACATGATGATGCACACTCACTGTAAGGATAGTCACAAATGAGGACATCTCACAGTGACTGTCCCTTGTGTGATTGCCACTTGAATGTATTGCTATTCAGCCACATTAATGCTTTTCTTCTTCAAAAAATGAGGATAGTCACTGTAAAGACAACATGATAATGTACACTTACAATAAGGACAGTCACAAATGAGGACATCTCACAGTGACTGTCCCTTGTGTGATTGCCACTTGAATGTATTGCTATTCAGCCACATTAATGCTTTTCTTCTTCAACAAATGAGGATAGTCACTGTAAAGACAACATGATAATGTACACTTACAGTAAGTGTACATTATCATGTTGTCTTTACAGTGACTATCCTCATTTGTTGAAGAAGAAAAGCATTAATGTGGCTGAATAGCAATACATTCAAGTGGCAATCACACAAGGGACAGTCACTGTGAGATGTCCTCATTTGTGACTATCCTTACAGTGACTGTACATCATCATGTTGTCTTTACAGTGACTGTCCTCATTATCATGTTGTCTTTATAGTGAGTGTACATTATCATGTTGTCTTTACAGTAAGTGTACATTATCATGTTGTCTTTACAGTGAGTGTACATTATCATGTTGTCTTTACAGTAAGTGTACATTATCATGTTGTCTTTAGAGTGACTATCCTCATTTGTTGAAGAAGAAAAGCATTAATGTGGCTGAATAGCAATACATTCAAGTGGCAATCACACAAGGGACAGTCACTGTGAGATGTCCTCATTTGTGACTGTCCTTACAGTGAGTGTACATCATCATGTTGTCTTTACAGTGACTGTCCTCATTATCATGTTGTCTTTACAGTGAGTGTACATTATCATGTTGTCTTTACAGTAAGTGTACATTATCATGTTGTCTTTACAGTGACTATCCTCATTTGTTGAAGAAGAAAAGCATTAATGTGGCTGAATAGCAATACATTCAAGTGGCAATCACACAAGGGACAGTCACTGTGAGATGTCCTCATTTGTGACTATCCTTACAGTGAGTGTACATTATCATGTTGTCTTTACAGTGAGTGTACATTATCATGTTGTCTCAATCTATACATGAACGATAATACAAATATTGAATGCATTATATTCTGTCATTCTATACATGTACGACGATTCAAATATCGAGTGCATTATATTATCTCAGTTTATACATGAGCGATAAATTTCATTTGCAACTTGTATAGGAGGATCAGATGACACAGAAGATAAAGAATTTCAGGATGAGGTATGGGAGAAGGCTATATCAGAGGAAAAGCTAGGGCTTTGTTAGTGTCCCTTGTGACAGTAACAAAATTTGATGAAAATAATTTTTGTTTCACTCAACTTTGACATTCACAACTTCCTCTTTTATTATAATAAGAAAAAATACAGTGACTTTAGAGAAAATAATGAAACTAATACAATTGCAATACGGTGGTATTTAGAACAAACAGAGCTTCACAACCATCAAAGAAGAAAAAAACACATGCATATATCGAGTACTCCTCAATCAGAGAGATAGAGAAGAATTCAAAACATACCCAGACTGAACATGGCCATACCAAGACCAGCATCAGACAATATTCTTATTGACTGCTCTACGATAGCTGGCATTTCAACTTTCCATCTGCAAAATAGATTATAAAAACATGAAAATATATCAGAGATGTTTGATATTGATACAAAACAACACAGATTCATTTCTTCGTACACCTGTATATCATAAAAATCCTTGCACACTTCAAAAAATTGTATTGCCTTTTACTTACTCAAAAGTAATTTGCATAAAGCAGTCATTTGATTAACATGGATCCTAATATTCACAAGTACATGGTCATGTGCTCCATCGTAGCATCTTATAGATTTAGATTTGTTCTCTGAAATAATTCAATGTTTTGTTTACAATCCACAAAAGAAATATTTTCCCTCGTCTACTTAATCCTAAACAAAAGGCCATATAGCAATATAGATAGAACTATATAACAGAAACCATAAACAATGGTAACCTTAGCAGCAGCAAGAAATTGTTGCAAAAACTTTACCTTATCATACCCAGATTGTTGCTTTTCCTAGCGGAGGGAAATTTGATCAGTAAAATTGACACAAAGTATGCTATCTCCATTGTCATGCTGGATAACAAAACACCAACTTTAATGGGCATGTACGTACTGTCCCTTGTGTAATTGCCACTTGAATGCATTGCTATTGAACCACATTAATGCTTTTTTCCTTCAACAAATGAGGACAGTCACTGTAAAGACAACATGATAATGTACACTCACTGTAAGGATAGTCACAAATGAGGAAATCTCAGAGTGATTATCCCTTGTGTAATTGCCGCTTGAATACATTGCTATTGAACCACATTAATGCTTTTTTCCTTCAACAAATGAGGACAGTCACTGTAAAGACAACATGATAATGTACACTCACTATAAGGATAGTCACAAATGAGGACATCTCACAGTGACTGTCCCTTGTGTAATTTCCACTTGAATGTATTGCTATTTAGCCACATTAATGCTTTTCTTCTTCAACAAATGAGGATAGTCACTCTAAAGACAACATGATAATGTACACGGGCTGTAAGTGTACATTATCATGTTGTCTTTACAGTGACTGTCCTCCTTCAAGTGGCAATTACACAAGGGACAGTCACTGTAAAGACAACATGATAATGTAGAGAAACGTTGTCATTTGTATTTTCAACAGCGCCGAGAGAGATTCCCTCCGCAAAATCACAGCTACAATTTTTGAGTACGTTGGGTTTATTTTTCTTTTGTCATTATTATGTAATATGGTATTCAGCTGTTACAGAGCTAAAATACCCATAAATGAGGACATATCTGTGTTGAATTTATTGTTAGCGGCTTTGGTTATTTAGAAGTTTAATTTTATTTGTTCATTTTTCAAGCACAAACATTTTGTGGACCGTAACGTCTTCATTGTTTCGGGTATGCAATGAAACAGCCCTAACTTGCGACTACCTTCACGGTACTTGTGTACATTATCATGTTGTATTTACTGTCACTGTCCTCATTCAAGTGGCAATTACACAAGGGACAGTCACTGTGAGATGTCCTCATTTGTGAAAAGGACAGTCACACATGACGACATCTCATAGTGATTGTCCCTTGTGTAATTGCCACTTGAATGTATTGCTATTCAACCACATTTATGGGCCCGTTTGGACCACGGCACACAGTAGCATCTACAGAGAAGAATATCCCAGGTGTAACAAGTTGTAAGAATATACCAACAGTTCTAAGAAGTTCCCTAGCACATAGTAGCATCTACACAGAAGAATATACAACATGAGGGCAGCCACTGTAAAGACAACATGATAATGTACACTCATTGTATGTGTACATTATCATGTTGTCTTTACAGTGACTGTCCTCATTCAAGTGGCAATTACACAAGGGACAGTCACTGTGATATGTCCTCATTTGTGACAAGGATAGTCACACATGACGACATCTCACAGTGACTGTGATGCAGGGGCATCCCTCATGCAAACCAAAAACCATGTGATTGAAGAAAGACACCATGAAGCCAAGAAGTCATCCCATCCTATTGAAACAAGCACCTACTTTCCTAAGGTTACATCATATCACCATGGAGCCTTGTGTTGAAGGATTGATAGACTAAATGTTTTAAGATGTTTTCAATGGTTTAGTATTTAAGTTTTCTTGTTTGTAATAATGGTTACAGGATTGATTAACATCTCCTTGTAACCCATCCACATGTTTGGACTATGACCCCTTGGTATTGTTATAAGCCTTGGGTATCAATTAGTCTTTGGATGTAATTTGATTGCTAGGTGTCTGTTAGGTGTTTTAGGAGTTTTGGAAGATTAATAAAGGTCTAAAACTATTCAAAACACATTTTAGCCTTTCTCGGCAAGAATGTTTGCAAAATTGTTAACAATATGTAATGCAACTTTTAAAAGTTGCTTCAAAAGTTGTTATTTGTTGTATTGAACAGACATAACCATCTAGATGGTTAAGAAACTATCCACAGAGCCTTTTTAGGCTTCCAATGGTTGAAGGAATGGCAGAGGAGACTTGGAGAACCATTTTGCTTTCAAAATTTAATAAATAACCCTGTTTTAGAGCATTTCCTGTGCAAAAACTAACTCTGTACGGATGTACGGATGATGGTTGTATGATCAAACTGGCTTGGAAATTTTATTAGAGATATTAGATACTCTGAGAGTTGGTTTGGAGGATTTAACTTGTTTTAAATCAAAGTTATTGTATTTTCTCTGAACCTTGTCTGCAAACCCTTGTTTTCAGGGTATTGACTGCTCTTATGGCCATAACCTGAGTTTTAACCATTGAAAATTCTTTATTCTTGGCAAGATGAAGGTTAGACATGTATATTTTCATATTCCAAAGGCTTTAGAACAGGATGTTAAGTCTGTGCATGGTGAAGGCGAGCCCTAGTTCAAAGACTCTATTGTTTTTTACTAGGATTTGATGAGAAATGAAGGATTAGAGTCTAGAAGTGTGTGAAGGACCCCTGATCTTGGTTTTTGTGAATGTCTAAGGTATGAAAAACAATCTAAAACTCTGATTCTAATTCCAGGAGCCCATTCTTCAACACTTGTCTTGAGACCCAAGCCTGATTGCATGCATTAGGTCTGCGGACTTGACAAGAGAAGAGGAGTGCAGGAGTGGAGTTGGGGTCTGAGGTTTGGAGGTCTGAAAGAACATCAAAAAGGGTGTCTAGAAATCACATAATGTCATTTAGTCTTTTGGCAATCTGCAGAGTTAATGGGGCAGAGCAGGTTTCATAGACCTAGCTACTAGAGCCACTAGGTCATTTTGCTATTCTGATGCCTTAGGCTGTTAGGACCAAAACTAATACATGTTTCTAGCTATTTAAGTGATATATAAGTGGTTACTAAGTTTTGTTGAAGGGCATAAGGTCTGGAACCTTAAGAACACCATTTGATCAAATTCAGAGCACTTGTCCCTAAAGAGAAAACTGAACTTGATTGGGTTTGAGTACATAAGTTGTTGTGTGATCTTTGAAACCTTTAAATTCATTACCTTGCAGAGTTCAAACATTCACCTATAAGAATCAGAGTCTAATTGTTTGGATTGATTCATTTTTGGTGTCTTGAAGTGGGTTGGGTAATGATCCATGTTTCTTTGCTGACCACTCTGCATCAGACTGTCCCTTGTGTAATTACCACTTGAATGTATTGCTATTCAACCACATTTATGGGCCCGTTTGGACCACGGCACACAGTAGCATCTACAGAGAAGAATATCCCAGGTGTAACCTGGTTGTAAGAATATACCAACAGTTCTAAGAAGTTCCCTAGCACATAGTAGCATCTACAGAGAAGAATATGGGTCAACGAGGTTGACTTCAAAGCCATGCAATCTAATGGTAATAGTAATATCATAATTTGACATACTATCAAAAATACTTCCCAAATAGACTATTCAATCTTATAAGAGATGGATTCATGAGAACTATTATTTATGAAATATGAGTCAATGACTTTAATTAAAAAAATTAACCAATCTAATTCTTGTAAAAATATCAAAATTTGACACATTGAAAATACCTTCCAAAAGTATCCTTAATTGATTAATATGAATCACTACTCATGAAATATAATTTTATAAACCTAATCTAAAAACTACACAATAAAAATCTTAATAGCAATATTGTAAGAAACTATTCCCAAAAGCAAGCCTAACAAAATTTGATGAAAATAATTTTTGTTTCACTCAACTTTGACATTCACAACTTCCTCTTTTATTATAATAAGAAAAAAAATGTCTTTTTAGATATACCTCATGAACCATACTCGAATAATCTATCATTTTTCTTCTCAAAAACATATTTGCAGAGCCTGCTTCTTTTACTTGTTTGTACTTTTATCTCTCTGATGGAAAGGGTTCCTTCAGGACACATTTTTCCAAGTTCACTGCTTGAGATATTTGAGGAGGGTTCCCCTGCTTGAGTATCCATCCAACCCATATTCGAGTAGTTCTACAATTGCACAGTCTAAATTAATAATATTGACAATTGAATGACGAATGATGATATATAGAATTGATATAAACTAATCCTAAAAACACTAAAACGATATTAATATATTTATATTTCATAAATAAAATTGATATAAAAGATCTGGAAAGATACATTAAAAAATAGAAAAATAGTAATTTATAATAGAAGGAAACTTAAATTGCTATTTAAAAAAAAAAACAAGAGTCTTAAATCTTATCATTTTGTTTCATTATCATCCATAAGTACACACCTCTAGCATAATAATTATATTTTACCACCCATAAAATGAAAAAAAGATTTTCACAAGAGAAATTGAAGCTAGATTATAAAAATGAACCATCTTATTGGAAACTGGAACTGTTATCATACCCAAAAGGACTACAAAATTTCACCTTATCATACCCAGATTGTTGCTTTGCCTGGCAGGGGGTTGCATCTGCATTTGTTGAGAGCGAGCCCTAGATCAAAAACTACCATGTTTTTGGCTGGGAAGATGGTAATCATATTAAAATTAGGAGCTTGCATCATATTGAGGACTTGAAAACTTGTGCATTCTTGTTTATCTGGATCAGGAGAACACTCCAAAACTCTGATCTTGGTTTCATACACCCATTTTCAATGCTTTGTTTTGGAACCCACACCTAAAAGCATGCATTAGGTCTGCGGACTCAATGAAGACATTGATATGCTGGAGTGGAGTCAGGGTCTGGGAGTTGGTGGTCTGTTAGAAATCCCAAAAGGGTACTCAGAAAACATATAACTTCTTAGAGTCCTTTGGCAAGTTGCAGAGTTATGGTTGCAGAGCAGGTTTGGGAGACCTACCAGGGTCACTAGGTCAGTTTGTTATTTTGATGTCTTGGGTTGTTTAGATCACAACCAATGCATGATTCTTGTTATTTAGATGATATCTAAGGGGTTTCTAAGTTTTGCTGTAGGAAGTAAGATCTAGAACCTTAAAAGTCTCTTTTGATAGAAAATCAGGGAACTTGTCCCTAAAAGGAAATTTGTTATTGAATGGGATTGAGTCCATAAGTTGTTGTGTGATCCTTGAAACCTTCAAATTTATTACTTTGCAGAGTTTAAACATTAACCTATAGAAATCAGAGCCTAATTGATTGGTTGAGTCATTTTGGTGTCTTGAAGTGGGTTGGGACATAGATCCAAGTTTCTTGCTGACTACTCTGCATCACTATTGAACCACATTAATGCTTTTTTCCTTCAACAAATGAGGACAGTCACTGTAAAGAAAACATGATAATGTACACTCACTATAAGGATAGTCACAAATGAGGAAATCTCAGAGTGATTATCCCTTGTGTAATTGCCGCTTGAATACATTGCTATTGAACCACATTAATGCTTTTTTCCTTCAAGTGGCAATTACACAAGGGATAGTCACTGTGAGATGTCCTCATTTGTGACAAGGACATTCACACATGAGGACATCTCACAGTGACTGTCCCTTGTGTAATTTCCACTTGAATGTATTGCTATTCAACCACATTTATGGGCCTGTTTGGACCATGGCACACAGTAGCATCTACAGAGAAGAATATCCCAGGTGTAACAAGTTGTAAGAATATACCAATAGTTCTAAGAAGTTCCCTAGCACATAGTAGCATCTACAGAGAAGAATATACAACATGAGGGCAGCCACTGTAAAGACAACATGATAATGTACACTCATTGTATGTGTACATTATCATGTTGTCTTTACAGTGACTGTCCTCATTCAAGTGGCAATTACAGAAGGGACAGTCATTGTGAGATGTCCTCATTTGTGACAAGGACAGTCACACATGAGGACATCTCACAGTGATTGTCCCTTGTGTAATTGCCACTTGAATGTATTGCTATTGAACCACATTAATGCTTTTCTTCTTCAACAAATGAGGACAGTCACTCTAAAGACAACATGATAATGTACACTCACTGTAAGGACAGTCACAAATGAGGACATCTCACAGTGACTGTCCCTTGTGTGATTGCCACTTGAATGTATTGCTATTGAACCACATTAATGCTTTTCTTCTTCAACAAATGAGGATAGTCACTCTAAAGACAACATGATAATGTACACTCACTGTAAGTGTACATTATCATGTTGTCTTTACAGTGACTGTCCTCCTTCAAGTGGAAATTACACAAGGGATTTGTGTTTTCATTTGTGTTTTCAACAGCGTCGTAACCCTCCGCGAAATCACATCAGGATATAAGGGCAAAAAAAACAAGAACGTTGTCATTTGTATTTTCAACAGCGGCTTTGGTTATTTAGAAGTTTAATTTTATTTTTTCATCTTTCAAGCACAAAAGTTTTGTGGACCGTAACGTCTTCATTGTTTTGGGTATGCAATGAAACAGCCCTAACTTGCGACTACCTTCAGAGTACTGCAAAACCGAAGAGGGAAAAGCAAGTTAGGATGGAAATAAACAAACTTAAAACTCAGACTTAAGAAAGCTGAAGGCAATGCTTCAAAAGGCCGATGCCCTAAACATGGGAAAACACAATACCACCATTAAACGATGCCCTAGTCACCGTATCAATGCTGCCAGCTCCGTACCAGTATGCTGACTGCTCACTTTCATCCTGTGATAAAGGTAACTTCATTAATCATACTTGAAATGGCAGCATACGAACTAAAGCTGATGAACATTTATAAACTAAAAGTTTAAAACTACAGATTACAAATGTAGTAGTTTCATACAAAAAGAACTTGATGTCTGAAATTTGCCATTAGAAGTATCCAAAGGAATACCACAGTACCGTTGAACTTGGAGAATCGGAGATGATCTACACAGCAAGGTTCAACAGCTGTAAGGACTGTTACACCATCTTTAGCATTTGAATACATTTTCTCCTTGGCTTCTGGTGGATCCTCAAAGACCCCCAATGACGTTTTCCCTACAATTATCAATTGTCTGTTAGTATGAGATATTAATAAATAAGCATTAATCACAATATTAGGCAAACAATGTTCTTGATGTCTGAATCTAAATCACATAAAGCTCTAATAAAGCAGTTCTCAGTTTCACATTAAACCAAGTTTCAATTTCAAATGGTTATAATAATTTTTGCAAGTTATAAGTAGCTAGTTACAGTATATGACATAAAAAGAAAAAAAATCATTTCTATTCTTTTCTTCTTTTTCTCTTTCAACGAAGCTTTTGCACCACACAAATGCATACCAAGAATTTCTCAGGAGGTTTCAAGACCATTGCATACCAAACTTCTTCTCTGTAGATGCTACTGTGTGTCGTGGTCCAAACGGGCCCATAAATGTGGTTGAATAACAATACATTCAAGTGGAAATTACACAAGGGACAGTCACTGTGAGATGTCCTCATGTGTGACTGTCCTTGTCACAAATGAGGACATCTCACAGTGACTGTCCCTTGTGTAATTGCCACTTGAATGAGGACAGTCACTGTAAAGACAACATGATAATGTACACATACCCTGAAACTAAGGGTTTTGCAGAGCAGAGACAAATAGTATTAACCAACTCCTCAATGCAAAGACTTGAAAGGACCAAATAAAGTTCAAAACATGCAACAAGGTCTCCTGCAACTTCTGGACCAAATTGACTCCCTTCAAACCATCCGTACGTCGTACTGTTGCATTGAAAGCACAGAAAATAACACAGAAACAGGTGTTCTTTATTGATTTTTTGAAATCAAAGATTACAATAGGATCTCTCAGATTTCCTCTGATATCAATAAGCCTAAATAGGCTCTTCAATTGCATTGGCTTAACCATTTAGTTGGTTATAGCCGTTTACCAGTCTTAAAACTGAAATTGCTAAGCAACTTAAAAGTTGCATTACATTTTTGTAAACAATCCTCTTGCCGAGAAAGACTAGAAGATTGTGTTGAATGTTTTAAAGACCTTTATGAACCTTTAGACTCCTAAACACACACCTAAGACACCAAACAAATACCTAACATGTAGATTTCATCCTAGGACCAAATGATGCCCTCAATTTATAAAGCACTAAGGGGTCTTGCACACATATTGTGATTGAATCTGAAATAGCGGTTGATATCTTAAGTAACCTCCATTACTTAGTTTAATTGTAAGTATCTGATAGAGTAAGTTTGAGAAGTGGCAATTACACAAGGGACAATCACTGTGAGATGTCCTCATGTGTGACTGTCCTTGTCACAAATGAGGACATCTCATAATGACTGTCCCTTGTGTAATTCAAGCGACAATTACACAAGGGACAGTCACTGTGAGATGTCCTCATTTGTGACTGTCCTTACAGTGAGTGTATATTATCATGTTGTCTTCAGAGTGACTGTCCTCATTTGTTGAAGAAGAAAAGCATTAATGTGGTTCAATAGCAATACATTCAAGTGGCAATTACACAAGGGACAATCACTGTGAGATGTCCTCATGTGTGACTGTCCTTGTCACAAATGAGGACATCTCACAATGACTGTCCCTTGTGTAATTCAAGCAGAAATTACACAAGGGACAGTCACTGTGAGATGTCCTCATTTGTGACTGTCCTTACAGTGAGTGTACATTATCATGTTGTCTTCAGAGTGACTGTCCTCATTTGTTGAAGAAGAAAAGCATTAATGTGGTTCAATAGCAATACATTCAAGTGGCAATTACACAAGGGACAATCACTGTGAGATGTCCTCATGTGTGAATATCCTTGTCACAAATGGGGACATCTCACAATCAATGTCCCTTGTGTAACTCAAGCGGCAATTACACAAGGGACAGTCACTGTGAGATGTCCTCATTTGTGACTGTCCTTACAGTGAGTGTACATTATCATGTTGTCTTTAGAGTGATCAAGTGGCAATTACACAAGGGAGAATCACTGTGAGATGTCCTCATGTGTGACTGTCCTTGTCACAAATGAGGACATCTCACAGTGACTGTCCCTTGTGTAATTGCCACTTGAATGCATTGCTATTGAACCACATTAATGCTTTTTTCCTTCAACAAATGAGGACAGTCACTCTAATAAACCTTGGGTATCGATTGGTCCCTTGGATGAAATTTTGTTATCTAGGTGTCTTTAGGTGTTTTAAGAGTGTTTGAAAGTCTAAAACATCAAATAAGGTCTTTTAGTCTTCCAAAACAAACTTTTTGTCTTACCCGGCAAAAGTTGTTTTAAAGTTGTAATGCAACTTTTAAAGTTGCTAAGCAATTTTGAGTTTGAATTGGTTAAACGGCTACAACCATAAAAATGGTTAAGCCAACAGTGGGGAGAGCCTATTTAGGCTTCCAAATGACTGAGGAAATTGAAGAGATCCTCATTGTATTGAAATTGCTTTCAAATCAATAAAACTACCTGTTTCAGAGCAATTTTCTGTGCAAATCACGGTGACAGTACGGTGTACGGATGTGAAGGGGTGATCAAAACCTGTCTGAAAGTTGGAGCATCTCCATTTTATGCTTTTAGAATTGGTTTGATAACTTTGAGTCATTTTATATCAGAGTTATTCAATTTTCTTGTCCGCTGGTCTAAGAAACCCTTGTTTTCAGGGTTTAGCCATTCAAATGGCCCTAACTTGAATTTTGACTGTTGGAAATTCTTCTTCCTCGGTAGAATGCAAGTTAGGGAGGTCCTTTTTCATATTCCAAAATCTTTGAACCAGGAGGTTGAGGTTACACCATTTGGGAGCAAGCCCTAGGTCAAAAGCTTCTATGTTTTTGACTAGGAAAATGATATATAGTGAAAAATCAGAAGGTTGCGGTGTGTGAAGGACCTTAAAACTTGGTTTTTGTGTGGGTAGAAAATGAGGGAAAGGGGGAAAAATAACAACTAGGTTTTAGGCCCAGATACTCTACCATTGATCATCACATTATTTTGTAGGGACTTGATTGAAAAAATCTTGGACAGTCAAGGTGCATAAGATGCTTATTGTTTTGTGGACTTAAAGAAAGCATTCAACGTGGTACCCAGAGATAAACTATGGAATAGAATAAAATAATCAATCATCTAAGATTTATATAGAGAAGTTGTGCATGTATTTTATGATAAGGTTAGAGCTAAAATGATAACAAGAAAGAATATGTCTAAGTATTTTGGTGGTGACATTAGATTCAAATAGTTATTCCCCCTATATCATATACATTTATAAGTTAGAGGCATGATTAATGAAGATAGATGGGGAAGTTATTCAATTGGAAAACTATGGGGTGAAGGTTCTTTTATATGTTGTTGATCTTATCTTCTTTTTTTTTTAAAGACCATGCATTGAGAGAGCACTTGAAGGCCTTGGAACACTTTTTGTCAGAAGGTTAGAATGCAAGTCCATATAACCAAGACTAAAATAATGGTTGTATTATTAAATAGAAAAGATAAAAATATTACCATTCTTTTTTAAGGTAGCTTGCTAGAAATAATGAAAGAATACAAATGTATTAGGATTATTTTCATTGTAAGCTCAGTTAGAAGAGAAAGAAAATAAAGGGAATGCATTAAGGTTAAACGACCTCACACCTTCTTCAAAATGGGTGTATGTATTAGGATTATTTTCATTGTAAGCTCAGTTAGAAGAGAAAGACAATAAAGGGAATGCAATAAGGTTAAACGACCTCACACCTTCTTCAAAATGGGTGTAGGAGAGCCAAACTTTGGGATTAAAAAATGAGAAAAACCATATTGGTCTACTACCCATGTTGGTTGTCCTTTATGGTTGTCAAGTGTTGGGAAAAAATATGAGAAATTGAACAATTGGAGATAACTAGAAAGAATAAAAAAAAATATAGTAAAAAGAAATCTTATAATCAAATTTATAGTTTCTCATGAAATTCTTTTAGCTACAGTAGACACTTTTCCTTTACAAACATTAGTGATAACCCAAATGTAAGCTATTAAAAAAGGTTGAAACCATTAATGACAATCATTGGCTCAATTTGGTTTTTAAGTATTCTATAAACCATAGGAAGAAAATCTAGATGAAGCGTAATGAAAAATGTAAGAATGGGTGGGGCATCAAATTACAAGAATGGCATAACAACTATAAATAAATTAAAAATTATGTGATTGAAAAATTCAAAATTGTCATGCAAGCACAAAAGATTAGGTAGATAAATTATACATCAAACAGTTCAATTCAGCTATAGAACATGGTGAAAAAATATATAGAAGATTTTTTCCATTGGTAATATATGATTTTATATTAATAAACAAAGATAAAATACATTTCAAGTTTGTTTTTAGTAAAAAAAGATAGAAAGAAAACTAATAAAAAATCCTACCACCAAAATTTATTTTAACTTGGTAAATTGTCACGTGGGTACTAATTACACTCAAGCTTACTTAGGGATCACATAGGAGTAGTTCAAAATTTTTCACTTTATGTGGTGTTATCATGTTATCACATTCCACTTTATGTCTTGACTCCACCTTTGTCGCACATACTTTATTACACATTGGAGGATCATTAACCTTTGGTGGACATGTGATTCCATCTTAGTTGGGTGATAAGTTATCTATTGATTATCTATTGTCATTGTCTCATTCACTCCTTTGTACTAACCTTGGCTATATAACTAAGGGGTCTCCTATGTAATGACTATTCATTCTAATTCAAGTTGGTTCCAATTAAATCAATCTGTTATATTTGCATTATTGATAGGCATATACACCTAGGGTGAGGAGAACAACCTAAAACTCAGTGTTTGATCCCAGGTACCCATTCCTCATACTTTGTTTGGAAACCCAATCCTAAACCGCATGCATTAGGCCTGTGGACCTAACAAAGGAAGTGGACTGTTGGAGTGGAGTCAGAAACTGAGATTTGGAGGTTTCATGGTGGAACTGGGGTTTGCTTGGCCTAATTTAACTTCTTGACAATTTGAGTATTGTTTTATGGCTCGATCGGAGTTTGAATAATGAGACTGAATGCTAGGATCAACTCTCTGTTCTATATGTTGTTTCTCTTCGTATCGATGTAAAATGTGGCATCGGATTTTGGTGTATATTGTAGCATCTTGTTAGGGGTGGTTGTAGATTATGGTGTTGTAGTGACATTGTAAATAATTACACCCTAGTTGAAATGGTTTGGGCTGTAAATTGGTTTTGTTTGCAATGAAGGGTGAAGACAAGCATTTGTGTCAGCTTGGCATAAATTTTTTGGAGAGAGCTCAAATGAAATGAAAACAAGGAAATAAATATGGTTTCCTATCCTCAGGAAGGAGATTATCTAAGTGGGTACGGAAGAATAGGATTAACTGTGGCAAGAAAGACAGAAGCATGAAATGTAGTTGTCTGTATAAGTGCTGTTCGGGCAAGGCAACATTGCATAACTATGAGAATTTTCGTAAGAGTTCAGTTCCCACGAGGGTGATGTATTTTTGGAATGGCTCATGGAATGATTTTTCTGTCCAAGTTTTGGATTCACTTAGAGATGAGTTTTTGGCTGGCATGCCCACTGTAGAGTTGGCAATAGATGGCTCTCCATATCTTGTTGATTTTTTGCGAATGCTACAAATAGATTTGAGGGCCGGCTGTCAAAGGTCCATTGCTTGGATTGATGAGAATGGTTCATGCTTTTTCCCCAAAGTTATCATTGAGGGTAATGCCGATGAAGAAGTTGCCTCTAAAGTTGAGGTCGAGATTGAAATTTGAATAAGTCCAACCGAGGCCTCAAATGCTGAGAATTGTGATAGAGTTGCTGCTAGTATGGAGGTTTCCAAAACTGAGCAAGTTTGTATTCCTAGTAATTTGAAGCCTGTGGCTGATGTGGTATCCATGAATGTTCCTAAATTAGATGAATTGATCAAGAAATATTCAACCGAGGGCCCCACTGGTGCAAATGAAGTGTATAGAGATTTAAGAGATTCAAAATTGTTTAAGGATACAAAGCCACAGCCTGTAACCGAGTTACCTATAAAGACTTTCCAAGAAAAGCAGTTGCTTCATAAAACATCAGTTAAGGTTCAAATAGGTACAGATGCAACTCAGTTGGAGAATGGTCAGATATTGCGTGATGAGGTTAGGGATGTTGTCATTAATCACAATTTGCTTTCTGAATCCCAACAATGTTCTAGTTTTGTGGCTCGTGAATTTGAACAGCTGGGGGACAAATTGATCAAATTAGTGGATTGCGATACAGAGTATGTAGTTGTGAAAAATTGTTTCCTTACTGGCCTAAATAAAATTGGACTTGCAACCAATGTTACTGGTATTTATCGAAATTCACAAACAGATAGGTTGGGACAGGCTCGGCTGCAGGTTTTCAACAAACAGGTTGAGATAACAAGAAATTCTCGTGGTAATGCAAATGTTAAATATGCATGGCATGGAGCATCTGATACAAGCATATCATCAATTATACTACATGGTTTTAGCAATAACAGATTAATGAATGGTGGTCCGGCATATGGTGTTGGTGTTTATCTTGCTCCAGAAGATTGCTCGTACCTGAGGTAGGAAAGATTATATTCAAAGATAATCTACAAATAGATTTGAGGGCCGGTTGTCAAAGGTCCCATTATGATATTGTACACAAGTACCGTGAAGGTAGTCGCAAGTTAGGGCTGTTTCATTGCATACCCGAAATAATGAAGACGTTATGGTCCACAAAACGTTTGTGCTTGAAAGACGAACAAATAAAATTAAACTTCTAAATAACCAAAGCCGCTAACAATAAATTCAACACAGATATGTCCTCATTTCTGGGTATTTTAGCTCTCTAACAGCTGAATACCAGATTACATAATAATGATAAAACAAAAATAAACCCAACGTACTCACAAATTGTAGCTGTGATTTTGCGGAGGGTTACGACGCTGTTGAAAACACAAATGACAACGTTCTTGTTTTTTTTGTCCTTATATCCCGATGTGATTTCGCGGAGGGTTACGAACAAATAAAATTAAACTTCTAAATAACCAAAGCCGTAACCCTCCGCGAAATCACAGCTACAAATAAAATGAAAACACAAATGACAACGTTGCAAGTTAGGGCTGTTTCATTGCATACCCGAAACAATGAAGACGTTATGGTCCACAAAATGTTTGTGCTTGAAAGATGAACAAATAAAATTAAACTTCTAAATAACCAAAGCCGCTAACAATAAATTCAACACAGATATGTCCTCATTTCTGGGTATTTTAGCTCTCTAACAGCTGAATACCAAATTACATAATAATGACAAAAGAAAAATAAACCCAACGTACTCAGAAATTGTAGCTGTGATTTCGCGGAGGGAATCTCTCTCGGCACTGTTGAAAACACAAATGACAACCTTCTTGTTTTTTTTGCCCTTATATCCCGATGTGATTTCGCGGAGGGTTATGGCGTTGTTGAAAACACAAATGACAACGTTGCAAGTTAGGGCTGTTTCACTGCATACTCGAAACAATGAAGATGTTACGGTCCACAAAATGTTTGTGCTTGAAAGATGAAGAAATAAAATTAAACTTCTAAATAACCAAAGCCGCTAACAATAAATTCAACACAGATATGTCCTCATTTCTGGGTATTTTAGCTCTCTAACAGCTGAATACCAGATTACATAATAATGATAAAACAAAAATAAACCCAACGTACTCACAAATTGTAGCTGTGATTTCGCATGCAGAGGGTTAGGACGCTGTTGAAAACACAAATGACAACGTTCTTGTTTTTTTTGTCCTTATATCTGGATGTGATTTTGCGTAGGGTTACGACGCTGTTGAAAACACAAATGACAATGTGCCCTTATATCCCGATGTGATTTCGCGGAGGGTTACGGCGCTGTTGACAACACAAATGATGACAAGGCTCTTGTTTTTTTTGTGCTTATATCCTGACAACATCGCAATTGCGACAATTCCAAATGTATTGCCGTTGCAATTGCGACGGTGTCGGGCTATATTTGAAAAAAAAAAAAGCCAAAACCTAATGACATTTGCCTACCGTCGCAAATTGCCGTCGCAATTTCACCCCAAATGTATTAGTGGCAGAGGCAGTGAACACTGTTGTTTATTTAGTCAATAGAGGCCCCTCTACTCCTTTGGACTGTGGTATTCCAGAGGAAGCATGGAGTGGTAAGAAGGTGAGTTATTCTTTTCTCAAAACCTTTGGTTGTGAAGCTTTTGCACTTATAGATTCTGAAAATAGAACCAAGCTGGAAGCTAAGTCAAAGAAATGTATATTTGTTGGGTATGGCATTGATGAATTTGGTTATAGGCTTTGGGATTTTGAAAATCATAAAATTGTAAGAAGCAGGGATGTCATATTCAATGAGAAAGTATTGTACAAAGATCTGTTGCTGCAGCATAAGAAGAAAGAAAATGACTATGTAGTACTGGATGATACTCCACAAGTTCATGTTCTAGTAGTTCCTTATGCTCCGCAACAACAGCAACTACAAATACCACACACCCCAGTGAGTGTTAGATGGTCAACAAGGCTCCTCCAGAAAGATTTTCTCCATCTTTGTATTCTATTCTGTTAACAGATGCTGGTGAACCTGAATGTTATAATGAAGTTGTGCAGGTGGATACAAAGCTTCAGTGGGAGTCTGCAATGATAGATGAAATGGACTCTTTGCTAAAAAATCAGACATGGGATTTATGTAAGTTACCTGCAGGTAAAAGGGCTTTACCGAATAAATGGGTTTATAGGATAAAAGAAGAGGATGGAGGTACGAAAAGATTTAAAGCTAGATTAGTCATAAAAGGATTTGCACAGAAACATGGTATTGATTTTGATGAGATATTTTTTCCAGTTGTTAAAATGACTTCTATTCGTACTATTTTAAGTATTGTGGCTACTGAAGATTTGCATTTAGAGCAGCTTGATGTTAAAACAGCCTTTCTTCATGGTGATTTGGATGAAGAAATATATATGGTTCAGCCACAAGGATTTGAGGTCAAGGGTAAGGAGAATTTGGTGTGCAGATTGCAGAAAAGTTTATATGGCTTGAAGCAAGCACCTCGGCAATGGTATATTAAATTTGACACTTTTATGAATGGGCATGGATATAGTCGGTGTCATTCTGACCATTGTGTTTATTTTAAGAGGTTGGATGATGACAGCTACATTATTTTATGTTTATATGTTGATGATATGCTTGTAGCTGGGTCTAACATGAATCACATTAAGGGGTTGAAATAACAGTTAGCAAAATCTTTTGCTATGAAGGATTTGGGGGCAGCAAAACAAATCCTTGGTATGAAAATTTGTAGAGATAGGAAAAATAGGAAATTGTCTCTATCTCAGGCTGATTATATTGAGAAGGTGTTGCAACGTTTCTCTATGGAAAATGCCAAAGCTGTCAGCACACCTTTGCCTGGTCATTTGAAATTGACTAAGGATATGTGTCCCAAGACACCAGAAGAAGAGACTAAAATGTCTAAGGTACCTTATGCTTCAGCTGTAGGGAGCTTAATGTATGCTATGGTATGTACTAGGCCAGATATTGCACACGCAGTGGGAGTCGTTAGCCGTTACATGAGTAACCCTGGTCTTGAGCATTGGAATGCAGTCAAATGGATTCTCAGATATTTGAGAGGCACATCCAGTAAGTGTTTACACTTTGGGGGTTCTACTACTACTGTACAAGGCTATGTTGACTCAGATTTGGCAGGAGATATAGATAGCAGGCGGAGTACTACAGGTTATATATTTACTGTTGGTGGGACAGCAGTGAGTTGGATTTCTCGACTACAAAAGGTGGTTGCTTTATCCACTACAGAGGCAGAGTATGTTGCTGCTACAGAGGTAGCCAAGGAGATGATATGGCTTCAATTCTTCATGGAAGAATTGGGACATCCACAAAAGGATAATTTTCTACATACAGATAGCCAAAGTGCCATTCATCTTGCAAAGAATTCTGCTTTGCACTCAAAGACAAAACACATACAGTTGCGGTACCATTTCATTCGATCAGTTTTGGATGATGGACAGTTAAGGCTGGAAAAGATTCATACTGATGATAATCCAGCAGATATGTTTACAAAGGTAGTAACAAGGGAGAAGTTGAACTCATGTTCAGCTTCAGTTGGTCTTCTAAACTTAACAAAATAAAGGAACAGCTGAGTCCAAGGTGGTTCAATCCAGTGGGAGCCTCATGTGGGTAGCGGTATTGCTACAGGATCAGTCTCCAAGTGGGAGGTTTTTTAGTATAGTGTGGATACTGATCAGTCACCAAGTGGGAGATTTTTAGCTTGTGGTGACTAATCAGGAAAGTACTATCCAGGAAAGTACTGTACACTTTTCCTCCCGACCTCGCTGGGGTTCGGGGTTGGGCCGGGCCCCGAGCGGGGGTTCGGGGGCGCAGCCCCCGAGGAAATTTTTTTTGAGGCCGACTACTTTTTCAGTTATTTGGGCCGACTACTTATAACTCATTCTAACCCTAAATCAGAAAAATATTGTATAATATGGCTTAGGGTTAGGGATTTTCATGATGTATGATTTTAGTACTTGCGGCAGAATTGGGCTGTAAGGGATTACGGATTGTAATCAGGTTGTAATCACTGGATAATAATAATATTGGACTCGCTGTTGGTGGACCTAGCCCAGGGATTGGGTGAACCACGTTAAATCTGTGTGTCTTGTGTTCTATTCTGTGTGGTTTATTATTTTCTGATATTAGTTATATTTGCACATAATTGTTATTTCTGCCTTGTTAATCCTAACATTCCACCACTACAAAGATCTTCATGCCTTCCTTCCATCTTGGGTCCTTATGTCCCTTCACTTTCCCCTCCTAACTCTCCTGATTCGCCATCCATCTTGGGTCCTTACATACCTCCATCTCCCATCTTTCCTCAAGATCAACATAGATGCATACCCTTGAATCCTTTTCATCCACCCACCCATCTAAACCAGTCATATCCTCCCTCTTCCACAAATCCCAAGTCTTTTGGAAGTAACTTGAATGTTCAATACAAGAAAAAGAAGCAATGCAAGAATCCATCAAAAAAAGAAGATCACCATGTCTCCTCTAATCAACACGGAGGCATAAAGTCAAAAGAGATATCTAAGAAAAAAACTACAAGACAAGTATGGGTTCCAAAATCCATCATTGAAGATATTCTCTCTAGATCATCAAAAGGAAATAAAAAGCCTATGGCTATATGGATTCCAAAGTCTCTCTTGAAAGAGTCTGGTGTTGAACAAAAAGTGAAATTGACATTCAAGCTTCCAAAGGCTTCCACTACATCTCCTTCCAAAAATATTCTTTCATTTCATGCGCCCAAACCTCAACCTCTGCTATCCATTCACCATATTCCTTCACGTATTCCTTCATTCACATTTCCTCCACCCTCTCGCCACCCTTCAAGGTGTGTGTTTATGTTGATCTTGCCTTCCTTTCGATCTACCCTTTCACAATCCTTCCATTCATTAACCCTCTACCTTCTATCCTTTTTCCTCATTTGCCTATTTCTCCTATCTTCCAACCTCACTCGCTTTACATAAAACCCTATCCTCCATTTTTCTCTTCCATGTTCCTTTCCCTATTAGCATCTTTGAGCATATCATTTTGAATCCTTGGCATATCATGGTTTATCCTTTCAAGGAGCATTATCTAAAAAGCTTGCCTTCTTCCAAAAAAAAATAAAAATAAAATAAAATAAAATTGAAAATGTGCCTTGGTGAAAACCTGGAAACAGGCACCTTGGTAGCAAAAGTAAAGAGAAATAAATTCATCCTATGGTGAAAACCACTTCCTTGTGGCACCTTGGATAAGTACCATGATGAAAACCTAGCAATCAGGCATCATGCATAGTTCTTCTACATATTTCATCCATTTCATCTTCTCTCTTTGATCTTGACAATGTTGATCTATACACGAACATTTGGCTATTTTGTGAGCTATCTTACGATGACCTTATTTTCATTGCTTCCATGTTTAGCCTTCATATCCATCTTCCTCCATTCATTTTCGCCTATGGCTATCCTTTTCCCCTTTGGTCTTGATCTAATAAAAAAAGAAAGAAAGAGTAAAACACGATGCTATGAAGCCTCTTGACATGTCTCCTCCTTTGGATTGCATCCTTTCCTGCTCTTGCACTACGATTTTGTGACTTATCCTATACTAGCCTTTCCCTACTTATCCAAATATGCTTTACATGACAATTTTTCCCTAGCTTGAGTATTCTTGAGGAGTTTTCCCTTGAGGATTTCTTCTCTTCATTCTCCTTCATTCTCTTGTCTTCCATCTCTTCCACCAGCTTGCCAATCCCTCTTGTTCTCCACCTTGCTAGACATTGGGACTACACGATATGATCTTGCTTGGGAGTTTGCAATGGAAAAATATACTATCAAGTATATCAAGTATCAGAACAAGTATCAAAACTAGTATCAGAATCAGTATCAAAACTAGTATCAGAACAAGTATCAAAATGAGTTTTAGAACAAGTATCAGAACACCTACTAGGCTACACCTTTTGCTTTAGTTTATGGGTCTGAAGTAGTACTACCTATTGAGGTTGAAATCCCATCACTCCGAATCAGAATGCATGGACTTGTCACTGACAATGACTATAGAGTGTCTAAGTTGCAAGAACTTAAACTACTAGATGAGCGCAGAAAAGTAGTGTATGATCATCTCAGAGTATATCAGAAGTGAATGTCTAGAGGCTACAATAAGAAAGTCAGACACAGAGAATTTCAGGTTGACGATCTAGTCTTGAGAGAAAATCCTAAAAATCAATCCCATCGAGAATGCAAGGGGAAGTTCGAACCCAATTGGCTGGGTCCCTTTGTTATCACTGCTACTTTTGGCTCTGGTGCCTATCAACTCTCAATGACTGAAGGAGAAAAGCTCCGAGAACCAATCAACGTTCCCCTTCTGAAGAAATTCTACGCCTAAGGCATTCAGTCTATGGTTAAATATCCTGAAAAAATCTTAAAAATTAGAAAAAGTTCTAAAAAAATGAACATCTTGGTGAAAACCTAGCAATAGGCGCCTTGATGATTCGCAAAAAAAAAGAAAATATCAAAAATTCAAAAATTCAAAAAAAATATCAAAAATTCAAAAAAATAAAATAAAATCAAAAATTCAAAAAAAATTGAAAAAAAATGAAAAATACAAAAAAAAAAGAAAAAAAGAAAAAGTGCCTTGGTGAAAACCTGGAAACAGGCGCCTTGGTAACAAAAATAAAATCTCTGCCAAGATGGTGAAAACCCGGCAAACGAGCGCCACTTGTTCCAAATGCTCCATCTATCAGCACAATCTTGGTCTTTCCCAGCTTTCAGTCTTGCTTTAGTTTGTACATATCTCCCGGTTTGTTTCTGCATTTCTAGTTTTCAATAAGTCGGTCTGTACACCAATCAGCTTGCGCGTCTATATCCTATCAATGTTCAAACTTGGGGGCAATCAATGTCATATCCTATGGCCTCCAATGTATCTTAGACGTATCCTATCCAGTCAGAGTCCTTTGAAGCTTCAAGTTGAGTCTGTCTGTCTGTCTCGTCTCCAGAAAGGATTTTGCATCTACAACAAAGCAATCAAACATCAAACAACAAACTGAAAACAATCTGTGCTTCATGCTTTTATCTCCTTGTATGCTTACTGATTCGCATTGAGATTTTTGCATATTGTGTCCCTTCGAGCTCTTCGATGATGTCCTTTACAGGATTTAGAGAGTGATGACTGGGGTCATAATCTTTTCTTTGTCTTTTGCTTGTATGTGAAAATCTAACAACTTTGGAAATTCTGGATTGAAATGGTGTCCGACTATAAGAGCCTCTATCTTGAATTGGATGGCCATGCGTACCTCGACCATTGATACCCAGACAATTCAAGGAAGTTTGATCTAATTATTGTCTTTTTGAGTGAGTTCTTTCTCCTACTGTGAAACACGATCTTGCCTAAGGATGTGAATGATAAAGGGTCACTATAGGTAATTCACATTGGATTTAGAATGATCTCTTGACTGTTTGATGTGTTTGTAATGCAAGGAGTATTCCGGTCATCACGACATTTATGTTTTGATGCTTATACAAATTGCTATATCAAAATGGACATGATATTCAGGTCATCCTGACGTTTGTGCCTTGGTGCTTATATCTACTCCGACATTTCAAAAATAAAATCAATATTCATATGTCCATGGTTGTATAGCCAGTGGGTGTTGTATTGATTCTTGCGCATACAAATCGATATTCATATGTCTATGGTTTCATGGCTAGTGGGCATTGTATTGATTTATCCGGTTACCTAAAAGTTCAATGATGATAACAAATCGACATATGATCAGTGACTAGGTCCTAGGTCTTAGGATGCATTTCATTTTGCATGTCTCATTGCATTTTGCATGTTTGCATGATCTCACAATGATTAAATGAACTTCAATGCTTCAATGATTCTTCAAATCGCATCTTCAAGTCTAACAAGAACTGAATCTCACACGAAGGTTCCTCCAATGAAATAGCAAGTAGAATCCTTTTTCGAGATCAAAATTCAAATCTGAGATCATTCATATTATTAATTGCTTGCATAATCAACCTTCAATCATAGTAGAAATCTATTTTTCAACTTAACTGATTATCTTACATCAAACTATCAAAATTTTAACTTGGTCAACTATGGTCAACTCATGATCAAACCTAGTCAACCTTGGTCTCCAAGACCTCTAAACGATGCAGAATGCGTTCTCAGACGTGTATAAACACTTCTCAAATCAATTAACATGCTTCTAAACTATCCACGCTGACCTTTTCTTGTCAGATTTCAATTTTCATCCCGAAGGGGGCATGGTATTGCACATCATTCAAAGTCTGTAAATCATTTTCTATCAATATCTTTCATCAGTGATCAAGACAATAATCACGTCTAGTCGTTGATTCATCAAAAGTCCTCATCGCTCGGGGAAAATCTATCATCACTTGGGGCATATCAGATTCATCAATCCATATCAATCTGGTATTCTCTTAATCTTGTAATCTGTATCAGTTTTTGCAACCATCGGATCATAGTGTTCTTTCCTTGGTTCTTCGACAACTGAAGGATTCGGATGTGATACCTGCTAGTTCTGCTAAGACAATCAAGTCTAGAATGGGTCACTCACTTCTTATCAATCCTAAGGTTCAGAATCAGACATTTTGACACTTTTTCGCAATCATAGGTTCATTTGCTGCTACAGTGAACATTATCTTTGGTCATTCAGGACCTATTATCTCCATATCAATTCAATATCAATCAACTCCTATCTCAATATCTTTCAATCGGTTTCTATCTTGAGATCAGTTTATCTTTTGAATTAGTTTCATATCTTTATCAAACACAGACTATCTTTGAACCACTGCACTTCGCACAGTAATTCAAAGAGGGGCAACATGTAATACCCCAAAAATGGGCTATAAGTTCATTAATCTCCTACATCTTCAATTCGAACAAAATTGACATTGAAGTCCTAACCTAAGGCACATCTGAACATCATCAAATCTAATTGATTATCTTAAATTCTGCATCAGGGAATATTCCTAGTAATATTCCTAATTATCATAATTATCTTTAATTTTATAATTATTTGGCGATAAATCACATTTATCCTAAAATTTGATTAATTAAATATTTTGCATATTTAATTAATTAGATTTAATATTTGCCACTTAATTGTGTAATTAAATTTAATTATAGCTATTATTAATTGTATTATTTAATTTTGACAATAAATCTAATATCATATGAATAATTGATTAAATTCTTATTTAATTAATTAAAGCAAGTTGTCATTATTTAATAATATAGTTTTTAATAAAAGTTTGATTAAATAATTGATTAACCCATAAATCAATTGTTTTATTTCAAAAATCAGTTAAGTTGAGCATAAATCACTTTATTATTAAATTAATTCATAAATAAAACATGCACAATCATAAAAGCAAACAACTATCAATTATCAATTAAAGTTAAACTCTATTTTGAGTTAAAGCTTAGCTTTTGCATGTTTTTGTGAGTTAATTATCCTTTATTTAAAAATAACTCAAAAATCAACCTGAGTTATTTGAGTGATTTATGGCTTTTTCCCATGCACCTCCAAAGCCCTGGATTTCTATAAAAACAAGGCTTCAACTCATCTCTCAATCATCTCTAAAATTTGCATCCAAGCATCTCATATTTTGCACAATCATGCTGGAGAATTGGAGGCTGAGAATCAACTTGCGAATTCAAAGCTTTGTGAGATCAATTTTAATTGCATAGTTTTTATATCTTAGCATAGAATTTCATAGTTTTCATATCATTGTTAGAATCTTCATTGTTAGATCATTTAGCATTCATTTCATATTAGTTTTCAATAACATTCATAGCATATCAGTTTATCATTCCTATTGCATAGAAAATATCAAAAATATAGATTAATTGCATTCAATTTCATATCCATCTTTTGCATTCAAATCCTTCATTTAGGTGTCGTCTAGGTCACTGATCTCGATTACAATCTGAGAACATCAATCTCGTACCTATTAGAAGGCAGTAAATCGCTTGGTTAGATTAGATTTCAATTTTGCACGATTTTGATTATAGCTAACCTCTAATGTTTTACTGAAGTGTTGTGTCTACAGATCAGGTACAATTTTCACACACACACTCCTAACAGGGTGAGATCATCATAAGTGATCACAATTGTAGCCTTAACCAACATACTTTATTTACTACAGTAATGAAGAATTTATGGGTGTTATCCCCACCTCAGTTTTTACCTTCTAACAAGGGTTTTTGCGTAACCAAAATACTTGAGTGACGAGTTACAAATTTCATGTATGATTTATTGTTTTGTTTACATGCACTTTACATTTACAAGTTATTTGAATGTATGTTACAAACAATGGAATCAGTCGATTAGTTAAGAAATACTATTGCTGATTGTTAAGTGTTAAAAGTTTTTGAGGGTATTGATTCACCCCTCCCCTCTCAGTACTATATCTTTCCATTCCAAACAATTGGTATTAGAGCTAGATCTCTTATTTGGAAGTTTAACCATTGAAGAGGAAAGATCTTAGGATGGAGAGATATAGGTTGGACAAAACTATTGAGAGTCAAAAGATTCAAATGCAAATCTTCATTGAACAATACGAGCAAGCAAGATATGAATTGAAGAAGTTTCTAATTCAGAAGAAAGATATGGGTATAGTGAACCTGATTATAATGAAGAAGACATTGATAACCGTCTTATGTAAATCTCTTAACCAAGTGCAAACTTTATTTGTGTTGCTAAAATCCTTTAAAAAGGTAGATCTAGTTGATCTTATGTTACTCCTAACAGGGTGAGATCATCATAAGTGATCACAATTGTAGCCTTAACCGACATACTTTATTTACTACAGTAATGAAGAATTTATGGGTGTTATCCCCACCTCATTTTTTACCTTCTAACAAGGGTTTTTGCGTAACCAAAATACTTGAGTGATGAGTTAAAAATTTCATGTATGATATATTATTTTGTTTACATGCACTTTACATTTACAAGTTATTTGAATGTATGTTATAAACAATGGAATCAGTTGATTAGTTAAGAAATACTATTGCTGATTGTTAAGTGTTAAAAGTTTTTGAGGTTATTGATTCACCCCTCCCCTCTTAGTACTATATCTTTCCATTCCAAACAATTGGTATCAGAGCTAGATCTCTTATTTGGAAGTTTAACCACTAAAGAGGAAAGATCTCAAGATGGAGAGATATAGGTTGGACAAAACTATTGAGAGTCAACAGATTCAAATGCAAATCTATTGAACAATACGAGCAAGCAAGAGATGAATTGAAGAAGTTTCTAATTCAGAGGAAAGATATGGGTATAGTGAACCTGATTATAATGAAGAAGATATTGATGACCCTTTTGAAACATCTGGATCTGGATTTGGTAGTACATCTGACATATCTAAAGGAGAAATATCTGATTTATCTAAAAAGAATCTACAACTTATTGAACAAGTCAAATCTTTGCAGATCAGTCAAGAAACACAAATGGTTAGAATGATTGATGTCATGAACAATGCTAGGCAAGCCAAACAAGAAAGAAACTTGGCTGTTGAAGACAAAAGACGAATGATTGAGAAACTACAAGAGAAAAAATATAAGATACTGAGACTTACCAAGCATCATTTTGAAATTTATAATTAGATGGTTGTCATAAGTTTGGCAGTCAACCAAGTGAATAGTGAGATTACAAGGAAACTAGAAGACATTGGTGAACTTAGAGAAGAAAATGAGAGATTGAAAAATGAAGTCAAAATGCAACAACAACATAATGAACTGATTAAGAAAGCTGAAGACAATTGTTAGAAAAATGATGATTTTCTGATCTGTTAAAGAGGACTTGGCAGTACTAGTGGACTAGGCTACACCGAGAAAGGAGAATCATCAAGACAAGTTGAACACATGAATGGCTACACAAATCAAAGACCAAATAAGCTATCATGTTATCATTGTGGTAAACCGGGCCACACATCTAATGTCTGCAAGAGCAAAGCTAAAGGTATTCGTTAATCCACTCCTAAGTTTAATGGTTATTGTTATAGTTGTAACAAGTATGGACATTAGGCACATGAGTGCATATCTAAGTTGAATAGGACTCCTAAAAAACCCTACATGGATAAACATTGTCACACTTACAACATGCATTGACATACATCACAAGAATGCAGGACTAAGATGAAGCAAGTCTGGACACCGAAAGGATAGAATAAAACCTATCAACCAAGAAGACAAGGTAATGCTTATACATGGGATTACAACACATGGGTAAATTGCACAACATGTGGAAGGTATGGATATATTGCAACAAAATGCGTGAGGAAGAACTGGAGAGGCAGGTCTAACAACTAGACAAACACTTGTATGACATGTTTACATTATCACAAGGTCATTCACTTAAGTAAATATTGCAGAGATCGAGCACCAGAGACACAAAATTATGAGGATGGAAATACAATTGAGGATATCATGAGGATAAGAAACACTGTGGAGAAAATCATCAAGTGATAATGCCGAGTCAAGCAATGTAGTCAGTGACACCTCATCCATTGGATTGGGCGACATCACCACCTCCACCTAAGTTGAAAAGGTATGTATGGAACTACAAATTCTAATCAGTTATATCTAACATACGGTTCCTTATATCTAGTGTTCACATACCAAATCTACATGAAATAAGATGCACTATGGTTTTATATGTTTTGAGCTTTAAAAGTATATAGTTGGTATAAGCTTAATCGAGTGAGAAGTTGCTATTCGGTAACTATTAGCAAGGTTAATCGAGTCATAATATTAACCGAGTCATGGTATTAACCGAGTGATATCTTATGTGTTAACCAAGATTTGAATATTTTGAAGTATACACCGAGTGTGACTGTTGTTATCAAACCGTGTTAGGTCAAGCATTTATTGTAAAAAGTTTGAGCGGGAATTTGAAATGTGCGATAAATACACGATGGACTTAGTTTATTTTTCATTTTGCAAACATGAAGAAAAGAGAGATTTCAAGAGAGAATTTGAGCAAAGGATTTCCAGAGCAGTTGAACAAAGATTTGAAGGTTTTCGAGCAGATCTATCACGATGACAAGTAAGTTTTACCTTCGCTGTGTTATCTGGTTGTTATTTTCTGAAACCCTAAATCAAAGAACAATAGCATCCGCAAAAAAAGTTGAAAAATCTAAGAATAGAGCTGAGAAGGATGTTAAGTTGATCATGTCTCCAACTTGTAATGAGCCAAAGTACAAACTTCATTCTGAAGTTGCTTTGCAGACCGACAAAATCGGAGCATTTTCAAGCATACTGCCTAGGGTTTTTCTGGTTGAAGACATCTGAGCCTACATTCATTGCAAAATTGGAGAGGTAGGTGATTTCAAGCTTCAATCCACTTTTCAAGAGTTAAGTGTTGATGGGAAACTGAAGGATGAACACACACATTTGGAGGTAAAGGGTTTGGTAAATGCCCTACATTTTCTGAGGGTTTAAAAAAATGCATGGATTAGGATTGTTTTGAGTCGTGTACATGATGGAAACTATGGTTGGATGAACCTATTAAGATCACCAAGGATATCATACACGCGGTTATTGGTTATCCTATAACCGACAAGGTGAAAGCACCGAGAAGTGCACCGTGAACTGAGATAGAGAAAGCTATTGGAGTTGACTGGGATGGTAGAGGAATGAAAATCAACACCATCATTGATCCTGAAACCAATTTTGGTGCATATTCTATTGGGTACAAAATCTTTCAATCAAGCAGCCCTAATAATGTACCGTGTGGAGTGGTGGACATAGCGTATAAAATAGTAAAGAAGGGATTTCAATTGGATCTTGTCGAGTTATTGTTGAAGTAGGTAGAAGAAAATATGAGAACTATTCGGTCGGCAAAAAAAAATACATGTAAGTTTGGATCATTGCTACTTTGCATATTTTTCTATGTGCAAAATTTTTCCCCCTCCATCGGTAATGTTGATTGGACTATTGATAAGCCAATTACACTTCAAATTAATGACGTTATACAAAGTTTGGGACAAATTTTTTTGAGCATAATGGATGTATTTTTTGAGCAATTTAAGGATAAAATGAACTTGAGAAGTAGGATTATGAGACAGTTGGTTGAAGAATATGAGCATGACATTTGTTTTTTAGTAGACATCGACCACACACTGATAAAAGTTGTTGAATCAAGAACAAAATGGTTAGCACCAATGGGCTATGAAATTGATATTGACTGAGCATTTAGATTAATTAAGGCTTTACTGGAAGAGCCTAAGGATCCACAAGCTACTAGGTTTGGAACCTATGAAGAGGCCAAACAAAGAATAAAAATGGATCTAGTCATTGGTAAAGTAACAAAGAAATCTAAGAAAATGATGGATAAACTAGTGAAATAATTTGGAGATGATGCAAATGATATTAATACATCTGAGAATATTCTAGTTGAGGTAGCAACCGAGGGTCAGTTACTCCTAGCCGACATTGCATATGATGAAGAGGCAACCGAGTCATAAAAAGACATAGAGTCTACACCAGTTGAAACCAATGCAAAGAGGAAGCAAGCAGAAGTACAAACAAGGGATAGAACAAGATCTACCATTGTTGCTTCACCACCTCTTAATAAAGGAGTTGTAAAAATATCAAGGCCTACTCCTACAAAGACTTACCAAAAGAAGAAGTGAGGTGCACAAGCCACCTCTGAGGCACCAAAGAAGAGAAGAAGGCTAATAAGAGGTAAAGATGACATTGACGATGAAGAAGAGGAAGATCAAAATCAATTCAAGGTAGTTGTACATAAAAATCAATCAATTGATGAGTTAAAAAAAAAAATAATAGAGACTAAAGGTCTCGGTGACCCCAACATGGGTCGATATGCCAATATGTCTACTGAGGACCAGGAAAAGATTGAAGATGCAGTCATCCAAATGATCATAAAGTTCAAAAAGGTACCAATCGAATTCTCTAAGTATGTACCTAAGAGTCTATATGAAAAAGTATATGCAAGATGGACATATGCCTTGCATACAGAAAAGAAGATGAGGGAACACTCTTTGATATTGGCAATGCCCACATTATCAGTCCACGAGATATAATATTTGATGAAACAATACTCTAAGAGATTTTTGGTTAAAAGCAGAGCACTAAATATACTAGGTGGAAAGCTTGAAGAGGTAGATGAGAATAGTGATACCCTAGAATAAAAGTAAAAGGAAAGGAAAGGGTTTACACTCAGATGATGCAAATCTCTCTACCAAGGAACCTATTGACTTATCCGACATCGAGATACCAGACACCACCATTGCTATAGAGTACTATCCAATAGGATATCAAGAAGTATACCAGGATCCTCCTGAGAAAATTATAATAACAGGGACAAATGATGTTCTTATTGAAGACATCACTAATGGAGATCTTGATGATGTTAAGGATGATCAAGATGTTACCATTGCTGTAGAAAAAATTGAGGAGAATGCACCTACTGAGGCGGCAACTAGTACTATACCAAGTGACTTACCTATTCTAGTACAAGCAGTTGAGATAATTTCTCAGAAGGAACCCAAAGACTCAACCCCCGAGTAACAGAAAGACACAACAAGGGATCAAGGAACAAGTGAACAAGGCACAACTGAGACAAATGCTCCTAAAGAAAAAGAGGTTGAGACACAAGCACCAGAGGACCCCAAGCTGATAGAGACAACAAATACTGACACCACAACCGAAGCCCCTGCACAATTGACCGAGACATAGGTCACCGGGAAACAAAAAGAAGAAAGTGTGTCACCCGAACTAGAACATAAAAACATAGAGACTAAGGCTCTGGTTCCATTTGTGAAGTTGTCACCACAGGAGAAGAAGAAGAAAAAGAAGTATGGAAACATACCAATAACACTAGATGAGATTATAGAGATACCAGAATGTGACCCAAGAACATTGGACCCCGAGGAACTAAGAAAATATAGGGAATTGTGCATGAGGAAGGTTGCACAAGAGAAATTAAGGAAGGAAAGAAAAAGCAAGCATATTTTAGAAGTTGTTAGAGATATCCTTCAACAAGTTGTTCCCGAGATCACAATAAATGAGGAAACTCCCATTTTAGATCAACTTGCATCTCTAATTAGTCACATCAATGCCCCAGATATAAATGCAAAAAAGAGAATTGAAGAAAGGGTTGAAGCGAAGATACAACAAAACTAGCAGAGAAAATTAGTCAAGAAGTGGCTCTTAATAAGGTGAAGTTATCTGAGGTAATAATCGAGATTCAATCTATTACTCAGATAATTATAATTTTTTTGTTTAAATTATGCACTGTAGACCAATTCACTACCCAGGTCAGTGAAAAGATTAAGAAATTAGATGAAGAGATCTTGGTCAGTGCAAATGAATCTCTAACTGAGCCTAATGCTTTTCACAAGCATATACTAAAAGTTCAAGAATTTAAGCGATTGAGATCGGATTTGAGGAAGCAGGAAGACACCATAAGTGACCAAGTCATCGAGCTACAAGCTGAGCTGCTTCCACACCTAAAAATCATGGAGAGACACATTCAAAAGGCAAAGGTCTTAGTAGCTACCCCAGAGATTTCAATTTTGGAAAATATTCTTGATATGCATGTACAATTCGGTCTAGAGCACATTGCTCTTGACAACTTGAAAGAGGAATGGGAAAACCTCTTGGCTTCCTTGCAGAAAACCCACAAGCACATTTCTCATAAGCTATAAGTACATTTTTTGTTTTGGCATTAATTTCAAAAAGGGGGAAAATCATGTGTATGCCACTATGTACTTCACACCATCGAGAGCATGCACAAAGGGGGAGTTTGTAAAGGAAGAGTGTCAATGTATATATTTTTTGTACTCATATGGAATTAGTAAAATTTTGAGTTATTCAGTACATATACATAAGGTTTTGATACTAATTCCAAAGGGGGAGATTGTTATCTCTATTTGAGCATTAAGGATTGTCATTAGTATCAAAGTATCAAATAAGTTATTTAGTCGGTAAAGGTTGGAATAAGGAGAAAAAAAGTTAGTCGGTTGAACATACAAAGCCTCCACACCGAGCATATACAAGGCAAAACATAAAGTTGTTAGAATACAGGTTTAACCGAGCATCAAGAATTACCACGTACCGAGACAATAATCACCGAGCATTCTACACACCAAACATCAGTTATTCATCAAACCGTGAATGCAGTGATTACCGAGTTATTCAAGAAACAACAAAGTAATCAATAATGACACATATCTCTATGCAAATGGTTTACACACATCTATAAACAGTTTACCAAGATCAAGACATATTTAATATGGATGTAATCATTTAATTTTGTGATGATTCCTATGTAACAATTAGATCTAGGTTATTTTTGTACACCGTTGATCTAGGTTTTCTAAGATGTTGTAACCCTAATTAGGTCAAAGAATTTTGATATATAATTGTAAAAGATGTCATTTTTGAAAAAAATGATACGAGAGATCATGAAGCAGTAGCCACACATAGGACATCAAAGATCAGACAAGGGTTATATAATAGAGAAGTTAATTGGAGATAGTATTAGTTTATTAGAAACATACAAGGATACTGAGTAGGACAAAAGGTTATATTCAACACATTGAGGTGATATCTATTTGATATTTCATCGATATGATTCAGACAAGCATAAATTTTCATTTACAGATATTCTACTGTTATCAATTTAACCATTGTAGCAAATTGTAAATATCTTAACATAGTAGACTTAACCGTCTTATGTAAATCTCTTAACCTAGTGCACACTTTATTTGTGTTGCTAAAATCCTTTAACAAGGTATATCTAGTTGATCTTATGTTACTCCTAACTGGGTAAGATCATCAGAAGTGATCACAATTGTAGCCTTAACTGGCATACTTTATTTACTGTAGTAGTGAAGAATTTGTAGGTGTTATCCCCACCTTATTTTTTACCTTCTAACAAGGGTTTCTGTGTAACCAAAATACTTGAGTGATGAGTTAACAATTTCATGTATGATTTATTATTTTGTTTACATGCACTTTACATTTACAAATTATTTGAATGTATGTTACAAACAACGGAATCAGTCGATTAGTTAAAAAATACTATTGCAGATTGTTAAGTGTTAAAAGTTTTTGAGGGTATTGATTCACCCCTCCCCTCTCAGTACTATATCTTTCCATTCCCAACAATCGGTATCAGAGCTAGATCTCTTATTTGGAAGTTTAACCACTGAAGAGGAAAGATCTTAGGATGGAGAGATATAGGTTGGACAAAACTATTGAGAATCAAAAGATTCAAATGCAAATCTTCATTGAACAATACGAGCAAGCAAGAGATGAATTGAAGAAGTTACTGATTCAGAGGAAAGATATGGCTATTCGGTATAGTGAACCTAATTATCATGAAGAAGATATTGATGACCCTTTTGAAATATCTGGATCTGGATCTGGCAGTATATCTGGCATATCTAATTGATGTCATGAACAATGCTAGGCAAGCCGAACAAGAAAGAAACTTGGCTGTTGAAGACAAAAGACAGATGATTGAGAAACTAGAAGAGAAAAAATATGAGATACTGAGACTTACCGAGCATCATTTTGAAATTTATAATTAGATGGTTGTCATAAGTCAGGAAGTCAACTGGGTGAATAGTGAGATTACAAGGAAACTAGAAGACATCGGTGAACTTAGAGAAGAAAATGAGAGATTGAAAAATGAAGTCAAAATGCAACAACAACATAATGAACTGATTAAGAAAGTTGAAGATAGTTGTTAGAAAATTAATGATTTTCTGATTTGTCAAAGAGGACTCGACAGTACTACTAGACTAGGCTACATCGAGTAAAGAGAATCATCAAGACAAGCTGAATAAATGAATGCCTACACAAATCAAAGACCAAATAAGCTATTATGTTATCATTGTGGTAAACCAGGCCACACGTCTAATGTATTCAAGAGCAAAACTAAAGGTATTCCTAAATCCACTCCTAAGTTTAATGGTTATTGTTATAGTTGTAACAAGTATAGACATCAGGCACATGAGTGCAGATCTAAGTTGAATATGACTCCTAACAAACCCTACATGGATAAACATTGTCACACTTACAACATGCATGGACATACATCACAAGAATGTAGGACTAAGATGAAGCAAGTCTGGACACTGAAAGGACAGAATAAAACCTATCAACCAAGAAGACAAGGTAATGCTTATATATGGGATTACAACACATGGGTAAATTGCACAACATGTGGAAGGTATGGACATATTGCAACTAATTACATGAGGAAGAACTGAAGAGGTAGATCTCGCAACTAGACAAACACTGGTATGACATGTTTACATTGTCACAAGGTCAGTCACTTAAGTAAAGATTGCAGAGACTGAGCACCAGAGACACAAAATTATGAGAATGGAAATATAATTGAGGATAGCATGAGGATAAGAAACACTATGGAGAAAATCATCAAGTGATAATGCTGAGTCAAGCAATGCAGTCGGTGACACCTCATCCATTAGATTGGGTGACATCACCATCTCCACCTAAGTTGAAAAGGTATGGATGGAACTACAAATTCTAATTGGTTATATCAAACATACAGTTCCTTATATCTAGTGTTCACATACCAAATCTGCATGAAATAAGATGTACTATGGTTTTATATGTTTTGAGCTTTAAAACTATACACTCGGTATAAGCTTAACTGAGTGAGAAGTTGCTAGTTGATAACTATTACCAAGGTTAACCGAGTCATGGTATTAACTGAGTGATATCTTATGTGTTAACTGAGCTTTGGATATTTTGAAGTATACACCGAGAGTGATTGTTGTTATTGAGCTGTGTTAGGTCAAGCATTTATTGAAAAAAGTTTGAGTGGGAATTTGAAATGTGCTATAAATACATGATGGACTTAGTTTATTTTTCACATTGTGAACATGAAGAGAAGAGAGATTTCGAGAGAGAATTTGAGCGAAGGATTTCCAGAGTAGTTGAACAAAGATTTGAAGGTTGTTGAGCAGATCTATTAGAGTGACAAGTAAGTTTTACCTTCGCTGCGTTATTTGGTCGTTATTTCCCAAAACCCTAAATCAAAGAAAAATAGTGTCCACAAAAAAAGTTGACAAATCTAAGACTAGAGATGAGAAGGATGTTAAGTTGATCATGTCTCCAACTTATAATGACTAGAAGTACAAACTTCATCCCGAAGTTGCTTTGCAGACCGACAAAACCAGAGCATTTTCAAGCATACTGCCTAGGGTTTTGTTGGTTGAAGACATCTAAGCCTATATTCATTGCAAAATTAGAGAGGTAGGTGATTTCAAGCTTCAATCCACTTTTCAAGAGTTAAGTGTTGATGGGAAACTGAAGGATGAACACACACATTTGGGGGTAAAGGGTTTGGTAAACGCCCTACATTTTCTAAGGGTTTAAAAAAATGAATGGATCAGGATTGTTTTGAGTCATGTACATGATGGAAATCTATGGTTGGACGAGCCTATTAAGATCACCAGAGATATCATACACGTGGTTACCGGTTATCCTATAACTAACAAGGTGAAAGCACCGAGAACAAGGATTTTGTTAGTGGTGATTATTCACCAATTGGCGAATATGTCCCGTCCAACGTATAAAAATTGGAGAAAAAAAGCTCTGTATACTGGTTGATCGGTTCGCCCAGATTTTATGAAAGACACATTTAGTGGTTGGATTGTTCGCCACTATTTTTATGTAATTTCACTATGGTACTCGGGTTCTTCGCCCATTTTTATATTGTATATTTTACTCTTATTCGCCATGGATTAAGGAAGGGTGTATTTATCGAGGATCGCCATTCGCCAAAGACCCATTCTCCAAAGTCAAATTTTTATTTGCACTAGGACCCAATTTGCCATGCACCATACACAATTGTGTCCCAAATTCCCATCCTATTCGCCTAGTCAATTACTTGAAATTACGCGGGGTTTGCTAAATATTAGTTGTTATCATATGCAATTGTTGGCCCCTTCGCCAATATTTCAAATAAACATTTGTATATAAGGATAGTTTGAAGAGATTTAGTGTTACAAAAATTCAGTTGATTCTATTGCTGATCTCACAATTGTGATTGGTAGCAAATCGGAACGACTACGACTCCGTAGTATCTTCAAGTAAAATTTTATTGCAGCCTTAATTTGTTGGAGATGTCACAGTCAAAGTTAAACAGGAAGAGGACTATTGAAGGTGGAGATGTCCAAGAGAGGCCAATGAAATACAAAAATATATCTTCATACTTTGGCGGGGGCAAACACAATGGTGTTGGTCAAAGTGAGGAAGGTACATCATCAGAGGAACCTGTACCAATTCAAGGTTCTCAACCTACACAAGAGTCTATTCAACAAATTGGGGAACCTAATAAATCTGGTGATGAAGTTGCGGAACCTGATATCTTTGATGAAGATGACCTTGAAGATGAATTTCAAGTAAATAACTAGTACCAGGATGAATCAATCAACTTCGGTGATGATGATGGTTCAATTAATAGTAACACTAAAGGGAGAGGAAAATCAAAAGAAAAAATTGTTCGTTAATGGGAGATGTCCAGGAGATTTAAATTTGATTGGGCGACAAAGTATCCATTCATTGAACTCGTGGATAATCCAATTGTAGGTGAGGTGCCAGTAGAATGCAGATGTATGATTTTTAGTTGGAAGTATAAAAAGGAAAAGTGGTTGCAGCTTAAACTAGACACTATAGAGAAACATGTTGGTAAGGTTTACGAAACCTCAACTGTAGATGGAAATGAAATAAAAGTGGTAAGATATAAAACAAAGGAACACTATCAACATAAAAGGAATGTTGAGGAATATTATTTATTTCATAAATTTAAGATGAAGCCTGGTGAAGTTCAAGGTTCTATTAATGCTATTTTTGCAAAAGCAGGTGAAGTAGAAGAACACGGAAAAGATGTTCAATTAAGTAATGTTTTCCATATTTTGAGCAGAGGGCGTCCAATGATAGACTATCCAGAAATGACTTTTTGAAAGTTTCTAACTATCCTGTTACTCAATGGTCAATTAACAATGGATGGGAATGGGCAAGTTGTATTTCCCAGGTTGAAATAGAGGATGTACAAAGAAAAATAAAAGAGTCAACCTTTATTGCATTGTTCTTAGACGAAGTTACGGTAATAGATAATATGTCATGGTTATGCATGCATGTTTATATTGTACAGAATAATGTCTGCCAACCACATCTACTAACTGTTGCAAAATTGAGGGACAATGCGACATCAGAAAGTTTATTTCAATTAGTAAAGAGACACTTAATTGAATATGGAGTTATGGATGAATTGACAATAGCGAAGAAGTTAATCTTTGTTGGAGCGGATGGAGCTTTAGTAATGCAAGGTCAAAGGAATGGTCTTTGCATAAAGATGTAGGCTTCTTGTTCACCATATGTTGTTGGCATTCACTGCATGGCCCATAGGATGAATCTTTCTTTTAGAGTTGTGAAGAAGTTTCCTTTAATAAAAAAGGTTGAAGATTTAGTAAGAGAGTTGTACTCATATTTTTGTCGAAGTCCCAAACGTTTTAGGGAATTTTAGCACTTTGCTGATGGAATTACCAATGGAAACAAACTTCTTAAAGATGTTGATACTAGATGGATATCTTTGGATGGACCAACGCATCAAGTTTTTTTCGAATATCAATCTTTGATTGGATTGATGTACGAAAATCAGGACAATGCAGAAAATCAAAGATGTGGCGACCTGCTTTGGAGGTTAAGCAATATAGAGACACTTTTGACTTTAGCATCTCTTCTTCCCATGCTAGAAGAAATGATGTTCATTATGAAAAAATCCCAGCAAAGAGCCATGTATATTGCAGAATATGCTTACTTGCGTAAAATGTCATGCCAAGCCCTCGATAGTCTCTATTGAAATGACCCAAATTTATCTGATGAAAGATTTAATCACTGACATAAACTAAGAAATTTGGACAATCCTAATAATTATTTAAAGATCGTTGAAAATGGATATTTATGTGTTTGTGTAAGGGGATTTCATATACCAATGTACTATAGTGCCCAAAAGAAGTGAGCTACAAGAGTTACAAGGGAAGAGTTTACTAAGATCCTTGAGTCTATAGAAGCTAATGCAAGGGACATAGCCTTTAAATTTTCCTCTAAAATAAGATCTTGATTCCCATATGAACAACTGCTTGAGGCCATGGGAATTGTGTTTCCTCAATATTGGTGCTTAAACTCTAAGGAAGATTATTGTAATAGGTTGTTGACTTTGATAAAGGAATTTTGCAAATATGTAGAATTCAATGGAGTGACTATCAATGGAATTTTAGATGAGGGTCTTCTTAGACAACAATCAAGCACTTTTGCAAGGACTATGAAGCATCAATATCAATTAATCCATAACCCACATGAAGAGGGCTCGACAATAAGGCTTTGGACATAACTAAAACAGAGCACAATGTTGCGTGAAGAAATTTTAGAGTTCTTCAAGCTTGTTGATCTATGTCAAACCATGATATTGGGTTTAGTAGAGGATGAGAGAGTTTTCATTGCTTTGGGCTTCCTAAAATCAAAGCTAAGAAACAAACTAGACAAGAATTTGGAAACATGCTTGAGGGTCTACACATCTAGGTATGATGTCAATACTTTTCCTTATCAAAAAGCAATGGAAATCTAGACGAAAAGATGCAAAAGAAGAGGGTTGGGCAACACCATTAACCAATCTTCAAATCTGAGTGGGACAACTACAGGTGGCAATGGGAGTCATAGAAGCGAAGGTCAAATTGAAGAAGACACAAACGAAAATGAAGAGAACAATGAAGGAATTGGAATACCAGAATTAGATGATGATGATGACAGAGAGATGAATTGACAAATTTAGGAAATTTTTGCTAAATTAGCAGTAGCAATCAATAGGTATTTTTTGAACTTATTAACTACTATATCCTATCCTTCAATGTTTATTTTAGAAAAGCAAGAATGTATTATGTTTCATCATTAAAATTTGAGAACAAAGTGTATCATTACTGTAGTTTGTATTGTATCATCAATGATCATTCAAATTTGAATTTGAAATTCCTGAATGAAATTTTGTATTCCAATAGCATATAACAAAGTAAATCAACTAAGAATAACTAAATAAAATAGAGTAACTCAACATACATTGAATTGGAAAACATGAAAATTTAATAGAGCACAATTTGTTTTGTATTCATTTGCAATATATTACAATTTACAGTAGTTCAAAATTCATAGCAATCTTTGTAGGCCAGTCCAAACATCCTCTGATGGCAGAACAATTTGGTTCATAGTATAGTCACACTCCTGCAACTTCGTTAGCAATTCATATTTGGAAGTTTGACTTGACAACACTATTGCTTCTAAAACTCCATTCAAACTTCTCACTAGTTTGATGAAATGCATGAATGTATCAGGAGATATGTCTATAGGAAGAAAGCGTAAATCAATATTTATTTTGTCCCACAACCTTATTTTGTAAGTTTCTCTTCCAATGAACTTATTTGCATCAAATCCATTACACAAACCAAGACTTTCCAAATTCACTTTCCTTTGTTCCATCTTTGTGATCTTCTTCTTAGCTTCGTCATCCAATTCCTTTGCTTCCCATAGCTTCTCACATTTTCAAATGATACTTGATACCTTTATTGAGGCATCAAGGCGGGTGCTAATTCCCTTGTTTGATAAATAACTATCACTCTTATTGTAGAGTTGTTTCATAATATCTTTTTCTTTCTTTTCTTTCTTAACAACATCCATGTTCTGTTCAATGTTCTTATGGAGCTTCAAATAACATACTCTCATACTTTGAAGCATTTCAAACCACTCACACAAGCTATGAGACATCCCCAATATTTGGCCCCTAATGTGTTCTTTTGTAATCTTCACTAAATTATTACTAGTATTTGTCAAAGTTTGAATTGTATTATTGGCCTTCTTTAGTTCTTCTGCCATTTTTTCACAATTATTTTTCTCTTCCACTGCTTTGTGTTCCCAATGATTGGCTTTATCCACCTGAGAGTCCAATTGCTTTTGCAATTCCTGGTTGGAGGCAACATTACTCTCAACGGTTTTAAATAACTTTTCTGATTTGACTCTTTCTTCCTCTAGTTTTTTACTAATTTCCCCCAGTGCCTTCAGCTATGCCTGCTCTTGTTCCTTCACTACTACCTCTGCATGTTCCTGTTGTGTATTTGCTGATGTAGAGATCAATTTTTTAATCTTTTTCTGTAATTCTTTCAAATTGTTCTCTGAAGCATTCCACTTTTCTTTTTCATTAGCAATGTCTGCCTGTAACTTTTGCATATTTTTGTCGAGCTTGCTTTTCTCTCTTTCCAACTTTAGTAGTACACTGTAGACCACTTGGTTTGTAGACTTTGACACATTGATTTTGTCCACATTTTTAACTTTGGAAAAATCCATTTGGAGAGTGCTAACTTAAAATTCAGATGGATCTATCTGACTCTCTGGTGGGTTTCCATCTTTTTTGGTGGAATAACAACCATGAACTCCATCATGTCTTTGTTTGGGTCATATGTTGGAAAAACCTTGTTGGATGCAAGTTGTTCCTCTACAGTTGCAGTAAGGGCACCAGTCTGCAATGTCTTCTTTATTTCTTTATTCTTGGTTGTTGTTTCTACAAATTTATTATAGAAATCTTTGAAACGAAAATCTGGTGTTGCAGAAGGATTTGAATGTTTTAAAGATGATAGAGCTTGTAATGCCTGTAGATCTAATTAATGTTGTTTGAGGATTTAAACTTCTAGAGGGTTTTTCTGAACTTGAAATTGTAAACAATTCTTTAGGATCGAGTGTCAACGTTCTGGAAACCTTTTGCTTATTGACACTATCTTCTTCTATGGGATTTTGTGTAGATTCTATTGGCCTCTTTAGAGAGGGAAATTGTTGTATAAGTTGCCCAGTCCCACTAGAACCAGTGCCACTACCAGACCCAGTAGCAGTAGATTCCCCAATCCCACCCATGGCAATGGATGTTCTTGTGGGCATAGTGGTTCCTAATGAATGTAATGGGTCCATTGATCCAAGGATTCCAAACCCAAGGCTTGCACCATGATCATGATCAATTTTTTGTGTCTCAATTGTATTCCAGACGCCTTCTCATGTGGGACCCAAAGCACCACCTTTATAACCCATTTTTTCCACAATGATTGCCCCTTTGCTATATACTTGTTTCTGGTAGTCTCCTACTCTACTCTGACTCCTTGAAGTAAATGCAATTGGTGGATTATCATCCTCACTATCTGGATCATTGCTTTCATATGTCGTGTTAGGATGCTCCAAATTCCACAATTTGATAAACTCTATATCCTCATCTATTTCATCCAGATCTGCACTAGTCTTTGGTTCACCAAGATCCTTTCTCATACTCCAAAAATCATTCATTTTCATTCTAGTCCATTTTCTATCCTTACAAGCTTTTGCTATTTTCTTTGGTATTTTTATGTTTGATGGATGAACAAATTTTTCGTAGAATTAATTGTAGGACATCCTAGGCTGTACAATGCCCTGGTTTATTGTTGTCATAATTTGTGATGACAATTGTTCAACTGAAATTTTTTCCTCAGCGGAAAATTTCTCCATCTCTTTTGTAACATCATCCCAGCTATCCTTGTTTTTCAACTTCTTTAGCAATGGTTTATTTCATGTTGAAATAAGTTTGCAGAGTTCTTATTAACAACAAGCATTGTTTGAATGACATTGAGTGGATCATACTTCCAGTACCACTCTAAATCAAATTGAAAAATTTCTAAAAAAATTTTTGCCACTTTGAATGCCTTTCTCTCAAATGTTAACCCTCCAATTGAGAAAGGTAAGGAAGGGAATATGCTCTTCTTCGACTGGCTAGCGAAGAGTCTATCTGTGCTCTCTAGTTGTACCACATATTCTACTGCAAACACCCTATTTATCATATGCATTGGAAGTTTGTGGGGTTGTAGTATTGATTCGTAAAACCTTAGCATAATGTATTCTTCCATTAAGTACTAGGTAGCCAATTGAATTGTGCTTCCAAGTTCGATGCAATCCCTACATAAAGCAGACAATCTGGGCATTGGAGTGCTTGTTATATTTTTGTACAATGGTGCCAAAAAGAAGTCTACAAAATTACTGTAATTCCTTCTGTTATCATACATTCTTATCTGAGGTGTCCAGTTATATATTGGAGTACCTATCCCCCTCTAAATTTCAAGCTTGTTGTCGTTGCTCATTAATATTGCAACATGCTTGGCTAGCAGAAGATATCACAAGTAGGTTGTGAACCTAAATGTCTTATAATTTCCTCTTTTAATCAATGCTAATTGTTCTTGCATCGATTGAACCACGTGTCCAACAAAATTATATCTTACTGGTTCATTAAAATAATGGATATCCCAAATGAATTGAAGAATGCTGGCACCCACTTCCCTATTGCTTTCCAGTCCCAGACAAAATGCTAGTGAGGATATAGTATCCTGAACCCATGGCACAAAACATTTAAAATTATAAGGAGGCTTATGGTTCTCACCCAATGAAGTCTTTGCCTCTACAACTATTAGACCCTTTATAAATGAATCTTTTGTGTTTGGCAAGATTGCCTCATATTGCTCTGCCAACAATCCCAGTTCAATATGGACATTGCAGTTTCGTCGGTCAAACCCTAGGTCTAACAAACTGAGAAATTCTTCCTGGGTTATTGATAAAATTTCTTTTTGATTTTTTTAATTCAGAATTGCTTTTCTTTCTTCATCATAATTTTCTGCACAAATCAAGACAATTTCTGGGCAAGGGAAAACTTTGGGTAACAACATGTGACCCAAACCAACATCCCACGAAGCAACTTTATTGGTTTTTGCACCTATTGTTGGGTTAAATTTTATAAATTCAGACCTCTTTGGCCCAGTTGCCTTACTACACAATGCATGTTTAATTTCTATAACTCTCCTTTCACCTTCGATAACAGGATCATAAACATCGTGATACTCATCAGTGAAACCATTGATTTCTACTCGTTTTCTGCAGTCTATTAAAGTTTTCCCATCTGCTTGCCCTTGGCCTTGAGTTTTCGCTTTCCCCATTGTTCTTCAGAAGAATGAAAAAACATAGAATCACAGATATTTACTAACAAAATCATAGATAATAACTAACTAATTAAAAAAACCCCAATTTAAGAAAACCCCAATTATACATGCAAGAATTAAAATTTTAGAATCAAGTTAAACTAAATTTTTGACATTACAAAATCAGGATGCATCAGGCTAGATATCTTACCTGAAATTAAACTTTGAAATCTGGATAGATAGAAGTTAAAAACGGCTAAGGCTCTCACAAATTACAGTCTCAAAATCTTCAGCAATGGTTCAACAATTCTTTTTAGCTCTGTTGCTACGAGTCGATAGGTTTTTAAAAAGGAAATGTTAAAAACCTTTCGTTAAATGTAATGGTATATACTATAATGGTAATGTAATCTTTCTAAAACATACTATGTGTAACGTAATCTTTTCGATGAATTACACGTCAACGTTTCACATTTCCAAAGCGAGTTTTCAGAAAAAGTTTTTGAAACCCATAGTACTTCCAAAATACAACTTCAACCGTTCATCTCTCATAATCCAACGAATGTCACGATTTTAAAATATTAATAATTTAATACACACTAATGAATATAATCATTAACTATATTCACTTAGAATACCTTATCCATGAAATTTGAACCAGTCACCATTAAATGATAAAGTTTGGAAACATTTAATTATTATATGAAACAAAAGTGCAACGCAAAATTTTTATATTATATAAGGCAAAATTCCATTACAATTCAATGATGCCCATAGCCCTGGAGGTCATATCTATTAACGATTCTTATAATCAAAACAAAAAAGAAAAGCACTTCAAATTTCTTAAAACATTTTCATATTTTATTTTTTAACATACGTGATTACAATTTATATCATTGCCAAAACCATGGTAAGCTACTACCACTAGAGGGAGACACAGTAGAGGGACTAGAGACTAGGTAGACTTAGGGACTATCCGGCTGAGGCTCCCTTCCTTCTATGTGGAACTTTGAAGAGAGGATAATCTTGGAGAATTCTTCTAGCCATCTATAGTCCTCGATTTCCTCCAGTAGGTGCCACTTCCGGAGAAAATCCCTCCCAATCTGTGCCCACTTCCAATGACGCGTGAGCTGCTCAACATCAAGGTTTAGTAGAAAGAGTTGCCTAGGCATATTTACTCTTGGTTGTAGAATCTTAGGCAAATCATTTGCCCAAGGAATTCCAAACCTAATTTTTGAAAATACGACAACATGCACATCGTCGTTGAGGTACTCTTCTCTGAAAACTTTCCTCAAAAGCATGATAATATCCACCTTTCCCCCCCAGGTCCAACAGAGATGAAAAGAACCAAGATGAAATGTCAATGTTAACTCTACCTATTTTCACTCTCTGAAAATTCACGTCCCAACACCATCCTTATAGCCTCCTTGGTGAAGGCTCCCAACTTCGTGGCAACACACACCAGGATTGGGTCTGTGACCAAGCACAAAAAGGCCTTTTGATCCTCCAAGGCAGTGCATCTTAAATGAATTGGACTGTCCATTGAAAATCAAACTGATATTAGTATTCTAATTTTTGACAAAAATCAAAGAGAACCAGCACTCAGACTATTTTCACAAATATGCTTTCACAGTCATAAATTAATGAGCGTAGATCGATCTATTTATAAGTCCTGATTGAAATTTTTTCTCTGCCCTAAAGATGTAATCAATTCGTAAGATAAATGGTAATTGTACTTCAAAAATCTCCAAATCTTTCATATTTAATGCAATAGTGGGTGAAATTGGAAACAACACTCATGATAAGACATTTTCTATCTTGGGAATAACGAAGGCCGAAAGGATCACGTCACATAGGTGGACATAACAATTATTTATTATAAAAAAACTTGAAACTTGTGCCCACCCTGCAGAAACAATAAGCAAAGTACGTTAGTTGTGAAATGGCAATAGGAAATGAAGCTTTACCATTGATGTAAGATCATTGAACAATTAAAAAACAATGTCCTTAGATGACATGATGTTTTCATTTAAGCCATCTAAGAAACCATTAATTCACATTATTTTAATTGATGCCATGAATCATCTACTCATCACCATTAATTAATATTTCTATCTAATATTACCGAAGATTGCCAAAAGAATTATGCTTTTTTGGTGTTAGAAGATTAGGTCACAGACTCACACGTCCGTTAGATTACAACATATCAATGGCCAAAGGTGAATTTCAGGCCTATTGTTGGTCTTCATAATCTTTATGGAAAACTCTCAGCGGAATCATGACATGTGGTATGATTGATCGTGGGCTTATTGGTACAATCAATCATACCACATGTCATGATTCCGCCGAGAGTTTGACATAAAGATTATGAAGAGCAACAATAGACCCAAAATTCACCTTTGGTCATTGATATGTTGTAATCCAACGGATGTGTGAGTCTGTGATGTCATAGTGATGGGACCCGATGCAACTTCAACATCAAATCAGAACCATTGGATTAAGAGAGATGAATGGTGGAAGGTGCATTTCAAACAGAATGTGGTGAGATAACTCCTTTATTGAAAACGCTCTCCGGAATCATCACACGTGTCATTCTTTAAGAGTGAAAACTCGGGAGAATGAAAGTTTAACAATTATTTCCATTTATTAAATCGTCATACCACTTATACAACTATTGTATTAAATCTCCAAGTTTATATGCATTTTTTAAAAACATTCGCCATGACAAATAAATTAATTATAATATTTGGAAAATAATTTCGCCATAATTTATCAATCTAAGGAAGTCTGATTCGCCAATTAAATTAATAATTTTCTTATAAAAAACATTTGTAGTCACCATATTTTTATAAAAATGGTATACGTTATTAAAAAGTTTGCCACCAAATATCCATATTTTGAAACACAATTCGCCATCAATATTAAAAAATTTCCCTCCAAAAAACATGTGATTCGCCACGATTTTATACTTTTGGGGAGGGGGGTTTCTTAAAGTTATCCCTAATCTCTTGTATCATTTTTTTTCAAAAATGACATCTTTTACAATTATATATCAAACTTCTTTGACCTAATTAGGGTTACATCATCTTAGAAAACTTAGATCAACAGTGTACAAAAATAACCTAGATCTAACTGTTAGATAGGAATCATCACAAAATTAAATGATTACATCCATATTAAATATGTATTGATCTTGGTAAACTGTTTATAGATCCGTGTAAACCGTTTGCATAGAGATATGTGCCATTATTGATTACTATGTTATCTCCTAAATAACTCGGTAATCACTGCATTCACTGTTCGATGAATAACTGATGTTTGGTGTGTAGAATGCTCGGTGATTATTGACTTGGTACTCGGTAATTCCTGACACTCGGTTAAACCTGTATTCTAATAGCTTTATGTTCTGCCTTGTATATGCTCGGTGTGAAGGCTTTGTATGTTCAACTGACTAACTTATTTTCTCCTTATTCCAACCTTTACCGACTAAATAACTTATTTGATACTTTGATACTAATGACAATCCTTAATGCTCAAATAGAGATAACAATCTCCCCCTTTGGCATTAGTATCAAAACCTTATGTATATGTACCGAATAACTCAAAAATTTACTAACTCCATATGAGTACAAAAATATATACATTGACACTCTTCCTTTACAAACTCCCCCTTTGTACATGTTTCCGGTGGCGCGAAGTACATAGTGGCATATACATGATTTTCCCCCTTTTTGAAATTAATGCCAAGACAAAAAATGTACATACAGCTTATCAGAAATGTGCTTGTGGGTTTTTAGCAAGGAATCCAAGAGGTTTCCCCATTCCTCTTTCAAGTTGTCAATAGCAATGTGCTCTAGACCGACTTGTGCATGCATATCAAGAATATTTTCCAAAATTGAAATCTCTGGGGTAGCTACTAAGACTTTTGCCTTCTGAATGTGTCTCTCCATGATTTTCAGGTGTGGAAGCCGCTCGACTTGTAGCTCAATGACTTGGTCACTTATGGTGTCTTCCTGTTTCCTCAAATTCGATCTCAACTGCTTAAGTTCTTGAACTTTTAGTATATGCTTGTGAAAAGCATTAGGCTCAGTTAGAGATGCATTTGCATTGACCGAGATCTCTTCATCTAATTTCTTAATCTTTTCATTGACCTCGGCAGTGAATTGGTCTACAATGCATAATTTAAACAAAATTTGTACAAATCTCTGAGTAATAGATTGAATCTCAGTTATTACCTCAGATAACTTCACCTTATTAAGAGCCACTTCTTGACTGATTTTCTTTGCTAGTTTTTGTTGTATAAGAAGACCCTCATATAAAATTCCATTGATAGTAACTCCATTGAATTCTACAGATTTGCAAAATTCCTTTATCAAATTAAACAACCTATTACGATAATCTTCCTTAGAGTTTAAGCGCCAATATTGAGGAAACACAATTCCCATGGCCTCAAGCAGTTGTTCATATGGGAATCGGGATCTTATTCCAAAGGAAACTTTAAAGGATGTGTCCCTTGCATTAGCTGCTATAGACTTGACGATCTTGGTAAACTCTTCCCTTGTAACTCTTGTAGCTCGCTTCTTTGGGGCACTGTAGTACATTGGTATCTAAAATCCCCTTACACATACATAAATCTCCATTTTCAACGATCTTTAAATAATTATCAGGATTGTCCAAATCTGTTAGTTTCCACCAATGATTAAATCTTTCATTAGATAAATTTGGGTCATTTCGATAGAGACTATCGAGGGCTTGGCATGACATTTTATATAAGTAAGCATATTCTACAATATACATGGCTCTTTGCTAGACTTTTTTCATAATGAATGTCATTTCTTCTAGCATGAGAAGAAGAGATGCTAAAGTCAAAAGTGTCTCTATATTTCTTAACCTCTGAAGCAGGTCGCCACATCTCTGATTTTTTGCATTGTCCCGATTTTCGTAAATCAATCCAATTAAAGATTGATATTCAATAAAAACTCGATGTGCTGGTCCATCCAAAGAGATCCATCTGGTATCAACATCTTTAAGAAGCTTGTTTCCATTGGTAATTCCATCAGCAAAGTGCTGAAATTTCCTAAAACATTTGGGACTTCAACAAAAATATGAGTACAACTCTCTTACTAAATCTTCAACCTTGTTTACTAAAGGAAACTCCTTCACAACTCTAAAAGCAAGATTCATCCCGTGGGCCATAAAGTGAATGCCAACAACATATGGTGAACAAGAAGCCTGCATCTTTGTGCAAAGACCATTCCTTTGACCTTGCATCACTAAAGCTCCATCCGCTCCAACACAGATCAACTTCTTCGCTATTGTCAATTCATCCATAGCTCCATATTCAATTAAATGGCTCTTTACTAATTGAAATAAACTTTTCCATGTCGCATTGTCCCTCAATTTTGCAACAGTTAGTAGATGTGGTTGGCGGACATTATTATGTACAGTATAAACATGCATGCATATCCACGACGTATTATCTATTACCGTAACTTTGTTTAAGGACAATGCAATAAAGGTTGACTCTTTTATTTTTCTCTGTACATCCTCTATTTCAACCTGGGCAATACAACTTGCCCATTCCCATCCACTATTTATTGACCAATGAGTGACAAGATAGTTAGGAACTTCCAGAAAGTGTAACAAACCACTCATTTCTGGATAGTCTATCATTGGACGCCCTCTACTCAAAATATGGAAAATGTTACTTAATTGAACAGATTTTTTGCGTTCTTCTACTTCACTTGCTTTTGCAAAAATAGAATTAATAGAACCTTGAACTTCACCAAGCTTCGTCTTAAATTTCTGAAACAAATAATATTCCTCAGTATTCCTTTTATGTTGACATTACTCCTTTGTTTTATATCTTACCACTTTTATTTCCTTTCCATCTACAGTTGAGGTTTTGTAAACCTTACCAACATGTTTCTCTATGGTGTCTAGTTTAAGTTGCAACCGCTTTTCCTTTTTATACTTCCAACTACAAATCGTACATCTGCATTCTACTGGCGGCTCACCTACAATTGGATTGTCCACGGGTTCAATGAATGGATACTTTGTCGCCCAATCAAATTTAAATCTCCTAGACATCTCCCATTGACGATTAGTTTTTTCTTTTGATTTTCCTCTCCCTTTAGTGTTATTGTTAATTGAACCATCATCATCATTGAAGTCGATTGATTCATCCTGGTACTAGTTATTTACTTGAAATTCATCTTCAAGGTCATCTTCATCAAAGATATCAGGTTCCGCAACTTCGTCACCAGATTTATTAGGTTAACCAATTTGTTGAATAGACTCCTGTGTAGGTTGAGAACCTTGAATTTGTACAAGTTCCTCTGATGATGTACCTTCCTCACTTTGACCAACATCATTGTGTCTACCCTCGCCAAAGTATGAAGATATATTTCTGCATTTCATTGGCCTCTCTTGGACATCTCCACCTTCAATAGTCCTCTTCCTATTTAACTTTGACTGTGACATCTCCAACAAATTAAGGTTGCAATAAAATTTTACTTGAATAAGATACTATAGACTCGTAGTTGTTCTGGTTCGCTACCAATCACAACTGTGAGCTCAGAAATAGAATCAACTGAATTTTTGTACTACTAAATCTCTTGAAACTATCCTTATATACAAATGTTTAGTTCGAATTTTGGCGAAGGGGTCGACAATTGCATATGATAACAACTAATATTTGGTGAACCCCACATAATTTCAAGTAATTGACTGGGTGAATAGGATGAGAATTTGGGACATGATTGTGTATGATGCATGGCGAATTGGGTCCTAGTGCAAATAAAACTCACTTGGGACAATGGCCCTTTGGCGAATGGTGATCCTTGATAAATACACCCTTCCTTAATTTGTGGCGAATAAGAGTAAAATATACAAAAGAAAAATGGGCGAAGAACCTGACTACCATAGTGAAATTACGTAAAAATAGTGGCAAACAATCCGACCACTAAACGTGTCTTTTATAAAATCTAAGCGAACCAGTCAACCAGTATACAAAGCTTTTTTTTGCCAATTTCTATACGCCAGACGGGACATATTCGCTAATTGGCGAATAATCGCCACTAAAAAAATCCCTACAGGAGATCATGAAGTAGTAGCCACACACAGGACATCAAAGATCAGACAAGGGTTATATGACACAGAAGTTAATTAGAGATAGTATCAGTTTATCAGAAATATTCAAGGCTACCAAGCAGGACAAAAGTTTATATTCAACACATTGAGGTGATTTGATATTTCATAGATCTAATTCAGACAAGCATAAGTTGTCATTTATAGATATTCTACTCTTATCAATTTAATTATTGTAGCAGATTGTAAATCTCTTAATAGAGTAGACTTAACCGTCTTATGTATCTCTTAACTAAGTGCACACTTTATTTGTGTTGCTAAAATCCTTTAACAAGGTAGATCTAGTTGATTATGTTACTCCTAACAAGGTAAGATCATCTGAAGTGATCACAATTGTAGCCTTAACCGACATACTGTATTTACTGTAGTAGTGAAAAATTTGTGGGTGTCATCCCCACTGCAATTTTTACCTTCTAACAAGGGTTTTTGCATAACCATAATACTTGAGTGATGAGTTAACAATTTCATGTATGATTTATTGTTTTGTTTAAATCCACTTAACATTTACAAGTTATTTGAATGTATGTTACAAACAATGGAATCAGTCGGTTAGTTAAGAACTACTTTTTCAGATTGTTAAGTGTTAAAAGTTTTTGAGGGTACTGATTCACCCCTCCCCTCTCAGTACTATATCTTTCCATTCCCAACAGGGAAGACCTTATTAATTTGGGGAACTCACCACATTATAGTGAGAGATTGAGTTGAGGAAAGAGTTATCACCATTACTATGGAAGGAAAGGTTATGAGGTTATTTCTTTTAAATTAGATGGAAAATGCTTGTCCATTTAAGATTATTTAATCAAGTGTCACAACAATAGTATAAAGAAAAAAATTAGGAGTAACTAAGGGGTTGACTATTACAAACATTCCTACTATGCTCCTCTTTTTTTAATCTACAACTTCAATACTACTTTCTCAATTGATTTAAAAGGGCTAAAATTCAATTCTTAGAGTCCAATGCGGAGAGATCCACAATTTTAATTAGTTTTTATTGCTTTGAGATCTACTATATCGATGAGGAAATATAAAATGTTATGGAAGAATTATACAAATAAATGTGAAGTAACTCTTTAATTCTTATGAAAATAAATATAATTGACTCATATCAAGCACATCTAATATACAAAAGACAATCTATAGCTTATCTAAGAGATGAGGATTACTCAAACACAATTGCATATTACAAATTGTTAAGGTGTTTGGGATCATTGCAAATGTAATAGCACTGCCTATATAGTATGTATTTTCCAAATGCAACAATCTCTTCCATTTATATTGAGAATGAGCCAAGAAAAGACATGTCCCTTCATGGGACATGTCTATTCATTATTATGTAATTAATATAATGACAATTATGATATATATATATATCTTCGCTAGTATTGACTCATAGTGTTTATCTGACTAAAGCTACAAAACATCAACACTCCCTCTTAGTTAGGGAAGATTAAACACATGTTTAGAATCATAAGATATCATTTACAATGATATCAGAGATATGGTCTGACTAGGAATATCAAGTCGCATGATATTCACCAAGTACTCAAAAATTTAAATCATCTCATGATATCCAGAGCATTGGCCACATAATATCGAGTTGCATGATACTCACTAAGTACTAAAAAATGTCCATAGGTAATGTACACATGTATCCTCAATAATACTTACCATAGGGACATTCATCATTTATCATGATCTGTTTCAGCCATCATAAGATGTCTGTCACAATAGAAGGTTGTGCTTTGTTTAAGGAACTTAATCCACCATGCAAGATATCATCTATCATGATTTGTTTAAGCCATCATAAGATGTCTATCACAATAGAAGGCCATGGTTTGTCTAAGGAACTTAATCCACCATGCGAGTTATCATCTATCATGATCTGCTTAGATATCATAAGATGTCCATCACACTAGAAGGCCATGGTCTATTTAAGGAACTTAATCCACTGTGAAAGTTATCAACTATCATGATCTGCTTAGACATCATAGGATGTCCATCATAATAGAAGATTAAGTTATTGTAAGATCGTCACTTTTCAATAACTTCTGCAAATACATGTGATAATCTTTTGGAAGTCATCACTTCCTTATGATTTAAACAAGAGGTAGGCCCATTAAAAAAAACATGGAGTCACACACATGGCATTCATCATGCCTCAGTGCAGAGGGTGGAAACAAGGGATTTCACCTCCAACTTCTCTCACAGAGAACTCATTGAGCCGATATCAATTTGTTAATCTTTTCATCCAAGATTGCTTAAGATGAACTATTAGACTCCCTCTGAGTCTGATATCAATCTTCCAAGCTCATCATCCAAAGTTACCTCGAAAGAGTCAGACTCCCTCTAAATATGATATCTATCTTCTTTTTCCTGCAAGAGCATCCCCAAAAAAGATCAAGGCAAATAGCTCTTATAGGACGTACAAAAATACAAATAAGAGATAGATTACAATGAGTAGATAAAGTAATACTCAAAGATAATAAATACTTATCTGCGCATCAACATCCTTGATACAAGTTGCTTTAATGAAGGTCCATATACATCAAATAAAAAATCACCTTCTCAGATTATTTGAAAGACATCTCCCCTTTGAATCATCTCCCCACTAAGGATGGTTCAAGTGGTCTAGAAAGAGACACCCTTCTTTGAATACGTGCTTCCTTGTTAATGCTTGACCACGATCATAACAAATTAATTTCTCTTTAATGAAAGCCACTACAAGGTCTAACTAATCATTAGTGAAATCGTTGTGTATACTTTGCAAATTCATCATCCTCAACCTCTTACTAAACAAAGTTTTCTTTTTCTTTTTCTTTAATCAAGCCACTTTATTCAAAATATTAGTGCATAAATGTCTTTAATGAATCGTTGTGTTTAGGAATGACATAGTTGCCAATATATAATCGTTGTTGTTTGCTTCTTAACAAATTTGCTATAATTCACTTGACCTTATTCTTTGCACTTGGTGTGCACAAGAAATTGCAACACAACTTCACTCACCAAATTTGACATAGATTCGTACACAGTTGATCATAGCTTTTGAACCCAACACTTTCTCACCAATCGCTCCGGTGAGATTCTTCGAAATTTGTTTATCACCAACCTATCCAAAATGCAGAAAAAACCAAGGGTGCATTTGTGAGATATGGTTTCCGTACTGCGACTATATTTTCAGAGACAATCACACATTCACCAACAACAAACTACTCTCTTACATTAGCAGGAAAGCTCTCATACCTTGTTAAGGTGTTTAGGATTGTTGCAAATGTAATAGCACTATCTGTATAGTATGTGTTTTCCAAATGCAACAATCTCTTGCATTTATATTGAGAATGAGCCAAGAAGAGACATGTCCCTTCATGGGACATGTCTATTCATTATTATGTAGTTAATATAATGACTATATATATATATATATATATATATATATATATATATATATATATATATATATATATATATATATATATATATATATATATATATATATATATATATCTTCACAAGTATTGACTCAGTGTTTATCCGACTAAAGCTACAAAACATCAACTCAAACATACAATAGAATTTTAGAATAAAAATAGAGAGCAACTATTGTATATTGAAAAGTGTATGAGAGCAATTAACAAAACTACTTTTATTCAATTGAAGAATAGGGTAAAGTATATATTTATACAAAGTTCAACAAGGCTAAGAACAATAAGACTTGTGAAAAAAAAGGGGCAAAATGCATCCTATTTTTGCCTAGACTAAAATCGATTGAGAAATACGATCAAAGCACAATAACATCTACAAGATAGATATTACAAAGATCATAACAAGAATGAAGATTCCTATAACTAATAAGTGTAAAGACATCTGGCTAGCTTTCTTCAAATTGTACAATATCCTATTCAAGTACCTTCTAAATGTGAGAGATGCACAATTATAAAGAATACATGTATAATTACAAATAGAAAATTGAAGTCTCCTAGTTTTGTTTGAACCACTGACCTTTTAATTGCTTGTCTATTGCACACCCTAACAATTGGCAAATCACTACATGGAGTCATCCATGTGTAGTGTTGAAGATGCCAAGTGTTTACACAATGTTATGTGCTCATGTGTGGCAACACACAATGAGCAATGCATCAATCATGACGCCAATGACTTGCACAAGTTCATTTGTTGTGGTCCATAATGAAACAATGCTTAGCCATGTGTGACACTATATGATGACATGTGTTGCATGAACCAACATAGGTGCCCATGGAAGAAGGTGAAGACCTATTAAGGTTTGCATTATAGCACATGAAACCTTTCACTTGCATGCACAAGGTAGAAACGTCTCCTAAAATCTGCATAATAGTGTGTGAAACAATGAAGTGTTTGAGTGATGTTCATCTTGACACTAAAAAAGTGCAAAAGGATGTTACAGGCTTTTGTGTGTGATGTACACTTTGTAGTGATGCACAAGCTACATGGTATGCCTCTTGGTGTTATGCAAGCACATAAGAGTGCAAAGTGTCTACATGTGTTGTTGAAGTGCATGTGCTTGTCGAATGTGTAAACATGCACAACATATAATTTTTCCTCTATAATTTTCACCTACTCTATTCATAGGTTGAGCATTGCCTTAGGCGTTGATGTTATAAAGTTAGTACGATTGTGTGTATGTGATTGTTCAAAACCAAATTGTAATTATCCTTGAGGTGTGCCAAATCCATGAAATGTCAAACAAGAAACACTACCTATGAGATTGCTGATCTAAATTACCTTTCCTAGGTATGCTTGTGGACCACAATTCCTTTATTGAAAATCTCAACTTGAAATCTAGAAGTTCACCTAGCCATACTTGGGTGCCTATGTTTCTTGAGCTCCACATACATTTAAGAAATCACTAAAACTGCCATTGAAGGTGTGCAAAGCAACAAGTAGTGATACTTATCACAATGCTACCAATGCTACACAACCAACAGTGATGTGTTGCACTTGTTTGTTGATCCAAGAAATATTTGTCAAATTACATGAATGTATCTAATTATAACAAAAAACAATAAATTTAACAAAAACAAATTTGATGAACCAACCATATACTCAAATCAATAATAAATAGAGAATTTTTTTTACTAATCTTCATATTAAATTATAAGATACAAATTCTTAATTTTTTAATATTTTAATTTACAAAAACCTAAGATAACTTTGTAAAAACAATTTCCCTTGTCACTACCTTAGAGCTAACCAAAGAAAGAAACATTCTACCAACTTTTAAGAAAAACTTTGGAAAGAAAGATTTAAATTGATAATGCATTATTTTCACAAATTTCTTTTAAAGAATAATTAAATTCCAAGCATAGAAATATCTCCTATCACAATTTATACAATCTTTAATAGTTAGCACTAATTGGATAATGGTTCTTCAATCAAGAATCCACCCATCTCCATTCTCCAAGCCTTGTCCACGAGCCTTGATATTTCCCTGAAACAAACACTAGTCCAATAAGAATAGCATAACATATAAATTATAGAATTAAACCAATATTAAATAATTATTTTTTTAATAATATATGGGAATTACTATTTTAACTTTGAGCATACATGTATTATTTTTAAGGAAAGCCAATAATAAATGTTATAATATATACATATAATTCAAATTTACTGTTATAAAATACAAAATAAATCAAACACTTTTTAAAGCGAATATCCTTAACATAAAAGTTAGAAAATTATTAAAATATTTGTCAAAACAAAAAACTATATCTCAATAGAAGTGATAATTTAGAACTTATTAAAATTTATATAATTCTTCTAACTTGCACATATCTTTATACTATTTAGCAAACATTTAATCAAAAACCTCCTTTATCTTTTATAACCCAAATCCATAATGTATACCTACACTTTATTACACTCAATTAGCTAGAGAAAATACTCACTTTTCACTAAAAGCGAAATGCAAAACAAAAATATTCAAACCACTTACAATATTTGCACATTGAACTTGTGCAAAAGTTCCTATCTGAGTTACAAAATTCAACATTTCATACCCTTACTGCTATTTTAATTCATAATAAATTTGGGGAAACAATTGAATAACGTCTAACGAAAATAAAAGTCAGCCTATTAAAGGGCAGAGCTGGTTAATCCAACAAGAAATGGTGGTGAAGTGATAAGGCGGTTGAGACAGCAAGATAGATGGATAAAGATTAACTTTGATGGTGCATCAAAGGGTAATCCGGAGCCTTCTGAGGTTGATTTTGTTGCTTAGGGATTGTCTTGGTAACATCTTGATGATGGGGGCAAAGAGGATCTTGGAGAGGACTAATAATGTTGCTAAAGTTATGGCTGCACTTCATGCTGTCAAACTTGGGAGAAGTATGGGGAATAGAAATTTGCACTTGGAGGGTGACTCCCTCATTATTGTTGAGGCTATCATTGTTGGTACCTCTCAAGCCTAACATTTGAAGAAGTTCTTTTATGCCATCCAGAAGGACTTAACCTTTTTTAATGGGTTTTAGGTAACACACACTCGTACGCATGGGAATGAGGTGGCTGACACTTTGTCCAAATGGGCACTGACATTCACTAATGAGAGGAGGTATGGGTGGAAGATTTTCATGATCTTTCATTTGAGGATTGACATCATTCTCCTAGGGCCCGTTTGTTTGCTGGAAGATGGCTGGAATTTGAAAACGGGAAGATGCATTTTTGTACGGCCATCTTCCCATTTTGGTCCAAAATTTGGCAAATTCCACCTTTGTGGAATTTGCCAAATTCTCATTTTGGACCAAAATGGGAAGATGGCCATACAAAAATGCATCTTCCCGTTTTCAAATTCCAAGCCATCTTCCAGCAAACAAACAGGCCCCCAACGGCGGCTGACAGAGAATTTATTGTGAGGCAGGGAATGCTTGTGTGATTGGACGGGAGTATGTGTGGAGTGCTTTAAATGTGGCAGGTATCATTGTTGTAGTGTGGTGAGGTGTTCTGGTGGCTTAGTAAAGATGGAAGTGAATTTTACCCTGATTACCACTCGACAGCAACAAGGATTTTTTGGCCCGATGACATCTCAACGACTGTTGTGGCTCCTCAAATGCAAGAAGGATGTGGTGAAATATGTTTTGGAGTTGTCGGGGAAGGAGTTTATTGAGGCAAAACATCGCTGACGGCTAAATATGGACATCATTTTATTGGTGCTTGTTTGGAGTTTGGAGGTAGCGAAGAGTGGGGATGTCATCAAATGAAAGTTGCATTCATTGGTGGAAGATGATATGCTCTGTGGGCTTGGTCATGTTTTCGAGAGGGTGGTTCCGAGAGTTGGTTTTGATGTGTCTAAAAGCATATAGATGATTTGGGGCAGGCGAAGGAGTTCGAGATTGTTCCTTTTGCTCGTTGGCCACTTGGGGTGGATAAAGATGACTACAGGATGAAGGTCCTCACAGCATGGGAGGAACTAAAGCTTGAGTTGCGTCGACAGGAATTTTTGGCTTCCTAGGCTGTGGAATTGATGGATGCGTAAACAAGGATTTCGAGGAAACGAAGGTCAAAGAGAGCTACTTACTCTGCTTCTGGTTCAACTGAGGTATGAGAGGGGAGAGATGGGGTAGACTAGGGGCTTTTTGGTGGGTAAATGGGGGGTTGATTTTGGTTAAATTTTTTACAAGGGCATTGGTTTACCTATTTTTTTGCGGTCCAAAGGAAACGGTTTCATTGTCAGGATTTGTAATGTGTCTCTAGTTCTTCGGGTGTCGTTTGTGTGAATAGCGCCTTTTTGCATGGGTTTTGTCTCTTTCTGTGGTGGGTGATGGGGGTAGGGGTGGCTTGAGGTTTGCGTTTGCGGGTGTTTCTTAGGCTATGGGTGGGAACCACTATTTTGGGTGGTGGAAGGGTGGTGGAAGGGGGTGGGGGGAAGAGGGGTTTGAATGATAATGCTGGTTCTCTGCTGTAATGATGTATTTTGTAAACTTTCTATTATTAATAAAATTAATATTATTACTGACCAAAAAAAATTCATAAGTCAACAAAATTGTAAAATATATAATATATATAATTCTAATTATGGTTTTAAATGTTTCTTGATCTGCAAGTAAGGGATCAAAGTCTATTACTTCAAGTCATGGCTGACAACAATCAACATTATATTCTTCTTTAGATTCTCCAATAACTTAACCACATCTGCCCGAGCTTTCCAATCTGCAAAGAAAAAAAGCATAACATGCAGAATGTCATTTTACCTTCAATGCCACCATCCATTGAAGATGAATTTGAAAAGTTCACATTTATTCAATCAAATTTTGGCTTAAGGTAAACTTATCCCATCAATGATCAACCAAGGGAAAGTAATTGATTAAGTGTATCAACTTCACATCCTGGCCATATGGAAAAACCAATCGTTTACAATATATATATATATATATATATATATATATATATATATATTCAAATAAACCTCAAGTCCAAGGAATCTAGCAACATGAAAAAAATCCCACTTCTGAAAATAAAACATGACCGTAAGTTGCATCTTTCTTATGATTTATCAGATCGGCACTCAGTACTTTGTTATGCTTCTCCATCTTTGCACCCATGTTTTGAAGGTGCCTAAAAAATTATTTCTATTTGTATTTAGTAGCTATAATAAGTAGCTTTCCATATCTTGAATAATGGCCACATCCAAATAAACAAACTAAGTTACCATCTTATGATTCAGGAGTCATGATCCAATTCTGCTTTTTCTTTCATTTTGTGCATTAAATCATGCAAATCTTGCATGCAAGACTCAGATATGCATTGGCCAATAGATATACTACAAGAGTAAAGAACAACCTTGCACCAAATTCAGGTTTCAACAATTAACTATGATCAACATGCTGCCCAAACAAGGCAATCAAGCCAGAAACATGTCAAACTAGGCATTTTGCATACAGAAACATATTATATTTTTTATCAAAAAAAGAAATTGGTCAGCTTTTATCCCCAGCTCTTGTTCAGCCACATCAAATTTATACTATTTAGTATTAGGTACCCTTGAAAATTCAAAAGTGCATCATACTAGGAATTATTATATCATAGGTTAGTGGGTGGGTTTAAATATGTAAGCCTGTGGTTAATATCTAAGATACCAGTTGGGAGTAAAAAGGGCATCTAACATGCAGAGGTGAGTTGGCAGAGCATAGGGCAAATATTCAAATATGGTCTATGAATATTGAGGTCTATGTTGTAATTCCCAGCATTGACAGAAAAACCATCAGCTACCAATAGATCCCCTCACATTGCACCCAAATCCAGTGTCTATGAGCAAGTCATTGATACATGTAAAGTCAGTCTGAAAATATCAAGAAATTGAAAACAAATTTAGATAAGAAATGTTTGTGGGTGGTTAGCTGTGAGATATTTTGGTTTTGTCACATTCGTCCCAACTTTGTCTTGGATGAGCCCACTCTCATTTGAGCACACCATGGCTAAACCCCCTTACATATTGGGTCCATTGGGTCTTGCAAGTTTTCATACCCCATTTCGGCCTATGTACCTATTGATGTGAGTTTTGTAACCACTCCAACATGCAGAATAAAATACTAAGTATTCTATCCTCTCTTGAACAAGGAATCTCCAAATGCTAAACAATATGGAAACTGTGTGATCAAGTGAAGCGACCGTAAGGTTTAAAATGCAAATGTGCAACTTTATGTTCGACACAACTCAGTACAACTCAGTTTTATGATGTGATATGCTAGTAACTGTGCGGAGACTTACACTATTCATTCATGGAAATTATGAGCTTTCCAAATGATGAAAATTTTTGCAATATGAGCACTTCAACTAATCCTAACAATGGCTTTGAAATAAAATGCAAAAGAGATTGGATTTAGAAATCTAATATACTTCTACAATGCAAGAGATTATTGATGATGAAGTGAAAACAAACCAAACTTTGCTTCACCAAGTAGAACAACTACGCAAAGTTGATGCAAAACTTATAAGGATGCATGAATGATTTTCAAATCACTTATACACATCAACACCACAAGATGTGCAAATCAAAGAGCATACATTAATTGAAATTTTGCCTTGCAACAAGTTCAACCTAACTTTACACTATGACTTGCAAACAACAAGTAACAAAATGTATGAACATAAAAGACTTCTTCATTGATCAAGAACAATTTATTTCATTCAAGTACTCAACATAAACAAATTCTAACCAAGCGAGGAATAGAGGAAACCATGCCACACTCCAAAATAACACAAGTCTTCACCAAGCTTCGATGAATTTGCAATTACTTCGGTAGTATTTCGGCAACAATTTCACAAAAGTATCCATTACAAATGAAATGAGCAAGCTTTATATAGGGCTCTCAATTACAACCAATGCCCTAGATTGATTCAAGATTAACGACCAAGATAATTCAAAGCAACCTTAATTTGTGTTTGCTATAACTACCACCTACGAATATTAAGTGTTGGCCAATGAGAAAATTACATTAGTTTGAAATACATATCCTTTTAAGGATGAGCCAATGAGAAAATTCATTGTGGTAGTACATTAAAATGCTTTCCACATGTCAAATTGTGGATGAATTTAATTACATGAACTTGGACGTGTCGACTTGGAATAACTTGATTGGTTGAAGATGAGTGGGTGCCACTTCAACAAGCACATCCTTACCCTTGATGCTCAAAGAAGAGATATCTCTTGATACTCAACATTATGTGGCCTTCAATTGATTGTGATGATTCATATTCCCAAATTGCTTCATCTCCATGAATTTTCATCCTCTTCATTTTAGAAATCTTCTCCTTGAATCCTTCTTGTTGTGATTGGGTCCTTCATATTGATCTTGGATTTCCAAATAAAATTCAAGATTATAATTAACTTATGCATTTGTAGAACTTGTTCATTTTTCTTGCTCTTTGAATTCCTCTTGATGTAAATCTTGTCCTCAAATTCCTTCTTGTCTTGCTATCTCCTTCATGATGACTTGATCGTTGGTATTTGCAATCCCAATTCCTTCTCTTATTATCACCTTCCTTGAAACCTTCATATTGTTGGAGTTGTCATGTCTTTCCTTCTTCATGTCGCTTTTGATGTTGCAATGGTTCGTCCTTCAAGATTAATCCTTGAACTCTCCTTCCTTGATGCATTCACTTGAACATCACCATGCATTGAGCCTTGCACAAGAGAAAATACTTGCATTAAGTTTTATGAAGAAAATTGAGAAAATTTAAGACATTTTCATGATAATACATCTTTTCTAAATAACATGATTTTAACTCTCAATTCATGATTGCAAAATCCAACTTAAGTGATGCTGATTTTACTAATAATTTTCACACCCATAAGGAATTTTGCACTTGAATACTGAGAATTGGTATTTAATTCTGGAAAATTTGCCCCTCTTGAACAAAATTCTGACCAAGTTTGCTAGGGTTTGCTGATGACTTCGCCTTTGCCCTTGAAATCTGATTTTGGATCTGCATTTTATTCTGATCTAGTTTGCCTTCTTGCTGGGAAACCTGATTTTTCGCCCTCTAATGGCAGATTTCTGTGTTTTTGTCTCTGATTTTCGCCTTCTCTGATAGAAATTCAAGTTAATGTTGAGGAGTTCACTCAGATCTGGAAATTTCACCCTTCTCTCACAAATTTGCACTTCTTTAGTCAAAATCAGACTGCTTCACTTCCTCCTTGAATTCGATTTGCGAAGCCTTATACGATTTTTGAATTTCTAACATTGCTTGATGGTTTAAATCAGCTTCCTGAGGTCTTATTCTCCCTTTATCTTGCTCAAATCCGAACATCCTGCTCTGCTTATGACTTGTTTGATTTGTTTTGAATTATCTTTGGATTGCAAATATGATCTCTCCTTTATACACACCCATCCAAGGGTCACATCTCTTGATGTTTTAGCCGACCTCATATGTATTTTAAACAATTGGTTTGTGTGAATTTCACATCTCTAAGCAGGCCAACCTCATGATTTAATTTGAATTTTCATTTTAATTGGTGTGATTTCATCAATGATTTTCTCTTTATTTATCTTTCCCCTCAAAGAGTGGAAATTTGACCCACACAATGAATTTTTTCCTTATCAAAGGGTGGAAATTCATGGTTGACCATGAAATTCCACTCTTGATTTTCATTTTACCATGTAGATTTTCCTTTCAAGTGGAAAATCGACCATGACCGTGAAGATTTTACTAAGGGTGGAATTTCATGGTTGACCATGAAATTCCACTCTTCACTTTTCTTTTAATTTTCACTTGATTTTCTCTCAATTTCACAAGGTGGAAAATGACCCAAGGAAGATTTCACAAGGTGGAAAAATGACCCAAGGAAGATTTCACCTTTCTTTTGTCTTTCATCAATATTTAACCTCTAGGAACAGAAATTTGAGGAGCACAAGGAAGTTTTGATTTCCAACTTGTTAAGGGTGGAAAATCATGGTTGACCATGAAATTCCACTCTTCTCCATCATTTTTACTTGTAAATTTTCCTCAAGAATGGAGAATCGACCATGATCACGAAGATTCCTATACTTGGCTTACCTAAGATGACAACCAACATGGTTTTGATAAATCATTTAAACTAAACTTTCCAGACCTGATGAGAAACGTGATTAAATCAAACCTTATAAACAAACTGCAAACTTGAACCTTGGACCCAAAGAGGACTCCCACACAAGCCTTGAAGCTCAAAATTGTGATCAAAACTGCCAACCCAAACAAAAAGAGGGGGTCCTCATTTGCAATGGGGCGATGTGTGAAAAGGTCAAAACAATACCCAAGTTGAAAGGCCAAAAATATGTCTAAGAGTTGCCAAGATTCCCATCTTATAGAATGCTCAATCAGTTATCTCGATTTTAAGTTAGAAGGAAATTGGGTGAAATTTGAAAAAGTTATTGCTTTGTGGAAGTTTTCCCCTTTTCAGATATTTAGGTTTTGCAAAACTTCATGCCTATCCAGGATGTATCCTATAATCCTTCAAACTTCTGCCTCATTCCTTCTTGCTTTTGAATTCAACCAAATTTACCTTTTGTAGAGTTTCCAACCTATTTAGGATGTATCATGTAAGTCCCTAAACCTCCACCACATCCTTCTCCCTTCATTTCTTCTAACAAGATTTCCTTCATGGAATTCTAAGGCCATCAAGGATATATCCTTCAGACCCCAAAACATCCACCATATCCTTCTCCCTTTATTTTTTCCCCTAGTACTTCCTCTACCAAATTCCAATCCCATTAGGGATACATCCTTCAAACCCCTAAACCTCCACCATATCTTTCTCCCTTCATTTTTTTGACCAAGACTTCCTCTATGGAATTCCAAAATCTACTAGGGATGTATCCACCTTACCACAGAATCCCCACAATATCCACTTCACCCCAAAATCCCTGCAACATCCACTTCACCCCAAAATCGTCACAACATCCACTTTACCGCTGAATTTCCACAATATCCACTTGACCAACACTTCCACCAGGATCCCAATCTATCACAAGTTTCTGCAAAACTTCAAAAACGTGTATTTGAACAACAATTGAATTGGGGCACATGTAGTTTTTATGCGATCAAAGGAAATATCAGTTGCATGAGAAGATGTAGTCACAAATATATCCAATTTGACAAGAAAAATGAATTGAAGCAAGTGTTATTGCTGATGATCACTCCCAATTCTCACGTGAGCTTGCGTACAAAGTTGTTGTTTGTTGATTCAAGGCACGATTCTCTTTCTTAGCGACGAGCAAGTCTGTTCTTGCCTTTAAAAGAGGAATTGAGATCATTTTGTAGGTGTTGGAAAAGTTTTGAGGAATCTGAGAGGATTTTGGGGAAAGATAAAATTGATTTGTATTTATTTCCAGCTAATAATAGACTCTGTTTATGCAATGTTCTGTAATAACACTGCATACTTCAATTTGGAGCGTATATGAATACATGATCTCAATGTGTATCATCTCCAATTTCTGATGCAATGATTTTTGGAGGAATGATCAAGGATTGTAAGGTCCACCTATGCATATTTGCTGCATCTGTATTTTTTTCTCTGTTAGCCTTTGCTCAAGAAGCACTGTAAAATGGATTTTGAAGTATGATCTAATTGTTAGCCTTTGCAGATTGAATTGTTATAAAGTAATTGTTTTTAAGTGGCCATTGAAGTATATTGATGCCTTGTAAAATGAATATTTATGGCCTAATGACTCTATAACCTTGAGTAGGCACTGATCAGTTTTGTTCCCTCATACCATGAAAAGAGATTTTGGAACGATAAATCTTAAACCAAATTTTCATTTGTTTCATGCTATTATTTAAATCATTGTATCTAAATCGAAGTGATTACAGGGAACTTGCACGCTCAAAGACATAATTTACAAATCCTTGTCAAAAGTGCATGAGAGTTAATCTGTTAGGCAGTGGGCTATACATCTGTCACATAAGTGAAAATGTTTCCTAAATGTTGACCTACCTTCCAATAGCTTTCATCATAAGATTGGGTTAGTCTTTAGGAGTTACTGGAATACAAGTTGGGGAACCAACAGGTTCTAGATCCAACCTGGGTTCAACCTGCACCCAAATCCAACCATATACCCTAATGAAACAGTAACATAGTTTATAGTGTACTTGCTGGTTAAAACATAGTTACCTACTGTGTTTGTTGCATGGTCGTATGGTTGTAACAACACCACATAGAATAGCAATGAGTTGAAATAATATTAAGATTGTTTCCTACTAAATAGGGTGATAAGATTTGCATAAGTATCCCTCAATATTTAATAAATGATATTGCTAGATTGCTTTGTATTGCAGAAATTCGATATGGTAACAAAGCAAGAAGTATAGAAGAGCATTGAAAGACGAAAAAGCACCATTGTCTTGTTCTTTGGATAATTGGATAGAGCTCAAAGAATGCTAATGTACAGGATTTGCGGTCGCAAGTGGCAATATCTTTGTGCCAATAAAATAGTGAAAATTTTGGAGGCTTTCCAAATCTAAAATTCTAAATACAAATCTGCGGGCAAGGAAATCAAGTTCCAGATAAGAGAGACTTATTAGCTTGCATATGGTATAACCTGTGAAACCACGGTGGCATACCAGTCATTCCCATTATCCAATGTGAGGAAGCGGGACACAGAAATACCATTACAGTTGGGCACCATCATGGCATCACCAATCTTTATGGCAAGCGTAAATGTGAGAAGGGCTCTTGAGAGAAATTAGCACAGCAGTTGAATATTAGGAGAAAGACGGCATTCAACTTCAAAAGTGCACAGTGGCATCAAAGAATTAGAGACACACAACATTGACCAATGAATATAAAAAAAGGTTTTCTAAAATTTCTATGTAGTCTTAGTTCATAAAAATTTAGGGCAAAAATTCTTCTTTTAATTTGAAACAATACAAATGGATAGTATAATAAAATTATATAGTGCATTTAAGTATTTCTCAGCTTGCCTGGATAATAGAAACAGTTCCAAATCTTCCAATCCACACTAAGTTTTCTAAAAAAGCATTACCATGATGAAAAAAACAACATTTTGAGACATTATAGAAGCATTTAGCTTCAACTTTCACAGATTGCTTCATTTAGTTTTTTCTAGTCAGCGAAAAGGAAACACTATTAAATGCATATTGGTTGATTTGGTGATTGGTTTTCAAATACAATACGATTCCAGAGGACGCCCTATCATACAGTGTCAAATGTGTAACATGTGGGGTCACTTCCCACGAGACTGCCAAAGCGGGTGGAACAATAGGTGTTTGTTGTGCAAGTGGTGTGGTCTAGGGAACCATGAGGACACCAAATGCCCAAAATAGAAGGGAGTAAATATGTTGGACATGAAGGAGCTGTACAAGTAAGTATTGGCAATCACTAGACTTCAAACTAAGAATGTCGTATATCCCGACCCCTGTACAGAGAAGAAAAGATTTCGAGGAGCCAACGCTGACATTAAACAAGCAATGGCAAAGGAGAGAAGAGCGTCAAATGATGCCGCCAGTACTCCACTACATTTGGAGTTGGAGAAAACTATCATGGCACAACTGTTGCAAGCCGTCGTACCAATACAAGTATTCGACCTCCTGCAAACTATGCCACAACTAAAGATGGCCATTACCAACATAGTTGGTAACGACACAATTGGCCAAGAGCATGCCAAACCAATGGAGAAGCCAATAGAGTCTGGCCACTGACCCAATGTTGCTGACGGTAAGTGTTGGCAGGCACCCAACCATTGTCGAGATGGAGATAATGGGACAAAAGTTGACAAATACCATCATGGATGGAGGCTCGACAGTCAATGTGCTGCTAGAGGAAACTTGGAAGTGCCTAGGGAAGCCAACACTTCGGCTGCCAACCTTCCACTTGGTAGTTGTTGATCAACATGGCATTCAGCCATTGGTGACATTAATCGCATAAAAGGTAACAATTGGTAAACAATATTTTTTCTTGGACTTTGTAGAAATCTCATCGGAGAAGGCATATGACACAATTCTTGGTAGAAGTTGGTCGATTGTTGCCAAGGCGAATCACAATTGGAAGTGAAATACATTCTCGATCGAGAGTAAAGGGGGGAAGTACATCATCGACCTAAGAAATTAGACGGTGAGTGAAGAACTCGTGTCCTCTAACTCAGAGTTTGGACTGAGTGGAGTATGGAAAGGAAGAGAATGGAACCAAATGGTGAAGGGGTACTTAAGTTGGAAGACTGCTCAGAGGATGAGACAAGATTTCTAAATGGGCTATTTCATTGGCAAATGGAAGATTATGAAGTTTCCCACCTCGAGTGCAACATGCTACATGTCCGAGAAGTGGAGGAAGTTGCTGGAAAATCAGAGAAAGCTACTTTTCCCCTGAAGTACAAGGAGTATAGAGAGGGAGTGACACGTATGGAGGAAAACACATATAAAGTGCGATTGAGGAAAATTATTGTTCCACATGACAGGAAGGTAGGTAGAGGAGTAGACCACCTAAAGGGCAAAGAAGGGTTCACAGGCAAAGGAAGAAACCATCGTAGGGAACCGACCAACAAAGAAGTCTGTATGGATCGACTGTACAATAAAGGAGACCAGCTATATGCCGAAGGGGGGATCCTGTACAGAATGCAACAGTACCGGTCATACAACCTTGTAGAAAGAGAAGCCACAGTAGGCAAATCACATTAAGAGATCGAAGGTAGAGGAAAAGCATACAAAGGAAGGGTACCGTACTGTACAACACAAAACCGTACAAAGGGAGAGGAGAGCATATTGTACGAAACATAACCACACAAAGAAGGCAAGCCAAATGACATCAGCCTGTGCAAAGTAGACACAGAGTATGGAGTATCGTCCAAGTCCAAGCCATATGGGACAGAGACAATTGTATGGTAGAACATCAACACTGTACGAGGGAAAGGAGTCCAAGCCGTACGAGACAAAACAAGCATATTGTACAGACCATATAATAGAACATCAACGTCATATAGGGGAAAGGAGGGAACAACCGCATGAGGGGAGGATATAGCAACACTATACGGCCAAAATACTTCACTGTGCGGCGCAACACAGTCATTGTACGGTTCAATCAATACACACAACACGAATTGTTTAGTCAATACACCATATGATACACCATGCAACACAACACTGTACGACATAAACATCCCATCATTACCATACGACATAGGCAACCTAGTCTCTCATCATACACCGTACGAACAATAGCAAGAAGGGGGGTGATTGTATGGATCGTACGACTAGCACAAGGAATACAATATTGGATAGAGATAAAGATGGCGATCAAACAGAACCGTACGTCGTACTAAAGACATAGGAAGTTGTATCACATAAGAAAACTTGCACCAAACAAGCACAAGGAGGAAATATCACAATTCTCAAATGATATCTCTCATTTTGGGCTTTATTTGTATTGTATTTAGCGTCAGGAAAAATAAAAAAAATGATGTGCGCCATAGAGTACGAGGAGTATAGACAAGGAGTGGCACAGGCTATCCCCAGACTGCCGTAAGGGGCCCTGCCCCTTGACCCCGCTGGGGGCGTTGACCCCAGACCCACATTTTATTTTTGAAGAATACTATAACTTTGAGTTTGCGCAGTACAAGTCATTATCTACACTCTTGTCATTAGTCTTCTTGGATATTAGTTGATGTATACTTGTCCTTCAAAAAATGACTTTTTCTTTTGGGGGGGATGATGTAGTTGGCATAAAATGTGTATTGTTATGTTTGATAATATTGGTTATCTATCAATGTATTAATTGTTCATATTAAGTTTGTAATCACTCTCGAGTAATTGTCGTGTCAGTTGGTCGATGGTTGTGTCACTCTTGGCAACTGTCGGGTCCTTCAAATATGTCGTGTACCGCCAAGGAATGGGGCATGGTATCGTCACGTAAATTGTAATCCTTGGTAGACCATCTCTAGCCTTCTTCTTTATAATGTATTCATGAGCTAATAAAGATATATCGTACTCATATATTTGGTACGCACTGCCATTTGTATTATTATTCCATGTATGTATTGTTGTGAGGTTTTCACACCATTGCACCATTGCAAATGGGGATCCCCTCGTTTGCTTTAGCAGGAGTAGATGCTCTTAGGTGGTCTTAGGTGGTTTTAGTTGGTAGCAATTTTCAAGTTTCCAAGTCCAAGAGATGAGTTTGGGTAACTTTGGCCTTCTAGGAAGTCAAGTCTATCATTTGGCTGTCTAGAATTTTTGGAAAACTCCAAAAATATAGAATATTTACTATAACTTGATGCAGAAGCATCTTGGGTTCTTAGCAATCCTGTATCCCCCCCCCCAAAAAAAAACAAGTTAGAGTTGGTAGATTTGCTCGGTAGCTGCTTTTGGGCTCTTGGTGATGTTTTCCTATTTCCACCGACAAGGCTCGGTTGCTACTCAGTTCCTTCGTTCACCGAGTTGGCTCGGTTAGTTCACCGAGTAAATTTTATGTCGCTCAGTAATCTTGCTCACCGAGTGGTTTATTTATATTTTTGTTGAGGCGGACTCGTGCATTTGATTGTGGTTGCGGAGTTAATGGTTGTATCGATCATTAGGAAGTGTGTAGACCTAGATCCGGTCGTTCCCTTCTCCAATGTTGGATTTGAAGGCCAACTTCTTTCGGTAGCCTCTTGTATAAATAAAGTAGTATGTTGTAGTTTTAGAAGATCAGTACTGGAAGAAAAAGATAGGTTTTGAAAGATGAATCCTCGCATGTTGGAGGACTATAGTAATTGAATTGTGATTGTATCTGACCGTAACCGGGAAGGTCTTACAGCCCGACATGTATGAGTTTATTGATGAATAATATATGAAGACTCTGCATTCTCTCTCTCCCTGTTTCTGTGTTATTGTTTCCGCGTGATGTTTTTGCAAGGAGGTTGGTGATTTGGGGTGTGACTTAGGCCCTCAACCCGTCTCATTACTTGCATTAGGTGGTATCAGAACGAGGTTGGATCTTGATCTAGATTTGCGAATTTAGGTCTTTGATCGAGGGTTCCTTCTTGTAAGCCCTAGTTGATATTTTTTGTGGGGTGGCATATTGCGATCTGACCTACAATTGCACATGGTTTCAAAATGGTTCGTGGCAGGTGAGATGCAAATCCAGGATTGGCAAATTCCTAAGACAAATTGCTGCTAGGTTAGAAGTTGTTGAGACAGCCCAGCGCCGAGGAAGACATCTTGAGGATGTTAATGATGAAGAAATCGAAGACGAACAAGGTGAAGCTGAACCTGCACCTGTGATGGATCAAGGTGAAGAAAGACTTTTGAAAGCATTGACAAACTTGAAGTCTACACCACATTTCAATCCTCCTGAATACAGTGGTAGGCTAGATTCAGATGAGTTGATGGATTGGATAGCCGAGATGGAGAAGTATTTTGAATATGAAAATGTTCCTGAGGAAAAGAAGGGGAAAATTGCAAGTACAAAATTGAAAAGTCATGCATCCTTATGGTGGGAGCACCTACAATTGGACAGAAAAAGGAAAGGCAAAGACAAAATCAAGGTATGGAATAAGATGGTGAATAAGTTGAAAGGCAAGTGTTTACCCTATGATTATCAGATTAACCTAGTTCGGAGAATACAAAGTTTGAGGCAGAAAGATAACTCGGTAAAAGACTATACTGAGGAATTCTATAGACTAAACATCAGATCTAGACATATTGAGGATGAGGTAGAAAGAATTGCTAGGTACCTGAATGGGTTAAGAGTTTCTATTCAAGAGGAAATCAGTTTGATCAAGTTGGAAAGTATTGAAGAAGCTTATCATTTTGCCCTGAAAGCTGAGGAGAAATTGAATAAAAGACATGAACAAAGACAAAGAGGAAGAGGTGGTAGATTCCCTAGAGGAAGAGGTAGATCCTATGATGAAAACAATAGATTTGATCAAGACAAAACAAATCAGGATAAAGGCAAGACCGAGTGGAAAGGTGAAAGTTCTTCTAGAGGAAGAGGCAGTAACTACCAAGGTGGATTCTGAGGAACTTGTTACAATTGTGGAGGAGAAGCACATAGGTCATTTGAATGTACACATGCAAGCAACAAGGTCGGTAACAGTAGAAATGCTTTGGTGCAAGAAGACTCACCGAATGAACCAAAGAAGGAAAAGAACTTGATGGTTAGAAGAGCACTATGGAGTGAAAGTAATAAGGAAGATCGGGTAAGGAAAAGTCTGTTCAAGACCAGATGTAGAGTTGCTGACAAAGTGTGCAAGGTAATGAGCGAGAGTGGAAGCTCGAAGAATCTGGCATCTGAGGAAATGGTTGCAAATTTGTAGTTGGAAAGGTTAAAACACCCGAAGCCCTATAAAATTTCATGGATCAAAGATTAACATACACTATTGGTGAGTGAACAATGTTATGTGAATTTGAAAATTGGCAAGTACTATGATAAAATGTTATGTGATATCATGCCTATGGATTGATGTCATATTTTTTTTGGGTAGACCTTGGCAATATGATAGACATGTTATGTATGATGGGAGATTCCATATACTATTTGGGTTGATGTAAGAAGACAAATCTTGTTGCCTTTAATTGAAGAATCTGTCGGTAATGTTTGCACATATGTGAAAGTTTGTTTGATGGAAGGAAGAAAGTTTGTTAAGGATTTGAAGAAGAATGATGTATGTTTTGTTGTGATTCCTAACAAACTGAGTGAGAAAACAATGGATAGTATCCCTCAAGACGTTGATAAGATACTCACCGAGTATAGAGAGATCATTTCTGATAATATACTTGATGGTTTGCCACTGAAGAGAAGCATTGATCATTGTATGGATCTGATTCCTGGAGGTAGTTTACCGAATAAAGCACCACATCGGTTAACACCTACCGAGAATGAGGAACTCAACCGACAAATCCAAGAATTGTTGCAAAAAAGGTTTGATCCAAGAAAGTTTGAATCCATATGCAGTACCAACTGTATTGGCACCTAAGAAGAATGGAGAATGGCGAATGTGTACTGATTCCAGAGCAATCAACAAGATAACAATGAAATATAGGTTTCCTATACCGAGAATGGATGACATAATGGATAGCTTGAGTGGAGCAAAGTATTTTACCAAAATTGATTTGAAAAGTGGATATCATCAAATCAGAATCAAAGAAGGTGATGAATGGAAGACTACTTTCAAGACAAGAGAAGGTTTGTATGAGTGGTTGGTTATGCCTTTTGGTTTAACTAATGCACCGAGTACTTTTATGAGACTGATGAATGAGGTTTTGAAGAAATTCTTGGGTAAATTTGTGATTGTATACCTAGATGACTGTAATATCCCAACCCAATCTCAACTGAGAATTTTCTAACTAGTTCAGGATGTAGGAGTTTGTTGAAGTTTTCTGTTTCGAACTTATTTAATATCACAAGGGACGTGCAGCTTCTTTCTCAATGCGTAATAGTAACAAATCTGATTCTTCTTAATAAACTTTTCAAATCAAGATTATTATTGTTTGTTGTATATTAGATTGTTTGAAACATGTAACCTTCAAATAACTCATTCAACATAAATATATATTCCAATCACACAGCCAGTAATCCCAAACAGTAAACCAGTATTCAATATTGGTAATGAAGAACTAAGTATATCTTTATTTCATTGTTCGAAAGTCAAATACTGCAAGTAAAAACAAGAGTACCAACCGGGATTGTGAGTTCAAGCGTGGGGCCGGAGGCCTTCTACCAATGAGCGTTGATAGCTAGATTGATTCTGCTCGACGTGAGGATTGACGGCTACTGGAATCAGTCAACATGTTCCTCCTAGGTACGAGTAACTCTGTTGTCACACACACATCGAATAATAAACGGTTGCTGGTGACCTATTTGCCTGCCGTGACTGGAACCGTCACACTAACTGTTGCGACCAGATTATAATATAACCTCTGCATATAAGTTGTCGGTGTGTTGTTGCAGGGATATTTCGATAGAGTGGTCTACTGGAACCTCCGTGCTAAACTACAACCATGCATTGCTATACAACATTGAATGCCAGACACTACTCAACCCGCATGATGTGAGGAAGACCCGTGCGCGATGAGATGCCAAAACGCGAGGGAGTCTTCTCAGGCTTCCTAACGTTATCACACAATACTTCACGCGAGCCTTGTTATCTAGCTTGACGCAAGTTTATATCACATACCAGCTGGTATTCAAAATGCGACCAGAGTAGGGAATGAAGAGGCTTGGCTATCCTCAACGGTAGTCTCTGTTGATATTCTCCCTTATTGTTGTGCGTGCCAACTTTTACCAGTTTATACACCACTATTTAAATTTGATCTTGACCTTGGCTGTATTCTTTCTTCTGATAAAACAAATGCTGAAGGAAAGCTCTTCCTTACCAATCCATTGAACTCCAACTGTGAAATCTGTGTGATTCAACCACTTGAAGAGATGTTGGGGCTACGTCCAACCTCTTCACAACTTCCAAGGGTTTGCGTCCTCGAAAATAACCAGTCACAAATGCAACCAGATTTTTCTTTTTTTTGTTAATATTATCTTATGGTGCTTTTCCCAAGGTGTACCTTTTTCTTTTCTAGCCTCAAAGTGAGGGAAAGCATGCAAAACTAAGCCATGTGGGATAAAAAGCTCACTTAAGTCACTTTAAGTCATAAAGTGACTTTATAATATCACTTTATAAAATAAAATGATTTAACTTTACAAATAGAGCCCAAGGATTAAATATTCGCCCACTGAAACCTGTGACTGGCTAGCATCCTCAAAAAAGAAGCCATTAGCCTATTTGGATGAGAAGATAGACTAATCAGGTGCCAAAATGGCCTATTGTTGAGAAGGGGACATTATAGTCCTCCCTTCCCGGGATTGCTTGCCCTCAAGCAATCTCAACGCAGGGTGTTGTAGAATAGACTCACCTTCCCATGTGGCATCCTCGTACAGTAAGTCCTTCCATCGAATCAAGTACTCTCGGATAGCCCTGTTCCGTAGTTTCCTCTCTCTGATCTCAATGACCTCAGCCGAGACCAAAACCAGTTTACCCTCATCCAGTGGGGATAATCCGTCTGAAGAGACTACCTGCTGTCCAATCGCCTTCGTGAGGCAAGATACGTGAAAAACATTATGGATCCTGTTGTCTATCGAAAGCTCAAGCTCGTAAGCTACCTCACCAACTCTCCTAGCAATGCGATAAGGACCATAAAACTGAGGCTTGAGCTTCTCTAACCCACTCTTCTTCAGCGAACTCTATCTGTATGGCTGAAGACAAAGGTAAACCATATCCCCTGCCTCAAAACTCCGCTCTGTCCTGTATCGATAAGCATACATCTTTTTTTGATTCTGCGCCCTCTGAATGTTCTCCCAGAGAGACCTGAGAATATCCTGGTGATCTTGTAACCAATCCCTCACAACCGGGGCCCTGCTGTCCTGTAGAGCCAAGTCTATAAAAGAAAGTGGCTCACTGCCATAGAGAGCCTGAAATGGCGACATGCCAATACTCGTGTGATAGGTGGAGTTGTAGCAAAACTCCCCCAAATACAACCGTCAAACCCATGCTCTCTATTGTCCAACTACATAATTCCAGAGGTAGCCTCCCACCCATTTGTTCACAATCTCTGTCTGGCCATTTGTCTGTGGGTGGTAACTAGTACTAGGAGTCAACTCGGTGTCTGCCAATCTAAACAACTCCTGTCAGAAGGTGCTAAAGAACTTACTTTCTTTGTCGCTCACAGTGGTCTTGGGAAGACCATGCAGCCTAAAAATCTCTCTGAAGAACAACTCTGCTACCTGCGAAGCTGACCACTCTGCTGCGATAGCAAAGAAATGAGCAAACTTGGTGAGTTGGTTGACCACCACAAAGATACTGTCCCTGCCCTGCACTCTCGGCAAACTAGTAATGAAGTCCATCAAAATACCCTCCCACTTCTGAGTTGGAATGGGAAGGGGCTGCAATAACTCGGTCAGATGCTCGTGCTCAGACTTGTTCTGCTGAAAAGTCTAGCACTCTCTGACATGCTAGAGGACATTGTCCTTGAGGCCCTTCCATGAGAACCTCTCTGACATGCCTGTAAATTTTGAAGAACCCCGGATGTCCTGTTGTGGGCGCATCATGAACAACCCTTAGTATCTTAGCCTTAAGCTTAGAGCCTGGCACTAGGTAGATCCTGTCCTTGTAGAAAATAATGTCATCAACCACCCTGTACCTACTATCCGGAAGCTGACCATCCAAAACCTGACAAGCTTGAGTATTCTTAGAATACTCAACCAACAAAAGCGATTTCCAATCAGCGGAGATCTTTGATAACACTAAAATGACCCTAACTGGCCATTTACTAATTTTTACCAATAAAACTCATGCAGATTTGAAATAAACAGAAACATGCAAATAACCAGCAGATGTAATCTTATTAAACTTCTCAGAAAATGGTATGTATTTTACAACAGCAATACAAAACCATAGATTATAACATTCCAATCTGAACTACAGGCAAATAACAGTAAGACTGGATGATAAGAACCTGGTAAAACAATGGCGAATTCTGATGTGAATCCGCACTGGAGATGAATCGGGTTTCCGTCCAATCCACCAAGAAATGCTGAAGGTTTCCGTCCTCAGATTTCTGATTCGATAGTTGAAGCTTCTCAAATTCTCAAGGAGAGATAAAAATCCATAAATTGAAGCATGCTGAATGAGACTCCAAAACCTCCTCTTATGGCTGCAACTGTGACTCTTCAGTTTCCCCATTGTGACTCTTCATATGCCCATTTCGTCTCGTTATAATTTCACTTTAAGTCACTTTTAAATAAAATGACCGTTGAGTTATAAAGTAAAATAATAAATATGTGAGGAAATCTTCCGACATTAAAACAAGGGCCCAAACGAGCTCGGATGCCGACATGTGATAGCTCGCCGAAAAGCTCTCGACGAGACGCTCCAAGTCCACTACTGAAAAGCCGAGAATTTTGAACCTCTGCTAACTTACTATAAATAGTAAGTACCTTGGAAACCTACGGAAACCGCTCTGATTGGCCTGGAACTGAAACCACCTAGGCCAATTATCTCCTGGAGCACTGCTAGGCCACGATTAGCCCTCTAGACCAAGGTGAAAAAGGCTAACAACAAGGCACAATATAATGTACCCCAAAAAGGGGACATTACAATCATCCCTTCCCAGAGATTGCTTGCCCTCAAGCAATCAGTATCTGCATGCTGAGATCAAATACCTAGATCCCAAACCAACCTCAGGGAAGCGGCTCCACCAACCTGTCGTGTGAAACTGACCCAGTCATTATGCTTCGATCTGTGGAGCCACTCATATAATAACCAAACAACAGCCCATATAATGTCAGGCTCCCAAACCTCTATAGGATCTATCAAACCAATCTGCCCTGTGCTGCTATCATCTATCAAAAAGGTCTTAACCCAACTAAGAACCTCACTCCAACTGGGATATCCTGCGCCTCTACGGTCATATGCTGGAGAAAACCAAATCTCCTACCGATCGGCTCCAAAAATGAAAACCGACCTTGAGTATGCCCCTCTGATTTGTTGCCTGAACCAGAAACTACGCTGAAGAGGCAAATTGTCAAAACCGTCGGATAAGGCTCCCACCTGTGATGCACTGAACAGCTCAACTAGAAACCCCAAATCAGCATAAGGACGCCATGACTGTCCCTCAATACCCGAAGTCGTACAGTGTATACCATTGTGTGAAAAATTCACACCAACTAGTATAACCAGCATGCCAAACTAGATAACCCCGTACTGAATAAGTCCTACTTGATCAACATCATCACCAAGTGGTAGTGTAAGAAAAGACATATCACTCACCATGCCACAAGACATAACTACCTCTCCTGGACGGCGGGTACACAAACCACACTGCTCATCAACTCAGCTCATCCCGCTGCTCCAACTTGGTGGCCAAGGCTCACCTTTGATAACTGCACCTGGGTCCCAAACCCTGCAATCAATCTCGTCCTCCATGGAATAGGAAGTATCTCCCTCATCTATCTCAAAGAGGGGATTGTCAAATGTCCACTCGGCACCCATCTCAAACAAGGAGTTATCCATCTTCTAAAAGTGATCCAACTCACCAAGAAACTCTTGATGAACCAAAGATCTCGAACAATTGTCCAAGTCATAGGTCTATTGTATGCTGTCAAACTCCTGAATCACCTCCTGATAGAATTCAGACCTATCCCTGTCATCCTGCTCCCTGTACTGGCTAGAGACCACAATCTGATTTTTCGCCTCCTGTAGAGCGATACGAGTATGCTCCAAAGTGCCCTGGGTAGCACTAAGCTCCCTCTTGAGCTTATCGATCTCAACCTCCTTATTCCGCAACTACTCAGCATAATTCCCAACAACCTGTAACAGGTGGTCACGGTCTGTAAGTAATCTCAAGTACTCTGATTTCCAATCCTCGAATGCTGTCCTGACTTCCTGTAAATCTATAGTAAAGGATCCAATCCTCTTGTTGTCTTGCCCTTGATCTCTTTGAGTTGTCCTATACAAATCATCAATGCTCTGGTGAGTGCTATCATGGTGAACTAGCGCTGCAATAATGGCGTCATCACAAACTTTCAGCTGATTCTTAAAGACACTTCTCATCAGTGTCATCTCGAGAGGTATTGTCAAATGTGTCATCCATATCAATGTGGTGCAAAAGTGAAGTGCTACTAAAGAAGTCACATGATTCCTCATTACCGGAATCGCTGAACGTCTCCAACTGGTTACCACCAAGGTTGAAAAACTCGGACTCGGTAAAAAAATCAGCAATAAATCGACACTTTAATCGAACATTTGAAAATATATAATTTCTTAAAATATTCTTAAAAATATATATACCAAATTTGTATATATTCTTTTAAATAATTAATATATAAACAATTATTTTATAAATATTATCATGTTATTTACTAATTTATATTTTTATTTATTGAAATACATTAATATATTATTATATAATATTTTTAAATTTTATTTTATATATATCATTTTTACTATATAATAATATATTTATAATGTTTAACGTGTGATTGTGTAACGTTAATAATATAATATTATTTAACATACAACATTATTTAACTACACAGTCACACATTGAAGATGTCGCTCAAAGTCCTCGGGATGTCACAGATTTATCACAGTCATCGCTCAACATCGTCGACCCGTCACAGAAAGCCAGTCGCTCGAAGTCGTTGCTCTAAAAATGAATCAAAAGGAAAACCCTAACCCGTGTCTGGTTTTTAACCGATTTATTTGCAAAAAAAGCGTGTGTTTCCACGATTTTTTCAGGGAAAAATCGTCGCGCAACAATGAATAACGCGGTGCTGTGTTTAACTGCGATTATATAGGGAGGGCTTGTGGCATGCAATATTTGCGATATATTTGCGCGATTTTCAACTATGGTCATGTAATGTCCCCATTTTTCAGACTTTGGGATTAGCTTGGTTTGGCGACCCTCGCAAGCTAATCGGGTGTTCAGAGGGGGTCAGATTGTGGTGCCAGCGTTGGGATTCCATTCTGGAGATTCAGATTATTAGTTTTGCTCTTCGTTCGGGTCATTTTGGCCAACTTACTATTTTTAGTAAGTGGGGTTTCTGGTATGGCCAGGATTGGCAGGGTGTCTGCACGGAGCGTCAGACATCTCAGGATTGAGTCTCAGAGAATTTCCAGTTTGTGTGACTTACTATTTTTAGTAAGTCTATTTTTAGCAGTGGCTATTTCTGGCAGGGCAGTATCTATTTTTGGCTGGGCAGTTGGTCTTGGTGCTTTGTCAGAAGTTCGATGATTGCAGTCAAACGGTTTAGTAGCTTTAATTTTAAAGGTGTTATTAAATTAAATTTTATTGATTTAATTTAATAACTAATGACTTTATAATATTATATTATAAAGTGGGGAGTATTTAATAAAGCCAATTAAGTGAAATATTAAAAAAGTGCTTTTTCGAAAAAGCTATATATTTTGCTCGAAAAAGCACTTTCATTCATTCATTATGCAATCATTATTTTATTGAAGTTTGTGAAGAATTGCCTTGGCTAGGGTTTCGAGGACGGATTCCTCTTCTGGCAATTTGAGCCATCACAAATTGGTGGTGAATTTTGCAGCTGCTGATTCTGAATTGAATCCAGTGCTGAGGTATACTGGATGTGTATGAAGTTATTCTACAGGCTGAAGTTATTCTGGTGAAGTTTTTTATTTATTCTACAGCTGAATCATTTGGTTCTCAAGGATTCTGAATTATTATTTTTGGAGGCTGAAGTAATTATTTTTCTGATTTTCGAAAATATTGGCAAGGGAAGGAATTAATGAAAATTGTAGATTGTTGTGCAATCTTTCATGGCTAAGGTTTAATATTTGATTGAGAATTTAGGAGAGATTCCCTTGCTGGTGTTGAAATGCTTATATTGTGATTGAATTCACAAAATCTGGAAACCGATATTAATTCCTTGGCTGCGTATTTGATTGGAAAGGTATTGCGTTTTAATGTGGGACAGTTGCATTCAATATAGAGGAGTTGTTGGAGTGTCTGAAGCTTGGCGTGAGGCCTAAGGAGAATTAGACTCCAATTTCTGCCCACATGATAGCTGCTGGAGCTGTACGTTATCTGCAAGGCTCTATGTGACCCTCCAAACTGTTCCACCTTGTTACCTCCTGCCCACGTGATTGCAAAGTGGACCGTTTTACAGTCTGCTGGGGTTGAATCTGCTACAGAACAGTCACACCATTGTCTGAAGCTGCCACATGAACTGTACAGAATTGGCATTTGATGCGTTTGGGCTGTGACATGTGTTGAGGAGATATTGTATTCACAAAAACATTCCAGATTTTGCCAGGTGCATTGAATTTTATATCAATTAATTGCTTAGCTATTTATTGTGATGAAATAAAGAGAATAATAAATGTTATTAGAGGAAACTTCATTTGTTCTAGCTTGTTCTTTAGAACTGGTGAAAATTTATGGTGATTGTCTATTTTACGTGGTTATTATTTAAAGAAATATAATCATTTCGAATTAAAGAAATTTTAATTTAGAAGAGCCAGCCAAGGTTCTTCACAGGTTACCACTACCTATAACCATGGAGTTATCAAACTCTGCCATCAAGTCACCGAAGTAGAGTTCTGAATACTCACCACTATGCCCCGAAAGTGGGGTAGTCACAACTGCAATGTCTCTATCACTAGGCTGCAATTTATCTTTCCCTTGATCAATCGTGCAAACATGCCCCTGTGACTAGCTCCCCTGGCATAAGAAACAAATCTGCCCTGCAATCACTGAGTCCTGGCCTATCACCGGAGATCCTGCAACCTGTAAGCCTAATGAGACTCGTTCATTTTTAGACAATGAACTCATGAACCTTTCAGCCTGCATCTTGATTAATTCAGCTGAGAGTTCATATATTGTGGATGCATACCTTATTCCTGCTCTCCATATTGCCAACAATTCAGATTGTAATTGCTTGCATATGTCATAGTCCTCACCTAAAATCAAGGATAAGATAGTCCTTATGCATGTCTTTACCCCATCCAGATAGCACTCCCTGTAATTGTCTAGGAGACACTGAAATAATTGTTGAATCATTTCATCATAACCAAGATTCAACATGTAACTGAAAATTCTAATGCTTGCCACTATCTCCAAGATTTTTACCTGCTTATCAAAAGTGGAGTCTCCATCATATCTCAGACCATCTAAGTTGTCCGCAATCAACTGTAACACCTATCTCCAAATGTGCTCGGTGTAAGGAATGATGGGGGTTGTAATTCGAGTGACCTCACTAAGACATGAGGCGACTGCAAGCCTAACATCTCGAAGTGGATGACTCAAGAATCTGCGTTGCACTAAGGCAACCATTGTGGGATGCATGGCCCAATTAAAAAACCTGCAATCAGCTTGATTTATCGTGGATAGATATGAATTTCAATTTATTGCATTGAGTTTGGCCAGTATGCTTCTAGTAAATTTCTGCTCCTCTAGTTGTAATCCAAGGCTAGTGAAGAAGCCATTTAGGCTCACTAATGCACCTACTACATTTTAGTCCTGCATGAATCATATATTCAACATGCAGTTGCGCAAGAGCGTCTCGGTATTCTTTGATGACATTTTGATCTTCAGCAAGACGTGGGTAGATCACTTGCAGCACTTGGATGAGATTCTTAGTATCAAGGAGAGTCAGTCTCTATTTGCGAAAGAATCCAAGTGTGAATTTGGATTGACTGAGATTCTCTACTTGGGGCATGTGATAGGGGCCGATGGAGTTAAGTTACACCAGGAGAAAATCCAAGCAATTTGGGATTGGCCACCAATGTGGAATATGTCAGACTTGAGAGGGTTCCTTGGGTTATGTTCTTACTACAAGAGGTTCGTTAAGGGATTTTCTCATACAACAGCTCCCCTCACCGATCTTACTCGAAAAGGGGCTTTCAGGTGGATAGATGAGGCTGAGGTGGTCTTTGGATGGGTGCTAGATATTGTGAGGTTTTCACATCATCACCTCATTGCAAATGGGGATCCCCTCTTTTGCTTTAGCGGTAGGAGTAAATGCTCTTAGGTGGTTTTATTTGGTGTTAAAGTTTAGGAATGTTGCAAATGTAATAGCATTGCCTGTGTTTTATGTGTTTTTCAAATGCAGCGATCTCTCTTGCATTTATATTGAGAATGAGGCAAGTAGAGACATGTCTATTCATTATTATGTGACTAATATAATAATTGATTATGTAACTACACACACACACACACACACATATATATATATCTTTGAATCATTATAATATTAATTTCCCCTAATAGTATTTTAGATATATATATTATATCTCACATAGTAAAATAAATATATATCTTTAGTTTAGTCTCATGGGATTTATCCAACTGAAGCTACAACACATCAACACTCCCTCTTAGCTAGGGAAAATAAACACAAGATATGATATTACCTCAGCGTAATATCAAGAATGGCATGTTTTAAGAATATCTTTGATCAGAAGATATTCACCATTAGATATCATCTCATGATATCAAGAGTAATGGCCTCAGAATATCAAGTCGCATGATATTCACCAAGTACTCAAAATGTCCATAAGGTATGTGCACACGTATCCTCAATGATAATTACCATAGGAACATTATATTCACGGTCTGTTTAAGGAAATTAATCCACCATGCAAGATATAATCTATCATGATCTGCTTAGACATCAACCATATGATATCCATCATGATAGAAGGTTAGACTATTGTAAGATTGTCACCTTACTATAGTAACCAAAAAGTCATGTAGTAACTCACATGACATCCACCATTCCTTAGCGCAGAGGGTGGAAACAAAGGATTTCACCTCGAACTTCTCTCACAGTGAAGAACTCATTAAGCAGATATCAATTTGTTGAGCTTTTCATCCAACATTGCTCATGATAAACTGTCAGACTCCCTCTGAATCTAATATCAATCTTCTTTTTCATGCAAGAGCATCCCCAGAAAAAGATCAAGGCAAATAGCTCTTATAGTAAGTATAGAAATACAAATAAGAGAGAGACTACAATGAGTAGATAAATGTAATACTCAAGGATAATAAATACTTATCTGCACATCAACATCCTTGATACAAGTTGCTCCAATGAGGGTCCATATGCAACAAATCGGAAAATGTCTATATATAAGCATTTGTCGGCAATATTACTCCAATCAATTATTGCCCTCCTAACCATAGACAATAAACTCTTATTGTGTCCCCCAAGCACTACTTATTCTCAATATAGCAGATTGTGTGTGATATCTATTAACATGCTTAATATATATCACACTAATATTTCTTGGGCGAAATGTGTAGCCTTGTTGATGAATATGCATTGCTGATAATGACACCAACATATTCTAATTTGGAGTATCAATGGGATCGCAGCTCATATTTCAATTATACCCTTACTAAGTCAACCATTTATAGCTTGTTGTCGTCACCTCTCCATGATTCATATACCATTGACTAATTCTTTTTCTTGCTCAAACAAAACCAATATTATAGTTAGGAATATTTAGAGCCACGATCATTATATTTATTTAGGAATAAATATTATACTTTCAATTATAATCAAGATCCCTTGAAATATAAAGGCTCCAAACTATATCGCCCACTTGTTTGATAATGCCAATAAGAAAAAGAATAAGATTTTGTCGCCCAATATACTAAAATGGATTGTTAGTTGACTCTTCTTCAATGCTGAACATGATCGGTTGAATTATCGATGGTAGCCGACCAGACTTCTACCAAATTGCGATTTGCTAAACAATGAATACAATTCTTCCCAATGAATGACTGCCTCAGTTCAATATGGTAGTTTCGCCTGTCTGATATGATCAGTTTGGTGTAAGAAGTCATTGGCCTCTTTTGATTTTAAATTCCATTGAATACTCTGTTCGCACTAGACACTTCACTGGTTGTACATATTACTCAATTTTACATTGCTTCTTTTGTAACCGAGTGGGTCCTTTCTTCATTCGGATATCTATATGACTGCCATGTTATTATGTGGAAGAGCACACAATTATACTGAGAGGGGGGGGGGGTGAATCAGTATAATAACAATTTTGCCAATTTAAAACTTTTATCCAAACAATAACTTCAAATACTTAAATAAACAATTATGCACATGAACATAGTAACACAATGTTTACGTGGAAACCCAATGCGGGAGAAAACCACGACAAATAATTTCTTTTATATAAACTTGTTCTTTTACATTGATTTATAGGCTACCACCTACTAGAGGCTCCAACCCCTATGTTTATGAGCACCGACTCACTGGAAGCTCCAACTCCCACACTTCGTAAGCACCGACCCACTGGAAGCACCAACTCCCACTGCTGTCTTCATGAGCACCAACCCACTACACATAAATCTGTTTTTCCACATTGTCAATGTTGCTTTCTCAATTGATGATGGATGCTATTTTTTAATACTAAATATATTTCTTTCCTCAATCTGCTCTTGTTATGGCAATAAATATATCATGAAACTGATTATAATTTTATCGTGGAATTCTTCATAAATCTGTTCTATTGCTTCTATGTGTAATTCTCCTATAAACTCTTTCAAGTCAGCCTCTCTCTCTCTCTCTCTCTCTCTCTCTCTCTCTCTCTCTCTATATATATATATATATATATATATGCCTCACTCTCCTTTTGTAATTTTGATATGTCTATATATAAATCAGATTAACAAATGATCATATATATATATTCTTTCTTCGCTCTTCCTTATCCGCTGACTTACTTTACTCACTTACAGCACAATTGATTCACAAAATTTATTTACATATATATGTCTTTTTCACAAGAGTCGCATCCTTTTAACTTGAATGGTCATCTCTTTTTACGGTTCTTAACTTTTTATTTTATTAATAATAATTATATGACGTGGCAGCATTATTTCTTTAACTTTTAGGGAACTCCTTTTGATCGCTGACTTGTCTTTAAGAATAATACAAACAAACATTTGTCTTTTCTTTGTATAAGACAAAATAAATTTTGTCTTTTATGGGACATAAAACAAATTGCTTCTTTGTCTTCAAGGAAGTCGAACATATTCAACAATAAAAATCGCTGACTTAATAATAATCAGATTTGTCTTCACGGAAGTCAACGGTGCTTTCTACGTTGTTTTGTAGTATATATCGCTGCACTATATAGAACTTCCATTTATTGTTTGTTAGTTTTCAAACCTTCAGAACTCCCAATGGCATCTCCAAGCACCTCCCAATTAAATCGTTGCTTTTGAAATTATCATAATACTATTACTGTCTTAATATATGACTGCTGTAAGTGAATTCTTTATTCATTATTTCATCAGACAATTCACGTGCTTGGCCATGCTTCCAAGATTTGCATACACGTTGATCAATTTCTAAACTATTTTCTAGACAGAGCTGTGTGATACGTGGGCCAGGCAAGAAAGTCAACATCTTTTATAAAAGATACTTGCCCAGTTTGGTTTGTTTGTTGTTATGCTACTGAACCTCAAACTATCACTCCTTTATTTTCTAGGATGCTCTTAATCATGAACCATAAGGAATCATAAGCAACTGCTGTAGGATACATTCATTGAATGGGATTGCTGTGACTCAACCATTATTTCATGCAGTGAACTCATATTCATTTGCTGTCATATATCATTTGCTTAACTGTGTATTTAAATTGCCTTCATTATGTCATATTATGTCTTTCTATGCATCTCATGTCTTTGACTTTGACATCAATGACAATATCTCCATCATTAAGCTGGTTGGATTTTCTATGGGTTGAGTGTCTGTTCTTCCTATCTGTCGTATCTCTGTATGTTCTCCCGTAATTAGATATGTTCTCCAATGATCATCCTTGAGATTTCCTATGGCAATCATATCCGATATTCAACAACAAAATTAATATATATTGTCAAACACCACAAATATTATTGAAATTCTGCCACAACATCAGATGCAGATAATCCCATGATCAAATGCACGATAACCCCATCAACGTGGATCTTCCTGTGAAAATAGCTCCTCCAGGATTGTCACCTGCTCTGATACCATGTTAAAGTTTAGGAATGCTACAAATGTAATAGCACTACCTGCGTTTTATGTGTTTTTCAAATGCAGCAATCTCTCTTGCATTTATATTGAGAATGAGGTAAGGAGAGACATGTCCCTTCGTGGGACATGTCTATTTATTATTATGTGATTAATATAATGACAATTGATTATGTAACTACATATATATATAGATAGATACATATAATATCTTTGAATCATTATTATATTAATTTCTCCTAGTAGTAATTTAGATATATATCTATATATATTATATCTCACATAGTAAAATATATATATATATATATATATATATATATATATATATATCTTCAGTTTAGTCTCATGGGATTTATCCGATTGAAGCTACAACACATCAACAGTTGGTAGCAATTTCAAGTCTCCAAGTCCCAAAGATGAGCTTGGGTAACTTTGGCTTTCTGCAAAGTCAAGTTTGATAAAGATATGCGTGAAAGCTGGGCTAAGCTAGTCAGGGACGTGGAGTTGAAACCAAGGGATTTGAGATGAAATGAGTAAGAACCTTTTGGAAATCCTTGTTCCAATCTCAACTTGATCCTAGAAAGACGGGAAAGGTTATGGGAAGTAACACTGCAGAAGGCATGCTGAATCCTAAAATTTGGCTAAATCTGGAATTTTTGAAAACTCTCAAAATCTAGAATCTTTATTATAACTCCTAGGAAGTTGAAACCTATCTCAAACATCCTGACAGCATTTTTATAAAATATAACTTAAAGTAAAAGAAAACTTATAATTAAGAAAACTCTTGAGCTGAAGTTTTGACTAAGTCTGGATAAAGAGAGCAAGAAGTCGCAGAATTCCTCTAATCCCAAGAATTCCGCCCAGTGTTTTTTCTCTATCCTCAAAATCTTTGCCCATGGACAAGAACAATTTTGATGAGGTCTAGCGCCATAAAAAGATAAAAAATTGAGGATTAAGGATCAAAATGATGAAATTTTGCAGGCAAAGGAGAGTTTTGAACATGGCAAAACAAGTCGGAATTCCTCTGATCAAAGGAATATCGCCCAGCAAGAAACACCAAATTTTGATGGAGTTAAAACGACCAAGCTAGGGAAACAAGAGTTGATCAAAATTGATGAAATTGAGACGTAAGAGGCAAGTTTTGAAGCAAGAGTAAGCACATAAGATCTGGTCGGAATTCCGCCAATAATAATTCCTCAAAATCAAAATTCTCCGCCTATGAAAATCAGCCTCCTCTATAAAGCTAACTACCCAAGTTGATAAATGGCTGAAAAACGAAGGTAAGATGTGAGGGAATTGAGCCAAAAGGGGGCATGAGGAGATGGCAGAATTCCTCTAATCTTAGGAATTCCGCCCATCATTATTCCTCTAATGTTGAAAATTCTGCCCCAATAAGGAGAACAAATTTAGATGCAAATTCAAAACCCAAGAGGGGAGAGGAAAAAATCGATGAAGAAAGAGGCTAAATGATGTGAATTGAGCAAGTTTTAGACTGAGATGTTGAGGTTGAGTGGAGCCAACATAGAAAGGAAAATGACGGAATTCCTCTAATCTCAGGAATTCTGCCCTCAAGAATTCCTCAAAATCAGAAATCTCTGCCTCCTTCCAACAAGAATTTTCTTGCAAAACTTGATCAATTATGATTCGGTGAGGCTAATAGCAATGTGGCAAAATTGAAACTTGTTGAGATCTTGAAAGGGAGTTGGGTTTTTTTGGCCAAAATGCTGGAAGAACAAGTCTGGTTGGAATTTTTTGGCCAAAATGCTGGAAGAACAAGTCTGGTTGGAATTCCTCCAATCAGAGGAATTCCGCCATGAGTTTAGATGCCAAAATGGATAAAGAGCAAGGGAAAAATGGTAATTATGTGCCTAAAAAAGAAACAAATTAAAACTTAATTTTTCCCTTCACTAGGCCAGCCTAGAAAGAGCATGAAAAAGTTTAAATAAAATGATTTTATTGGCCCAAAACAACCAAGTCGGCCCAATGAATGAACCTGCCTCTTCAAGTTTCAAGTTGTCTATATAAAGGGAAAGGCAAAGACTCAGTCTAACATCAAATGCAAACCAAATCACCTCTGCTACAAATGCAAATCATCTCCTTGTAGACAGAGAAAATCTTCAAGAAGGATAAAATTATTGAAAGGTAGCAGCAATTCTCTTCCTTCTTGAGGCAGAAAACTATCATAATACAGGAATGAACTGCCTTCAAGAAGAGCAAATCATCTGAATAACAACGAAATATCATCCCAAGGCAGCAAATTATCTTGGGGAGACAGCAAATTGTCTTGAGAAGGCAACAATTACATCCTTGGCCAACATTTGAAGGCTTCAATAGACAACAATTTTAGACATCTAAGGCAAATTTCTCTCAAAATCTGAGATAAAAGGGGTGGTAATATAATAAAATCTGGGTATGCTATATTGCAAGATTCATTTGATTTCTAGATTTTAAGATTTCATTTCAAAATTTGCAAGAAGGAAGTGGAATTCAGATGCAATTTCATTTCATATTTCTTTCATTTTGTTTATTTCCTATCAATTTTGTGAACTTAATGAAATCTCTCGTTTGTTTTGCAAGGCAAATATGGAGCAAGGACAGGCTTAGAAGGCGAAAGATAGATGAGGGCAAGCTCAAGACTCGAAGACTTCAAGTGAGAAGGAAATCCAAGATCGAGATCAAAGTGAATTCGAAGACCAAGTTTACCTTGAAGGATCCAGCTACATGAAGACTTCATCACTTCAAAGAGTTCAAGATATCAAGTTCACAAGTACAATCAAGTTATGATCATGGCAATGAGAAAATTTCCAAGAAGGAAGATGAAGAAAAATTGAGAAGATGAAGCAATTTGGGAATATGCCATCACAATTGAAGGCTTGATAATGTTAAGTATTAAGAGATATTTTCTCATCACCAAAGGATTGATCAAGTCTACAAGATAAGGATGCTTAGGTGGCGCCCACTTGTCTTCAACCAATTAGAAAATTCCACTTACAAGCACATTCAGTCATATTATGCCAAGTGTACCATTTTCTCATTGGTTCTCAAAAGCATTGTAATTTTCTTATCGGCCCACTAAGTGGTGCCTTCATGTAATTGGGTGATAGTGTGGCAACCCTAATTAGGGTTTGTAGAGATAAATCTTGACCCTTGATCTTGAATTGATCTTGGCCCTTCATTGTAATTGAACAACTATAAAAAGCCAAAACCTTCTCATTTGTGAGTCATTAGATGTAAGAGTAGAGGTATAGTAGGAGGAAACTTGATGAAATTGTTGCCATAATGCTATCAAAGTAATTGATGCTTCATTGTTGGTCTTCGTGGTGGATTACTCAATGTTGCTTTAAAGTGTTGCATGGTTTATTCAATTCCTCATTTAAGGATTTCATTTCATGTTAAGTAAGAGTAGAAGTAGATTGGATGGAAGATATTGTTGAATTGTGATTAATGGTGGAGCTAGTGTCCATACCTTTTGTTACTTGCTGATTGTAAGTAAAGGTGCAAGGTTAGTCTGGGCCTAAATTGCAAGTGTTTAATTTCTATTGAAAATGTTCATTTAGATTGCACCTTCATAGGGTATTTGGATGAGCATTAACAATGTGAAAATCATTCTTGCATCCATAGAAGATAGCACCCTCCTATGCCTAGTTGATTTGGCGAACCAAGGATTAGTTAGAGGTTCACCCCATCATCAACATTTCTTACATTCTTAGAGTTAGATAGCTTTTATTTCCTTTGCAATTCGTTTGGTTAAAAGTGATTTAAAGAAGCTGAAATCAAGTTGATATCCATTGAATGAATAACATAAGTTGTAATGACCCTTACCAATGGATCACTAAAACACTGATATTGTCTTATGTAATTTCGTCAAACACTTGGCAAACAAACAACTATACTGCTGGAAAGTAAGGACCGAATAAGGAGATTGTTAAGCAACAAATCCAGTCAACTTAAATTTGCAAAAAACGTGCCCAATATATATTCATTCATGCAATGAAAATGTAGACTTTCTTACAAACAATTGCACTTCAGATTTACAAATTATTTGGCACCAAGATCAACTACAAAATAATGCAATGATGGGGCTGATTACAAAGTTCTATCAATCTCATTGAACAAGATATACAATGTCTATGTAGCTGGGTACAATACAGCGACTGAATTCATAAATATGACATCCAATAACATTTGATTTTATAATTTGTATAATAGTGACTGCATATCAAACCCTCATACAAACATGTGATCAAACAATGACGGATTGATAAGAAGAACCTGGAAACGCTATCCAATTGCTGATGATTGTATGTTGATGAAGAACAACAATTTTGGCACCCCCGAATTGTCTTTTAATACTGGTCCATACACAGTCCAGAAGCAGGCCGTACAGTATGGCACTGTGCTAAAAATCTATTAATTTTTGTCTTCAATAATGGCTGCCGAAAATGGTATAGTCTGAATCGCCCAGGTTATTGGAATGCTTTGAAAACAATTGCATGAGATTTGGACCAGTTTTGATGACCCAATGATGATAAAATGTGATCCCAGGCAGACTTTCGAAATTCTCCAATATGATGTCAAATTTGTAAATGAATATTGCCCAACCTTTTGTAAAGCCCTCCAATTGAAGATGATGCAATCTTCTCACCAAAATGACTCCAAAATGTCAACTCTCAAACCAAGTTTGAATACTCACTGAAGCTCAACATGAAATGGTTGAATACCACTTCCAATGTGCAACCCTTCAGTAGATATTTCACTACCTCAGTTATGCCAATCTAGGGGAGTGATTCGTTCCCAAAGATCGAATAGTATTTGCAGACCAAAGACTACAAATTGTTTCACAATGAAGAAGTAGAAGAAAATCCAAATCCAAGCATGTAGAAATGATAGCCCAAGCCCCCTATTTATTCTTTTTCTTGAGAAGTTCCTAGAACTTCTAGAAACATCTAATTATAATGTACTTTATAATAAAATAACATTATAATAATAAAGTACATTTCTCAACTCAAAAATATAACAATGTAGGCCAAGATGTCTCATAACCGAATGTAGGCCCAACTAGACTGAATGTAGGCTCGAACTGGATGTAGGCTCGCTTCTGGACGTAGGCTCCACTACAACTGCATGTAGGCCTCAAACTAGATGTAGGCTCTGCCAACAATAAGCAATCAAATGATCCACACAATGACTCTCTCTCCAAACTATTTGCCTACGAGAGTCGATGATAGGCAAACCCGTCATGAACGAACATGTCTCTAGAAAGGGGACATGACATAAGTCCCCTAAGTGATTATCAGCAAATCACATTATTTCACTGAGCAAGTGTCCACAATTGAAGGGAACCTTGAAGTCATTTCATGATCTTACTTTGCAAGCTTAGCATAAGAAATGATCTTATTCAAAAAGAGTTGGAGATTTGGTGTTTCATTTCGAAATAATAAGTATTTGATTTTGTATGTTGTAGTGGAACAAAACTCACATCAACATGTATTTTACCATGTATAACAGTAAACAGCTATCTAAAAGAGTTGCACATCAGCTCTTTTGATATAACTGATTTAATTGTTTTTGTACTCCCATAGTGTAGTTTAGACTTAAAATCTTGCAAAAAAGGTGTGTATAATTCATCTTCTTATCTGAAGGGAAGAACTTTGGTAGTATGTATCAATATATAATGTAAATCATTTCGCAAAAGGATTGTGTTAATTATTTTTAAATAAAAAAATCATTAAATGTTTACCTCTTCTCAACTCATAAGTTGTATTTTTGAGGATGTGTAATCTATCAATCGTAACCAACATACTACAAGTCTTTTGATTGAGATAAGATAAGATTAAATAAGATAAAATATTAATGTCCAACAAGAGACCACAAGCGGGCCTAAGGGACTGAGAGTACAACAGAGAGCTCAGAAGACAGCAGGACAACCAAACGGTGTCCGAGAAAAGAGAAACCAACAGAAAAAGAAACAGCAACAAAAGCCAGAAAGGAGAGGAAGCCGCGAAACCACCAAACACCTAGTGGTTTCCGGACACCAAAAAGTAGCTCAAGATCGACAGATAACTATCCGTGAGGGGAGGAGTCTGAGTCTGTCTCTGGGAGGAGGGAGTCCGTTGTCGCTGATGGGGCTGTAAGAGCAAATGGTCTCTACAATGTTTGACTGATCTAGGGTGAGGGACAGAGGAAGGACTCTCAGGCCTCTTGGTTCCTCTAGGGGAGGAAGCCGGAGCAAAGAAGGAGGTGATCCGCTGGTACAGGCACGTAGAGCTCGGTGGAGAGAGCACTTGTAAAGTCGAATCACGGAGACGGAAGGCCTCCTGGAGATAAAGAGCCAAGCAGTGTTGATCCTCGTACTTGAAGAAGGAAGACATAGACCTGCAGTCTCTGAATAGATAGCGGAACCTCCCCCGAATCTCATAGTAAATCAGATAGTAGAATAAGAAATGGAACTCAGTCTCAGCCAACCCCATATCACAACACTGGCAAAGCCTCTCCTCCCTACTAGTCTAGTGGTTGGTCTGGATCCGAAGTCGGTGGGAGCCATCTCTAAAGGACCCAAGCTGGATACACAGGGCGTGGGGCTAGCGTCTGAAAGTATACTGGGGCCGAGTGATCAAGCCATCATGTATATCAATATAGTGCTCGGAATAGAAGGCCATACGAGGCCGAAGGCCATCAGGAGGATCAACCCACGTCACCTGAACATATCTCCTGTAAATATCTAACCTGGTGATCTCGTTCAACTCCGACTGAGGGGGGAGGAGATGAGCAGGAGCGCCAAGGGAATACTAAAAGGGTGGGAGGTGGTCGATATCACTACCAACAAAGCTGAGGAGACTGGAAGCCTGGGCATACCAACACCCAGGGTCTGAGGCCGCCAACGAAGCCGAAGAACAATAGGCCAAGTAAGAGTAACGGTATCTGCAATCAGTCGAGTCAGCAAAGCCCCTGAGTCTGTGGAGTAACCAAACAAGATCGAAGATCGTGCAAAGTCTGAAGGGATGAGCCCCGAACTCAGCCAAAATGATGCTAGTGGGAGTAGTCAGCTGACAACGAATGAAGCGTTGGAGAAAGAGGGTCTGCATTCTCTCAACAAAAGCCCAATCAGTAGTCAATGAGGGACCCCAAACAGTCGAGCCATATAGAACAGTAGGCTTAACCGGTGAGTCAAAGATAGACATCTTTGACATAATATCCTGAAAGTGATGTCGAAAGCACTGTCGCTCAAGTAAGGCAAGAGAACCCAAACCCTTGTTGATCCGCGGTGTCATAGCCGGTCTCAAATTGAAGCGCGGCCCAGAGAACCCAAGCCCCAAATAGGTGTACCTAGAAGTCATCTCGATCTTGGTCCCTCTGAAAGAAAAGTGGAGATGGGAGGTTTTGAAACAATTGAAAGTCATGACCCGCATCTTCCCTAGGTTCACCACAAGCTGCAGAGAGTCACAAAAGGAGGCCAAGCCATCCAGGAGTCGCTGTAACTCCTTGGGAGAAGAAGATAAGAGCACGATGTTGTCAGCAAAAAGGAGGATGGAGATCAGGGTCTAGTGGAGGAGACAACCATCCCCGGGAAGCAAGAGGCTCCTCAGGTAGGTCTCAAGCTCATCAATATGGATACCAAATAGTGTAGGGGAAAGTGGGCAACCCTGCTTAACACCAATCGAACTCTGAATGAAATCCGAGATACCAAGTGGGGTCCTAAGACGCCCAACAACACTCTCATAGAGTCTCATAATGGCAGCGATCAGTCCCTCAGAGATCCCAATGTCTCTAAGTCTCTGGAATAAGGCCGGCCGTAGGACAGAGTCGAAAGCTTTGCGAAAATCCACAAAGCAACAGTACACCCTAGTCTAGTGGTGCCTAGTCTCCTCAATAATGGCCCTGAGAGTGAGGATATGGTCTGTAGTCTGAAAATCTGCTCTGAACCCAGCCTGGCCTCTGGCTTTGCACCCCAAACTGTCCAGCTGTCTCGTGAGAAGGATGTGTAAAACTGTGGCGTAGAGTTTGGCAAAGGTATGCCCAATCATAATGGTCCTGTAATTACCCAAATCAGAGGTCGGCCCGACCTTATGGATCGGGTGAATAATATGACGAGACCAAGAAGGCGGAAAACCAGTGTAAACCACTTTGTTGAATAGAGTGGTAAGATAGGGCCCAAGAACCGAGATCCCGAGCTTGAAGAGCTCAGCCTGAAAACCATCCTCATCAGCAGCCTTACTACAACTCGTGGTCCTAACGGCCTCCGAAATGATAGAGGTGGTAAAGAGGTGGCAAAGGGGCAGGGGGGTGAGGTGGAGGGAGGGCTGACCAGGGATGTCGTAGAGGGTGACAATGTGGGAGAAGAGGGAGCCAAAATCCATGTCAGTGGGGAAAGCGGGGGGGTGGGGGAAGAGCGTACACCAGAAGAGCTTTGGAGAGACCCGAAGGGATGAGCTGAGAGATCTGCACTGGGCGAGGTAGAAGAGTCGCTTCTTTCTCCGAAGAAGACTGCGGTAGGAGAGCCTAATCACGGGGAAGGAGGGGTCAAGAGTCGTGAAGGTGAGACGAACAAGGCGATGGAGAGACTTGCAATCTTGGTCGAACCAGCGGTTCTGGGAGCAGGAACTGGGATGGGGTGAGCTGGTAGCAAGCAGCGTGGTGCGGTGCGGAAAGGAGAGCGCGGCGGAGTCAAGGATCGCAGTAGAGATGTGAATAAAGTGGAAGCTCTCGAGGAATCAGTGAGGGGTAAACGCGAGAAAGAGTGTTTGAGGTGGGCAAGGAAAAGGTCACGGTCGACATCAAGGAAAGAGAAAGTGGTGTGAGTGGGAGAGGGAGGGGCAGGGGCAAGGGGGATAGGGAGGCGGGGGGGACACAAGGGAGGAGGGGGAGGAGGGGGAGAAGCGCAGATGGAGAAGCTAAGGAGGGAATGGTCAGCCAAAGGGAGGCGGGCGATGGTGAAGCGACTGATGGAAGGAATGAACGAGGAGCAGGCAAGGACGTAGTCAACAACACTAGTACCCCCATAATGGGGCCAACAGGTAAAGGCACCAAAATTAGGGAAGCAGGGAAGCCCGTTAAGAACCACAAGAGCAGAGGACTCGCAAAGATGGAGGTGTCTGCCATACCGGGTCAAGGGACCGCCGACATCCTCAGAGGTGTGCTAGAGACTAGTAACATCACTATCATACTCTGAAATGCATAAAGAGTCCGTTCGTCTGTCGTGAAAAGGAGCCTGAAGATCCCTGGTACGAGCATTGAAGTCACCCAAAATAACTAAATTCCATAAGGCAGAGAATCTGTCAATCCAGTCAATAAGATCATAAAATAGATCACCCTCAGAACTATGCATAGTATACGGAGAAGTAGCAAGAGGGAAGTAACATAAAGCAATAAATAAATCTTTGTCAAATCTGCCCCTGATGCAGACCCACATGAATCTAGCTAGACTGTCATAGTGCATAATGGTCATCAAGTTGGCCAGGGGGTCCAGAATAAGGCAAGTGACCCCACTCGAACCCCTGACACCCCCAGAAAATCTGACCTCATCCCAATGCGCCGAGAACCACTAATAATCGGGAATCCCAGGAAGAGGACGAGTCGGGCTCTCATGTGTCTCCGTGACAAGAATAATATCTACAATACCGATGACATCCAAAAAGAGATTAGGTAAGGACCAAAGAGTGCCATTACCGTTCCAGCAGTGAATAGTCAAAGAGTCTCTAGTCCTCACCACCTCCTCCTAGGCCCGCATACGTCATTTGGTCTGGGAACCGTCTTGGGAACCCAACCCACAGGGGGGTTGTCCCTAATAACTGCTTTAAGGTTTCGTATGACAGCCCATTTACCATCCGACGTGGCAGCGGTAACGAGGGATCGGACATGTTTTAGTTCTGCAACCTGCGATTTGGTAAGATCCTCATCAAGGTAAATTTTTGTTGGCAATGGGAAGAGTTTTCTGCAAGCCCTAAGGGCTTGTAATATGTCTGTAGCAATAAGGAATCTGATAAACAGTATGGAATCGTACCCAATCCAAGCCTTGTCAATACTCATGTCAGGTAGCTCAAGCTAGTCGTGAAGGAATGCATATGCCTTGTCCATAGGATCGGTGATGTCAGAAGGAAGACCACGAACCTTGAGATTGAGTTCTCTAGCGCGTCGAGCTCTTTCATCCGAAAGCTTGGACTGCACAAGTTCTTCAACCCCCGTTAAGGGAAGTTGTTGCTGTCTTTTTTCATTGTTATTGCAAATATCCGCCCAAGATTTTAACTGTGTTTCAGTATTGTTTTTCAAGGCATTATGACAGTTAAGGAGTTCATCCTGCATTTCCTTAATGTCTTTAATCTCAGCAGCATGTCTGATGTTTTCGTCAAAGTGTTGCTTGATGTTGGATGTATCAGCCACAAAGGTAGTCATCTGACGCTCAAGAGCTGTAAATTTCAGAGTAAGATTGGCGAGTTCCTCCTTGAGCCCTATATTTTCCGCTTCAATGGCAAACAATCTGTCAAGAATTTCCTGAAGTCCTTCATCCGACCTCCTTTGATATCGCAACTTCAAGGTGGGTGTTTCCATGGTCATAACAGTTCAAACAAACTCTCGCAAAAGCAGGAAGTGCGGTCAACAAACGGCACGGGAGGAGAGATAGAGGCCAGTCATGAGTTACAGGCGAAGGAGGGAGCAAGAGAAACCAGTCGCAAAGGAGCAACCGGTCCAATTCCAGTCCGCCATAATTGTCTACACGCACACCCGCACTATAGCCACAATCCGACACGGCTCGAAATGCATTCACGGCCCACCTTGCATCAAGGCCCACGCATAGGAGATTCGTCACACACAACACACGCACTGCATACATGGCCCACACACAGAAAGCCCACGACCCGCGCACAGAGAGCTCACGGCCCGCGCAAGAATGAAAAAGTGATATCTCGCGGCCCGCGCACAGAAAGCTCACGGCCCACGCACAAAAAACTCACGGCCCACGCACAGAAAACTCACGGCCTGCGCACAGAAAGGATCATGCCCGCGCACAAAAGGCTCACGCACACGGCCCGCACAGAAAGCTCATGGCCTGTAGAGAAATATTATTGCGGCCCGCACAAAGAACAATTTTGATAGTATTTTTGCAACAATTCTCCATCAATATAGAAGAGAAGTTGTAATGTTACCAAGGAGGAAGCACAATAACATAAAAAAATAGATTCCATAAAAATTGTGGCTTGTACCACTAGAGATCCTATAAGAGCCATCAAAGCCACATTTTGTGATCTACAAGACCATTTGGATGGCCCTCCTGAAGTATTGTGATAAAATAAGATAAGATAAATTTATTAATGGCCAACGAAAGACCACAAAGAGGGTCCAAGGGACTGCTGAAACAAAACAAGAGGCCAACCCATAGTAGGGACACCAAATGCACCCAAGAAGAGAAAACACCAAAACCAAAAGCAAGAAACAACAAACTACCTGCTCGGAGTAGCCATGAAAAGATCCAATGCCAAAGGATAAGAGATAGGGCAAGAAGGGACCCCAAGCTGCCTTTGAAGACCCCTAGAAGAAGAAGAAGAAGACCATTGCTGAATAGAATCCCTGCAAAGCCTCACGGATCTAGTATGGCCAAAAGGGGAACCAAGTTGCCGCTTGGTACCACACACAGGTGAAAGCACTGGGAAGAAAGAGGTGATAAGTTGACACGAGTGTTGACTCATAGGGAGTTCATGTTGGAGCGAGTGGCCCTACAACCTCAAGGCCTCTTGAAGATAAAGAGTTAGGCATCTCTGGCCAATGAACCTAAAGAAGGTGGGGAGAGACTGAGTCCCCCTGAAAGGGCAGTAGAATCTCCCTCTAATCTCGAAGTAGATAGGGCAAGGGAATATGAAGTGCATTTCTGACTCAGCCTCACCCATACTACAAAGTTTGCAAATCATGTCCTCACTATCCAACTGGTGGTCGGTCTGAATGCGGAGCCAATGCGATTCCCCTTGAAAGAGCCAATGAAGATACAGAGCGAATGCGACCAGCTGTGAGAAAGGTAAGGACGGATAATGATCCCATCCTTTATCTCAAGAAAGTGCTCAACATAGAAAGCCATCTTGGGGTGAAACCCCCCGTGGGGGTTAACCCAAGTGGTGTGGATATACCACTGGTGAATGTTTGTTCTAGTGTACATATTCAGCTCTTGTCTAGAAGAGAGGACATGATGAGTGGCATCCAATGAGAGTACCAAAAGGGAGGAAGTCAATCAATCTCAATCCCAACCGAACCCAAAAGAACCGAAACTTGAGCAAACCAGCCACACGCGCAACCCGAAGAATCGAAAACCGCAATAACCTCTAAAGAGTAATAAGCAAGATAGGAGTACTTGTGATGCCCCTCACAAGAGTCTACAAAACCACAAAGATAATGCAAGAACCAAACCAAGTCAAAGATGGTACCAAGTTTGAAAGGGTGAGCACCAAACTCAGCAAGAATAACACTATGAGTGGACTACTTACATCTAATGATGCACCGAAGAAGAAGAGTCTGGACCTGCTCAGCCAAGGCCCAATCCAAATCCACTAAAGAGGGCCCCCAAACAACTAAGCCATAGAGAACCATCGGTATAATCAGAGTGTTCATAAGAGTCAACTTGGACATGGTGTCTTGGAAGTGATGTTGGAAACACTGTCTCTTCAAAAGGCCCAGAGAACCATACCCTTTGTTAATGCGCGGCTATAGGGCAGGTCTTATGCTAAAGCGAGGGCCAAAGAACTTGACTAGCGGTGAGAAATGTAAGGATGGACAATGATCCCATCCTTTGTCTCAAGAAAGTGCTCAACATAGAAAGCCATCTTAGGGCAAAACCCCCTATGGGGGTTAACCCAAGTGGTGTGGATATATTGCTAGTGAATGTCTTCTCTAGTGTACATATTCAGCTCTTGTCTAGAAGAGAGGACATGATGAGGGGCATCGAATGAGAGTACTAGAAGGGAGGAAGTCAATCAATCTCAATCCCGACTGAACCCAGAAGAGCTGAAGGTTGACAAAACCAACCACTCGCACACCCGAAGAATCGGAAACCGCAATAGCCTTTGAAGAGCAGTAAGCAAGGTAGGAGTACATGTGATGCCCCTCAGAGGAGTCTGTAAAACTACAGAGATGATGCAAGAACCAAACCAAGTCGAAGATGGTACCAAGTTTGAAGAGGTGAGCACCAAACTCAGCAAGAATAATACTATGAGTGGACTGCTTACATCTAATGATGCACCAAAGAAGAAGAGTTTGGACCCGCTCAACCGAGGCCCAGTCCAACTCTAGTAAAGAGGGCCCCCAAACAATTGAGCCATAGAGAATCGTTGGTCTAATCAGAGTGTTCATAAGAGTCAACTTGGACATGGTGTCCCAGAATGATCTCGGAAACACTCTCTCTAGAAGGGCCAGAGAACCATACCTTTGTTGATGCACGATTGTAGGGCAGGTCTCATGCTAAAGCGCGGGCCAGAGAACTTCACCCCCAGATACATGTAAGAGGAAGAGATCTCCACCTCAACACCTTGGATAAAGAAGTGGAGGTTAGAAGTCTTAAGACTATTGAAGACCATCACTTTAGTCTTACACAGGTTAACTGTCAATTGCCATGAACCACAAAAAGAAGCAAGACAGTCAAGAAGTCTCTGTAAGCCCTCTGGAGAGGAAGCAAGGAGGACCACATCGTCAGCAAAGAGCAAGATAGAAATCATAACTTAGTGCAAAAAGAAACCATCCCCCAGAAGAGAGCGCTCCTGAAGAAAAACCTCTAACTCATCAATATATATCCCAAACAATGTAGGGGACAAAGGGCAACCTTGCTTCACACCAATGGTGCTCCTAATGAAGTTTGAGACCCCATAAGAGGTCATAATGCCACCCACAACCGTCTCGTAGAGTCTCATGATGGCAATCAAGAGAGTCTCAAAAATACCAATGTTGCGAAGTCTCTAGAATGGGACCATCCTAGGCACTAAATCAAAAGCTTCGCATAAATCCACAAAGTAGAAATAGACCTTCGAGGAGCGATGACAAGCCTCCTCAATAATAGCCCTGAGAGTCAAAATGTGGTCCAAGGTTTGATAGTTTGGTCTGAACCCTGCCTACCCTCTAGCCTAAACGTGACGCTGATCCAACTCCCGAGAGAGAAGAGTATGCAAAATTGTGGAATACAAGTTGGAGAAAGTAAGGCCAACCATGATGGTCATGTAGTTGTTGGGATTTGAGACAGAGCCAGCCATGTGGATCAAATGAATGATACGATGCAACCAAGAGGGGGGGAACCCCATGCAAACCACACAATTGAAGAGATTAGTGAGGAAGGAACCCAACACCATGATACCATGTTAGAAGATTTCCACTTGGAAGATTTCCCACTATACTACATTGGGAAATGAAGAGGTGTTTCTTGTGGCAGAGGAAATGGCGGTAGGAGTTTTTCAACGAGGTGTAGGAAGTGGGGTGATGGATTGAAGCGGAGCACAAGGTGCAGTGGAAGGACTTGCAGTCATCATCGTACCATTTATTCATAGGGCAGGTCTTCTTACGCTTGGGGAGAGGGATCGACGAAGTGGTGTGTTAAGGAAACAAGAGAAGGGCAGCCTCCCAAATAGAGTGGAGAGGGGGTCAAACATGGCGGAAGTGCACGCAAGGGTGGAGAAGGAATCCAAGGGGAGAAGTTGTCTGAGATGGTGGATGAATAGGTCCTGCTCTCCATTGTCGAAGCAAAAGGAGGTATGGGGGGGAAGGGCGAGTGAGGTAGGGGGAAGGGGAGTGGAAGGGAGGGAAGGGGATGCCCGAATGGTGAGGCTAAGAAGAGCATGGTCCGCTAGGGGAAGGAGGGTGATGGAGAAATGGTTGATGGAGGAGATGAAGGAAGGACTGGAAAGGGTATAGTCCACAACACTCGCACCCCCACAATGAGGCCAGCAAGTGAAGAATCAAGAGCCAGGGAAACGGAAAACATCGTTCAAGATCACCAAGTCCAAAGACTCACATAGTTGGAGAAGATGGCGGTCATACTTCGTGAGGGACCCCAACATGTCATTGAAGGATCTCTGAAGTCCCAAAATAGGAGGATCCGTCTCGTGAGTGCACATTGTGTCCACAACCAGATTGTGGAAAGGAGTTTGCATATCCCTCATTCCTGCATTAAAATCTCTAATAATGATAATATCCCCAATTGCAAAGAACTCTAAGATACTATCGAATAAGTCCACGTACGGGTCACCATCATGCCCATTATGTATAGCATAGAAAGAAGATGTTGGAGGAAAGTTGCACACGGCAATGAAAGTATCTCTAAGGTGGAGGGCCACCTGGCTAACACAAACCCACAAAAATCTGGTAGAAATGTCAGAATAAACAACGAAGGTCAGATCCCGAAGCCAATTGTCGACCAAGCAAGCGGCCCCACCAAACCCCCTAACACCCCTAGAGCTCTTGACCTCATCCCTAAAAGTTGTTAACCAAAGAAAGCTGGTGACACTTGGAAGAGGTCAAGTGGGGCTATCACGAATCTTTGTTATAAAAAGATCAGTTGATCCTTGAGCGTCATGAAGTAAACCTAACATGGACCAAAGTGTCCTGTTACCATTCCAGCAATTGACATGTAAGGAACCATCCTTAAGTTCCCCCACACCCAACCACGACTATAACCATCATTGAGCAACAATAGCATATTGGGATTTCCAACCGAGAGGGAAGGAGTCTCTAATAACCGCTTTCAAGTTCTTGATGACAGCCCATTTGCCTTTGCGTCTTGCCTCTGCCACAAGTTCCCAAGAATGTTTCAGTTCTGCAACCTGTGACTTGGTGAGATCCTCACCAAGAAAAGTTCGTGGGAAGTGGGAACAATTTCCTCCTGGCTCTAAGGACACAAAGACGATTAATGCAAGAGAGAAAATGAAGGAATAGGGTGTTGTCATAACCTATCCAAGCTCTATCAAGAGTGATATCCATAATGTCCACTTGCTCACTAAAAAACGAGTAGCCTACAAAAAATGGGTCGAGGGAGGAGGAAGGAAGGCCATAGACCTTCAAGTTTAGCTCATGTAAACACCTAGTTCGTTCCTCAACGGACTTAGAATGAACTAATTCTTCAACCTAGTCAAAGGCACATTGTTGTTGTTGCAGACCGTAGCCCAAGTTTTTAGCTGTTGTTTTGTTTGTTTTCAAAGAATTTTGTTTGCTATCCAGTTCGGTCTATATTTGTCTTCAATATCTTTAATTTATGAGACCTACGCAATGTTGGAGTTTGGCAGCCGCTTGAAATCGGCATTCTCAGCCATTGCAAATGAAAGCTTAACTGAGATGCCTGAAACTTGTTCGATGTTGGAGTTTAGTTGCTGTTTGAAACCGTTGCACTCTGTAACCATGGTTGAGAACATATTTGAAAAAGTCTACATAGTATCCTTGAGAGTTTGGTTTTCCAGCTCCAGCCTTCCTACGCACTCCAACAGTTTAGCAAAGGAGGCCTCATCAAAGGACTTGCGCTAGTAAGTTTGCAAAGGCATAAGAGAGGGATGTGAGTCACTAGAGCCAGACTCCATAACTCTGACTTAAGAACAAACAAAACGTGTTGGGACAAGCATGCAAAGACAACATGGAGCAGAACATGGACCAGGCAAGAAAAAGTCACCAAAAGTTGCAGAAGAACAAGCTCAAGAGTAGGAAGGGCGGAGAGGAGATGAGGAGAGAAGGAAAAAGTAAGTAAACAGTTTCCAGCAGGAGTCGAATCAGGGAGGTGTTAATGCCTCAGCATGTTCTTGGGGATGGGGTCTCCCGTTGTGACCCCGCTGATTCAAAGCTCCAATCAAAAGTGATCACCGATAAAAAAAAGATCTTATTCCAATTATGTTTGTTGGGGTGTTGTGAGGTTGCACAAAACCCATGTAGAGTAGAAATACGTTGAAATAATAGTGTGGGTTGTTTCCTAGAAAATGGGGTGGATAAATTTGTATAAATATCCCTTAATATTGAATAAAAATTAAAAAGATAATGTGCATTGTTTATAGTGCAGAAATTCAAACCCCAGTTGACCCAAGGTAATTAAAGTAAACTGCAGAAAGATTTTCATACCGCTGATGCATTTTAGAACATAATCAGTTTGATTCAACAGAAAACACCTGCTGTGTTTGATGCTAAGAGATTTATATTAAGTTGTTAACCAATGAACTTCGGATTTATTTTTCTGGTCAACAGATTTCATCTCGACTAAATAATTTAAGTAGCTTTGGCGTTTCAACTTTTTTTAGTGCAGCTTCAGCTCTGTTTTGTTGCCTTAGGACAAATAAAGAGGCATTTTACATTGTTCAGTTCATGTACTGTTGCACAAATCATATGAAAAGAGTCAATTAGCTTAGACTTTGGGACTGGGTGGTAATACCAAACAGTATTATCAAAGATAAAGTCAATGGCACAAACGAAATTTAAAAAATCACACTAAACTGATTGTGCTTCAAGAGCTCCAAGTTTATCATTTACATGCAGCATTTCCCTCCCTTTTTCTACTTGTATGCAAGATTATTATACTGCTGCTCCGTACAATTTCTTCAAACAATATAAGTTTGTGTGACCAAAATCAAACCTCAACTCAGTCCTTTATATCACTATTAAGGATACCAAACATTGATTCCATACTTGCTAAGTATGAAGGAATTTGAAACTTACTCAGAGAGCATCAACATAAATGCCCTCTGTATGACCAGGAGCCAAGCATGCTGCCACATAGTAATCTTGTAATAGCTATCAAGGCTCCATCATGCAGCCCAACCATACAAAATTATTCTTAGCATTCTTAATCTGGTACCATCTCAGTCAAGGGCCCACTCATCAAGGACATCTGAGCTACATAGTTTATTCACCTATAAGTATGATTGGCTTCAGGATAGGGTACATGTTTGTTAAATTAACAAATCTGGAGAGGTAAGAGTTTCATCCTAGAACAATGAAGGAAGACAAACAAAACTATTAAAGGATTTTTGCTGTGCAAGATTGTCTTCAACCCAAATGCTCCTGCATTGAAATTCCTCTCTAAAGGCCCCGAGCAATTTTTCACCAAACTACCACTTCTCTCCACTTTCAGTAAATAAAGATTTCATCAAATATTGTTGCGTGCATGAAAGTGTAAGGTTTCAGATTTGTAAGTCTATTGTTTATTTTGCAATGCTCTTGTTCTCATTCACTACTACACTTGGACATTCATATTTAAATATAGAAATGACTGAATTATTTGGAACAGAACAAAATATAGCATAGTTGAAACACTTGCGAGTAATTGCTGATTGGCGATTAATCGTTGAGATTTTTTGCTCTACAAGTTTTTCAGCCAAAAACTTGCCAAGTTTTTTGGAAAAACTCGCAGAGTAATCTACGAGATTTTCCAAACAACTCGCTGAGTTTTTAAAAAAAACTTGGCCGGGCGCCAATGCCAGAGTTTAAATGTCAAAAAACTGCTTTTTTGTTCAGGGGCGGGAGGATTTGTACAAATATAACATTTAAGTATGTAAGAACCCCTTTCAGGGTCTTGCTGTTGTACTGTTTGTTTTGATGGTTTTATAATGTTTTATATTTTTTTTGCAAGGGTTTTTGACATAAAAAAGCAAATAACATAACACTGAAATACTGAATAGAAAATGAACTACTGCTGCTTTATTTAATTCCTTTGAGCCAAACTCAGTGCAAATGATAATATCTGAATAAATAACAACAAATAAGATTGGATTCAATACACATTAAAAACCTGGGAATTTATTGATGAATCGCACTTTCCCAGCATAACTGCATCCCAGCATAAATGATGCCTGCTGTAGTATTCTACTCACACTGGAAGAATGATGGCGTATTGTCGGCAATCCCACTTCTCTGAAACTGTAAATCAATGCTGTAAATGCTGAAGTAAATCTCCGCTGAAGCACACTAGAAGTCTCTGGATGAAACCTCCGTTGGATATCAAATTCACCAGATATCTCACTGGCTCAAATGATGAACACACAGAAGAACTACATTCTCCAATGGCTGCACTGTCAAACCCTTTCTCAGAGCTCAAGAGTAGAAATTTTTTTTATCAATAATGAAAACTGGATGCCCTTTTCTTCTCACGCTAAGCATATATAACCTTTCACGTCTAAATCGCACCCAAAAAGCAGGAATTGCGATTTATCTCAAGCAATTACAATTTAATGTTATAAACATTAAATTAATGATTTATTTTACTATTTAGACTTAGGAAGAAGTCAAATAAATTATTAATAAATTTGGCCCCCTTCTCATGATGTTAAGACCCTCAACTTAAGTGATTTTAATATAAAGTTATAATATAACTTTATATTAAATAATTATTCTTCTTTAATACTTAGCCACGAAAAATGTCATAACTCCCATAATATTGTGAATCTGATCAAGCCGTCTAAACTGGGAGCTAGTGAAAATATTCTCCATGTGACCATGAGGTATTTCTAAAAATAGCAGGGGTCCATCTCTATAGCTCCAAAATAAGCCTAAAAATAGCCATTTCTACCAAACAGAGCAGAACCCAAATAAGTGAGCCAAAAACCATCTCACAAGCCAACTGAGAACACTGAGCTCTGCCAAAACTAAACCATTAGAAGATCATACCTTCCCTGTGCCATTACTGACCCCCTATCCATGTCTACTAGCCTACGAGGGTCCACTAATAGGCTAACCATTAGCTAGCATGATGTCACTAGCTTGAAGGGGACATCACAAAGTATAAGTTTGATTTATTTTCTTATACTTCAAGTTATATTTGTATAAATACTTTCAGGATGTTTGAGATAGGTTCCAGCATCATAGGAGTTAAGATGCAAATTCTAGATATTGAGGGTTTTCGAAAAATTCATGACTTAGCCAAATTTCAAGACTCAGGAAGCCTTCAGCAGGGTTACCTCCCACAATCCATCATGGCTTTCTAAGGTCAAACGAAAGCTGGCAAAAGGATTCTCAAAGGGTTTTAACTCGTTTTATCACAAATCACTTGATTTCGACCCCGTCTCTATGACAGACTTAGCTTAGCTCTCCCCCAAATCCCAGACAAACGTGACTTCTCAACAGACAAACTTGAAAACAACCACCAACAAAGACTACCTAAGACCTAGTTATGAAGACTTTGACATTTGGCATTGATCAATGATCAAGCATCATAGATTCATACTATGAAATGACTTAGTTTTACAATTATGTATATTTCTCTTATTTTTTTGTATATATAATGCATAGGAGGCACAAATACGCGACTCACACCCATTACAAGGTTCCTCTTCTAGGACTAGACCCTCTCCCTTATATGCTAGTAGACCTAGGAAGAGGAAGATGTGATTGTAATGATGTATTTACTTCTATTTTTGTAGAAACTATTTACTATTTTGCTTCTAGCTATCAACATTGCACATGAGAATGTGATTTTGTACCTGCTTTGCATTTATATATATCTAAACTTTTTCTTGTTTCCTTTGTGTTCTCATTAATTAACTCATTGGATGCATCTTCTCATTGAATTTTGCAAGAAAAATGTATTTTTAATTAAATTTAAGTTATTTTTTAAGTTCCTAAGTTTTTCCCCGAGTTTTTTCAAAAACTGGCCGAATTTTTCCCGAGTTTTTTTTTGGGGGCCTTGGCGAGTTTTTGCCAAGTCTCTTCCATCTATGAAATATAGTATTCTATCTCAATGATTGCAAAAATAGTAGGAGAAATACATTTGAATCAACTCAGAAAGAAATGTGAATAATATCAGTAGATATTTATTTGAATTATTAACCAAGAGGGCAGATCTATATTTACAAATTTCCATTGAAAATCATCATGCCAAGCTTGGGATGGCAACAAGAACTCCCATGCCACGCTCAGCAATCATATACCTCCAGGAAACCTCAAATCAACCAACATAAATGCATTTTTTCAAAATATAACATTCGTAGCAGTAGCTCAAGATGGTCGACTTGCTAGATGATCCTCATACATCACTCCTTAATGCAAATAAAAGCTCACAATCTGTTCTGCACAGTCCTATGCCCTACTTATGGGTATTTAGCAGCCAGCATTGAAACCTATTCACACCTAGAGCAAACTCCAACTCCAGCAAACTCACTTGTTTAGCCTAACAATAGACTTTAGCATTCACGCCAAAGATTGCCTCAATAACCCATGTCAAAACCTTACTCAGCTCAACACATAAATGGCATCAAACTTGCTAATGTCATTGACCAGCCCCCAAGGTGCGAATGTTTGGCCTTTCTAGCAACCTCTTGCAAATCCTCTATCGCCCAACAAGGAGGCTTAAAAATGGTATCTTGATTTATCCTAGCAATCTCCCAACAATCCTCAAAATTCCAACATTTGTCTTGGAACAAGACTTCACAAATTTCGGCTACTAGGGTAGATATTTCAAAACCAATTGCCTTAAGAGTTACCGGGTTTGGCCCTAGACCCCTCTGGATCGGCCTGGGTGCGAACTGGTCTGTGGTCCAAGTCTGGTTCAACTATGGGTCCGGGCAGGGTTCGATTTTTCAAAGCCAATTTGAACTGGTGGCCTGGACGGTCGAACCCGGGCAGATCAAATCCAACAATTGCGGACCCCAGGCGAACTTCACGCCTTGGACGTCACTTAAGTGAATAATTTGCAAAAAAAAAAGAAATTGGCATCCGCAACCCTAAAAGTTCGTTATGAAAGGCTAATTTGTGCTTCTCATTCTCATTTGTGGTGTGCAAGTAGGTTATATGACTTGAGCAAGAGCAAAAGAGTAAGTTCTTGGTTGTGCAAGGAGGAGTTGGAAGATTGGTTTGTGAGCTTTCTTCAAGTGTTTGTGCCTCATACGTACACTTTTGCAAGCTTACAATGAGTAGAGGTAAGTTCTTGTTTCATTTGTTTTTGTTTTTGTTTAAGTTTTGTTTTTTTTCATTTCTCTTTCATTCTCCATAACATCTTAGCCATTTTTTCGATAATTTTTAATTCTCTTGTTTTTAAACTTTAAAGTTTTAAGTTTTATATTGAATAATGAACATGTATACAATTTGAAATTTCTTCCCATAGGAAAAGGAACTACAATGGCATCTACCTCTTCCTCGGTAGGCAATACCGAACAATGAATAAAACCCCACTCTAATTCTCCTTTATGGAAACATGTTGATATTATAAGAGCCCTTCCAGGAGGTGGTGCATTTTGTTGGAAATGTAGGGGTTGTGATGTAGAAAGAAATAGCTCATATTTTGTGTGGTAGGCCATTTGTGTGGATAACTTGGTAGAGGAGTCAAGAAATGCCCTGGAAAAAGAAGTGTACCTGTACCCAATGAAACTGTACTAAAGTATATTGAAGAGCATGAGGCAGCAGAAGAGAGAGAAGAACATAGGCAAAATTCAACTGATGGCATTGGCAATAGAAGTAAAAGTAAAAAAAAAGCAAGGGTAACACAACCCCCCACAGATGTTGTGATAGAAGACCACCCCTTTTTTACTACAACAGCTACCTGTGAGCCTAAAAAAGAAACCCTTGGCCTTACACACAAAAGAAAGGGACCACTAGAAACTGCATTTCAAAATCAAAGTCGGGAAATTGCTAACATTGATGTGGGAAGATGCTTGTTTGCAAATGAGCTGTCTTTTAATGTTGTTCGCTCTCCATATTGGAGACAGATGTTGAAAAGTGCCAATGAAGCTCCAAGAGGGTATCAGGGCCCCGGTTTTGAGAGAATACGAACCACCTTGTTGGATCAAGAGGTCAAGTGGATTGATGATCAATTGAAGCCCATAAAGGATTCATGGATCGAGACAGGGGTAACAATTGTTTCAAATGGGTGGAAAGATGCTAGAAACCATCCCTTGATCAATGTCCTAGCGGTGTCCCCTAAAGGGGCAATGTTTTTGAAAGCGGTGGATTGTGAGGGACAAGTAAAAGATGGACAATTTATTGCTAATATTCTCATCTCTATCATTGAACAAGTGGGTGCTAGTAATGTTGTCCAAGTCATAACAGACAACGCAAAGAATTGTAGAGCTACTGGTTTCTTGGTTGAAGAGCGATATCAACATATCTTTTGGACACCTTGTGCAATCCATTCACTCAATCTTATGCTACAAAAGATTGGGAACACAATTGAGTGGATCAAGGAGGTGTATGCAGAGGCTGAGGACATCCAGATGTTCATCACAAACCATCACATGACTCAAGGAATATTCAGAATGTTCTCACGTTTGGAGTTACTGAAGGTAAGTGAACTTGAACTAAAGTTAGTAATTTAATTTAAAAAACAAATCAGTATCGTACAATTTCTGATTTTCATTTTTTTAGTGTAAGGTGTATTCTTTTATAAAGCATGTATCTAATAGTTGTATTTTTTTGCTCTAATTTATGTTATAGGTTGCTTAAACTTGTTTTGCATCAAATTTTATCGTCTTGAGACGATTTGTTCAAGTGAAAGAGGCACTTTGCAATATGGTAATCAGCAACAATTGGGCTATATGGAAGCAAAGCAAGAGTGAGAGGGCAGCCAAAATAAAGAGAAGGATATTGGATGACATATGGTGGGAACGTGTGGAATAAAATCATTAAGTTCACCGAGCCCATTATGAGCATGCTTAGGTACACTGACATGGATAGGCCTTGCCTTGGAGAGATTTATGATGGCATAGACTCAAGGCTTGAGAAGATAAAGCAAATTGTAAATGAAAAAGAGCAAGATCCCGAAGAGACCCTCTTCAAACAATTGCAAGCAATTATTGTAGAACGATGGAACAAAATGACCACACCTCTACATTTGCTTGCCTATGCATTGACGCCCAAATATTATAGCAACCAATATCTTGATCTACTAAGAAGGCTACCACCCTATAGAGATTTAGAAGTGTCTGATGGTTACAAGGCAGCATTTGAAAGACTCTTTCCTGATGATGATATGAGAGATTTGATTACAGATGAGTTCATAGAGTTTGTGAATGCAAGAGGTCTAAGTAATGATGCTCTTCGTCATCGATTTAGGAAGGATGCCCATAGTTGGTGGTACCTCCATGGCCAAAGATTCCAAACATTACAGCCCCTTGCAATAAAAATTATATCACAAGTTTTATTTTTAATTTACTTTATCTTCATGACTAGCAAGTAATTTTTATAATTTTATTTTAATTGATTACCTTGTCTTGTCTTCATAGGTTGCTAGTTCATCTGCATCAGAAAGAAATTGGAGCACATATTCTGTAATGATCCCAATCTCTAGGCATTGTCCAAATACATCAAACGGTGCCAGTTAGGAAGCTTCTATTAGGATTAATCCTTATCCTACATTTCATCCTATATTATCCGAAGTTATGCACAACTTAGTTAAAGGAAGATAGACCATTAATGATATAAATAAGCAATATAATTTGTATGTGTACAAAATATCCCCCGTAGAGATTATGGGGAAATCCTTCTTTCCATCTCGTTAAGGCCATCCGGAGTGGGAGTTACAGGGCCCAAGTCACGTGAAACAGACTACATGTGGCTTCCCTCAAGGCCTAACCCCAATATTGGGATAACCATCATGTGCCCGAAATTACTCCGTCTCTACCGTCCACAACCTCCTCCGTCGAGATGCCTCAGCAGGATGGAAGAAAAGAATCCATATAATCTTTACAAGATATATTAGTTTCCATATATTCTCATACACTTATGTAGAAAATTAAAATATATTTATCCAAATATATATATATATATATATATATATATATGAATGAGAGATCTAATATGCACATCCCGATAATAATATTTATTAGTGGTTGATGACAGTTCAAATATAAGTATATGTCCAATATCATTCGGAAGTATGTGTGATTGTTCGAATACGTCCAAGCACGTGTCACGGTTGTTAATGCTTGTTCGCATATTGGTATATAACCCACAACGGGCTTAAACCTTCCATAACAACTTAACACTGCATTCTATCTGAATGCCAATACGGGAATCATTAGACCTTATGCTATACGCACCTTCTGATCCTGATGTGCCCTCTAGACTGTGTTCGGTTGTCTTGCAAATTTGTGAGTTTGATTCCCCTTTGTTTTTTCTTTCTTCTCTATCCCTTCGTGTCCTTTCCTATGCTTGGGATCTTTATTAAGTATCTCCCGAAGCGTCACTTTGCAGAGATGGATGGCGTCGCTTAAGTTATTGTAATATTTTGTTATCGCCAGTCATGTTATAAGATTTTAACAATTTTGATATTGACTTATATTATTTGTTAAAAGAATATTATTTAATGATATTGATATTACTTTATTAAATAATGTATATATTAAAAAGAATATTATTTAATAATATTGATTATTGAATTATATTATTAAATACTATATGTATTGTTAATATGTTTTTTTTATTATTATTTACTAAGCTTAATTAATAATTTATTATTACTAACAATATTAATTGAATGTCATAGACGAATGAATTAATCACGAAATTGAACAAGTATATATATGTATACATAAAATTAAAAGTATACATTATTTGTGGTCCATGACATATTCTTTCATCCACTCAGTGAAGCGCAATAGATTGCAATCAAAAAGAGCGGAGAACTTGGTATTTGTGCATTACAACTTGCGTCTTCTCTCACACAAGAGTAAACAATACAAGGAAGGGGACATGAAGAGGTGGGATGTAAATGTTGATCTTGCGGACTTGGATGCTTCCACTTCTCGGCTTGCACTTGATGATTTTGCAGATTTTGACGCCAATACTATTGTTGCTGCTGCTGATCCCATTGGCCTTAGCTCTATTGCTGAATCAACTAATGTTGAAGATGAAGATTAATACATTTTTAATTCATTAGTTGAACTTGAAAGTTTGAAACAATGATACTTGAACAGTTGAACTTGATGTTATGATTTAGTTTTAATGTTTTGAAATTTGAATCTTTGATGTTGAACTTTAAGTATATGATGGTATGGTCACGATTCATGATGCTATGATTATAAGTTTATGGTGTTTTTGTTGTTTAAATGTTGTTTTTATGATACTATGTGACATTCTAATTTTAACTCATGCTTCTAGGCTTCATAAATATGTATATATATATATATATTTTTTTAAGATCTACATGTTTTTTCGGACCCGAACCCAAACCCCTTTTCAAAATTTTGTCGAACTTGCGAACCGGTTCTTCGAACCCGAACTTGGAACTGAACTCGAACCGGTAACCTAGGCCGTTTTTATCCTAGGGTTTTTTCTCCACAAGAAACTCTCCAAATCCAAAAAAGAGAAACTAATCCAAGCATGATAAATGAGCTCCAAAACATCCTTTTCTAATACACCAAGGAACTTTCTCAAAGGCCTTTACAATTTTGCACTTTTTATTATTTCATAAAACTTAATAATAAAGTAACTCTTTTAATATTTCTTTTGATTTTCACTTCAGTCACTTTAATAAATTTATCTATAAAATGTTACTTTATTGGACTACTTAAAATAATCAGTTTACTTTATTCCCTTACTTTCCAACATTAGCCTATAGGAATAAAAAAAGGCTAAGTGGTCACCTTCGACTACTCCATGGAAGGGGATGTTACATCTACAACCTAAAGTTTACCATGTGAAACATTTAAGGAAATCAAATTTGTTCATTGCTAAACCTTACAAGAATATATATCTTTCTAGAATTTTCACATGTAAAAGAACCATAGATTGAATCTTCATTTTTATGAAAGCTTAACATGACACCTATAGTCTCTTTGAAAACAATTGAATCCCATGATTTTATAAATAGTCAGATGGTAATAGAACATTTTAAAATGCTTTTTGGCACAAAATTATTAGTTTTCCTTAGAAGTAAATTGAAATCAGTTAAAATATGAGAAACAAAGAGCACTACCAAGACCCGCAAGAGGCTCATCTAACAATAATATATCTGGCATGCGTACCTGTCATTAATTGAACAATATAGTAATCAGCAAACTTTTGCTTAATCTATTTAGAAAAGTTTATAGCTATGAATGGGAGAACTCCAGACCTTTCTCAAATATGATATCGGTGTTCTATGTATAATCTTGATAAATAGCAAATTGATGGATACTTACAAGCTGAACTGCTAGCGCGAGACGACGCTTAAAGCCGTCACTTAAAGAACGGGGATCAAGATCCAAGGCAATGCCATTCAGTCCAACCTACAACATGTCCATGCACAGAATTTCCCAGAGAATAAATAGTTATACAAGTGGCACCATGATGTTTACTCTTCCATGACAATCGAAGAACATAAATGAAAAAAGTCAACATTTAAGAGAACAAAAATTGACATCATATGGCTAAAATCCTAAGAGATCACAAAAATTCACTAAAACTACAATAACATAAGAATTAAAATTGATGTCATACAGCTAAAATAGCTGACTCAAGTCTCATTCTAAATTGCTGCATGAAGAATTGATCTTCCAATCTCTTTTTGAACCCAAAAGTCAGTTCCCCAGCCACAGTATCAGCCAAAAAGTACCTATAACAAAAGCGCAAATTCACATGTTGAGCATTTGCATTAAGAATATGGTGCATACACCATACATTACAACAACAGTCGTTCAAAAGTCCTTAAAAAAGTAGTCTCTCAAATTATTTAGCATGTAGCTAACCATTCTGCACAATACACATTTATGTTCATTTCTTTTCTGATCTGAGAACTACGGTGGAAATAATACCTTTTGCAGGCCCCTTAAGTGTGGTGGAGCTATCCCCATCTTTCCTTGCAAATGAGGAAGGCTATCTACCAAAAGCAAAAGAAGGCAGAATGACAGAGCTCTCCAGGTCTAAGCAAAGCAGACATAATTTAAAGTTTAAAGTTAAACAGTAAACTTTGAACAAGCAGTTCCTTGACTGTGGTGACAGACAAAAAGTACCTAAAACAAATTCATTCTTAGATTCATCTAGCATTGGCATTAAGACTACACACTAGGATGACAATGGATCAAAATTACACAGACACTCAAAAAGTACCTACAAAACTATGACTTTTGAGTCATTTTCCATACAACAAACCACTCTACATATGAAGATTGATATTCACTTTACTTTTCTGATCTGCACGGTATAGTGAAGTCAATTCTTGATGCAGCTGTATGACCAGGAACAAAGACCACAAAATAACTAAAAGATATGAACCAAGAAACATTTTCCAAGCCAACTACCAAATGGATAGGCCAAGACTCTTACCAGGCCAAACCTTCAAACTCTCCAATGGTTGTGTATGAGGGAAGCCAATAACAAAAGAGGCATTGACAAGAAGACTCGGACTGCTTTGCTTATGAAAAGTCACTGACATGCATAATAATACAACTAAAGGAAAACCAACTAAAAGAGTGTTACATGTTTGAAAATGTCCCCTCCAATCTAAACAAATTATATGACTCACCTAATGGGCAGTCACAATTTCTACTATTAATATGTGGGAAGATAGCTAGAAAACATGTGATTTTCCTCTACGTTGAAAGGGGCGGCTCCCTAGTGCAAAAAACTAAATAAATAATAAAATTATGTACAAAACTTACAACACAAAATTTGACTTAGGGGTTCAGAATAATACAGAAAAAGTAAATATGGATGTAATATTTTGGGGTCTTTGCACAAGACATTGACTGAAATAGACACTAAACTCTTCATCTAAGTTGCGAAATTGGCATTAGGTACAAGTACTAGTACATGGGTACGATACACTAGTATGATAGATTTGTTTTAGTTTAATTTTTTTAGGTGGGGATGCATCCATCCAAAAAAATGTACATAATATTAATTTGATATCAATCTATCAAGAGCAAATGGAGCTAACCTACTAGCTATGAAGCAGGTTTAGTGAGGTATCTATCATTCAAAGCCAACACTTCACTCTAGGGAGGTTCGTTGCTAGGAGATATTTATGAATTGATTGCTAGAATCCAATGGGCAATGTTGTTAGAATGAATCTTGGGAACAATGGTTCTTAATCGAACCCCTTGTAACGTCCTCATTTTTACGCCATCCTGTTTTACGAGCATTGGCCAGTTTTAAGGCTTTCCATAGGTTTCCTGATGCACTAGAGGATTCCAAGGTTCTTGGTGAGTTTAGTTCTCAGTTTCAATGGTTTTGACAATAGTTGCAATTTATAGTAAGTGCTTGTGTGATACCGATCTTTCTGGGTTTTTCTAGGTTTGTTCCCTATTTATAGTAAGTTTTAGCATGGCATCAATCCTTCTAGGTTTTCCAAGGTTTGTACTCTTTGGTCCTTGGAGAACACACTATTCATAGTAAGTCCTTGAATGGCACTAATCTTTCTAGATTTTTTAGGGTTTGTTCCCATTGGTCCTTGGAGAACACTGCTAATCATAGTAAGTGCTTGCCGACATGTTCAATGTGATAACGATGTGATAAACCCGGCTGACTCAACCTATAACCAATCCTATAAATGCCTGAGTTTTGATTTGTTTCTGCAATATTTTGTATTTATTTTTTGTGGTTTTTTGCAAATATATGCTCTTTTGGATTTTATAAAAATTATTGGCAAATACAACAATGCTTGCATAGAAGAAAACTAAAACTAATTTCCAGAACCTTGCATTGGAAAATGCTATTTTATTCACTGAAAGATTGATACAATCATAAGGAATTTATTTATTAAATTCTGGAAATGTAATTTGCAACTGAAAGAAAACCTGGAGTCCAAACACAGCACTAAAATGTTGCCAGAAACCCTTCAACTCTAGAATGCAATGCACATTAAATGCTAGACACCCAATATTGAAGAAACAGGAGGCACAAATTGTAGACGATTTATTCTAGAAACCAGATGCCTAAGCTTTGGGTCTCACGTGGGGCCAAGAATGTTGTACAGCTGCCCTTGAGATCCAATAAATTCAGTCACAAAGTACTGTAAACAGCAGTAATAAATCTGCTATAGATTTATCTTTGATTTGGACATCAATTTCCCAAAACTTCAACCAATTTGCACAATCTGGACCTCTGAATGAAGCCTACAGATAAGCAATAATTCAACTGATCTTTTACAGCCTCAAAATTGCACATGGACTGAAGAATTGGCATCCTCCAATGTTGGATATAGCATAAACCCTAGGTTTGTTGGCTCAATTCCCAAGAACTTCATCAACCAAAGCAAACAGACAAGATGCATAATGAATCGATTTTCACTTTGGCCTTTTTATAATTCTTTCATGAAGTTCGATTCTTGAGGCTTCTCCAACAAGTCACATTAATGACTTATAAAATAGCTTTGAATTGACTTTATAAATAATCCTCAATAAGTTTGATCCAAGTAGCTTTTTCAATAAGTCTCATTTAATGACTTATATTTGCTTTGTGGTTGACTTTAGGTTATATCAGTAATTAGAGTGTACTTTTCCATTAACTATAATGACCCCTCACATAATAATGATTTATAAAGTTAAATAATAACTTTATAATATAACCATTATAAATCACTTCATTAATGCCATTATAATTTTAATATCTCGTTGATTACTTATCATCTATTTGTCCCATTTGAACCTATAAGTTAGCCACTACTTCCGTTGCGCAACCAACTGCCTTACTAAAAATAGTAAGGGTTCATCACTATCAACCCCCATCTTACTATAATTAGTAAATCCTTGAGTATCTGATCAACAAAGATGCCAAGGGTCAACACTACAACTAAGGCCAGTCCAGGTGCCCTGCCAAATATAGAAATGTTGGATAAACGACTTACTATAAATAGTAAGTGTACCAAACTAACCCAAACGAAGAGCAATCCTAAACACTTTTGACTTCCGGAAGGGAAAGAACCTTTTGTTTTGCCAACTAGGACCCTCTAACCAACTAACTTAGCCTACGAGGACCAATGATAGGCTAAACCAAACCACAAACCATATCATCTCAAAAAGGGGACATTACATTCCTTTCTCTGTTTACTAAATTTTCATGAGTTTTTGTAAGGTGATGGAAATTATTTTAATATTTTCATTTAAGTATTTCAAAAGTGACTTCTTAATATTTAACTTAAGTGATTATTATTTCAAAAAAGTGTCTCCAAGTGGGACACCTAAACTGGGGGATACATAAGTTGTTTTTAAAAATTATATGAGGGCCCTTTCAAGGGAAACTAATGTTTATATATTTGAATTTGCCTTAATTTCTCCCTCCAAGTCGATAAATTGGGATTTGGGCTCTTATTCTCTTCTACACAGTTTGTACACAGAAAAATGTTGTTGAAATGAACAATGGAGTTTCCTTTAGATGTTGTTGAGGATGAAAGCCCTCTTCAACCTACTGGTTTTGGTGGTGAGAGACCCACCCTAGCTGGTCTAGTGTTTCCACACAGGGAACAAAGAGGATTTTAATGAAGTCTTCATTCAAGATTTCAGAGCTAAGTTACCAGTTCAGGTTCATGGATGGATGCGGGTATGCGAACCTAGTATGTGGGTACATGAAAAAAATTAGGGGTTTGGGTATGCGTGTGTGTGTAGATGCATTATATATACAAAAAAAATAAGAGAAATATACAGAATTGTAAAACTAAATCATTTCATAGTATGATACTTGGTCATTGATCAATGCCAAAGGCCAATTCATAGTTAAAAAATATTCAAATAAGCCATATCAATGATATCATATATGTCTATGTTCACAATTCCAATGAAAACCAATTACAATTACTGAATTACAAAATGTAGTTCATGAAATATGATTCAATGTTCATCAATCATCAAAGGCTATGAAAACAGACAAGTACCCACAGACACACCCATACCAGGAGCGTACCCAAACCTGGTTCGGGACCTATGGGTACAAACCTGGTAACTTAGTTTCAAAGAAAAAAAAAGATTTTTGAGGTGAACTGATTGCAAAGTTTTTGGATGATCTTGTCATTAGACTTTGGGAGCTTTTTGGTGTGTTGTTTTCAGTGTTTTCAGAGCATTCCAAAACCTAGTCATACACCCTCAAAGAGCAGGTCAAAACCATTCTTTTCCACACTAGGGTTTGAATAAGTAGTAATTTTTTATGGGTATTGGTTGCAAATATTCCAAAAGGCTGAGTGACCACATTGGAGACTTGAAACCAGGGTTTGCTGCTGCATCTGATTTTTCTACGAGACTGTACTATCATGGGCAGGCTATACTTCTCCTTCGAGGGGCATTTGGGCCCATAGGACAAAATGCCTAGCCTTTGGGAATTTCTTCAGCTCATGCAGAAGTGCCTATATTTGTTGTAATGTTTGGAGAATACTGCTGCTGGTTTGGTGGAGTTCTAAGGTGATTTGAAGGTGTTCCCTAGGGGGCTGTACAGCTGTACTAAGTGCCCAGATTTGTATTTGGTGCATTTGAAATTTGATTGTCGGCCATTGTCTAGTATTTCAATAGCTCCAGAGCTGTTTGACAGAGCCATTATTGTTTTGGAGGTTCCTTGTTGATGGGTTGGTGTCAGAATCATGATGGGTGTTAGCACATGAACATGTTGTATTGCTGTCCATCCTTGGTAATAGTGAACAGCAGACTGTAGAAGAAGTTAGTATGAACTCTCAGACTTGTAAAATTCACTTTTTCAGTTTAATGAAAAAATGCATACTATAGGTGTTTGCAAATGTTATCTATTCAATGCATAGTTGTTTGCTTGTATTCCTGTCATACTTGTTGTGAGGTTTTCACACCATCGCCCCAAAGAATTTGGGGACCCCCATTTTTTTTGAGCAAGCCTTGACAATTTTTCTAGATCCGGGTATTTCGGTGCCTTAGCAAATTTTTGGGCGATCCAGAGGTTTTGAAATGAAAATTTTACACCTGGGATATTTTTGAAGTGCTTGGGAGGGTATAGCTTGTTTTCACCTTGTGTGAAACATTGATTTTCCTAAACAGTTGATTTTGTCTTTAGGCCAAACGAAATTCAATAGGAATATTTTATTTCGATTGTTAGAAAAATATCTGGCAGGGCAAATTTGCAAAATTTTCAGACTAAGATGAATTTTGAAAATTGATGAAATTGAAGAACTCGAGATTTTCAAAATTTAATTGTGAAATTGGATATTTTTGGGAAAATCTTGTAAAATTTTTTTTGGTGGAGAAAAATGGAAATTAAAGAATAAATTTAAAGTTGCCAATTAGAGATAATAAATTGCAAAAATAAAAAAAGATAAAATTGCCAAATGGAAATTAAATTGCAAAATGATTTTTGGGTTGCAAAATAATAAAAAATTAATTTTGGTGAGGTTGTTGTGATTAAATGCATTTATTTGGCAATTTTAAAATAATTAAAATCACATTTTTTGGGCTAAGTGTTTGTAATTTAGAAATTTAAATTGGGCCCCTTTGTGTGTTAAATTCAACGTATTTTAAGGCCTAGGAGGTGTGAAATTCAAGGCAAGTTATTGGGTCCACAATGGGGAAGGTTTAAAGCTATATTGGAGGCCTAAATGACCTTTTTTCAAAATTTCAATTTTAGGGCCTATGATAATTTCGGATTTGGCTAATTTAAACCGATAATTTTGCACTAGGTTGACCCAATTTTAAATTAAAATAAAATCCCCTAGGGCTGGGTAATTTATTTCATTTAATTCATGTTTAGTTTGGCAATTTTAATTTTTTGTTTTTCCCTCCTCCTACAAAGTCGACCTTGCTTTTTTTTGTTTTTTTTGGAGGCAAAATTTGGTATATAAGGGGAGCTCTCCCCCACTTCATTTCACCATCTCATTCACTTCTCTCCTTTTCTCTTGGCAGCAAAAAGCAGATCTGAAAAAGCAGAGCGAAAAAGCAGTCCGAAAAAGCAGAGCGAAAAAGCAGATCCGAAAAAGCAGAGCGAAAAAGCAGTCCGAAAAAGCAGTCCGAAAAAGCAGAGCGAAAAAGCAGTCCGAAAAGCAGTTCGAAAAAGCAGATCCGAAAAGCAAATTCGAAAATTGGAGAGTTTGATGAAGAGAAAAAGCTTGAGTTGAGGCAAATCAGATTTGTAATAGAAGAATTTATTGATAGAAGATTCATAGCAATCAGATTTTGAGAGTGAATTGGAGAAGGGGAGATTTTCTTGTGGAGATAGAAGATTTTGAAGATCAAGCCCAGCTAATTGCATAGACAAAGGATTCCTAGCCCTTGTTGGTGAGTGGCCTATCTTTTCCTCTCTCTTTAATTGCTTTCATTTCATTGGTGCTAGTTTAGGTGTTGAAAACTAATTTCAAGAGTAGAGTTAGGTATTTGGATATTAAGTAGATTACTCGATTGTCTTGATTGGCTTTTTTCCCTCAAGTTCTCGCTTGCATTTCATCATTGCATTTCATCTTAGGCGAAGATTTGGAGTGATAAGTGTAGCCCATCTTAAGGTAACGGCGGGGAGTGATAAGTGTAGTATTCCACCCCTAGGCGAAGATTGGAGTGATAAGTGTAGTCCATCTTAAGGCAAAGGCGGGGAGTGATAAGTGTAGTTTGCATCATTGCATTTCATCTTAGGAGGAAGATTTGGAGTGATAAGTGTAGTCCATCTTAAGGTAACGGCGGGGAGTGATAAGTGTAGTATTCCACCCCTAGGCGAAGATTGGAGTGATAAGTGTAGTTTCACCAGCATTGTAGAAAAGGCGGGGAGTGATAAGTGTTTAGGATGGCTGATGTTAATGCAAGCAAGCGACCCAAAGGAATTAATGCTGAAATAGGAGACAAGGAAGTCATGATACCCAATTCCAACTTCCGCTCAAAATTGAAATATGTTGGAGACACCAACATTGGTACCTTTGATATGATTCAATGAAGAGAGAGGTTGAGAGACAGCCAGTCACCTGTGGCAAAGAAGATCGATCAGTATGGATTTGTGCAAGGAAGTGTTCAGTCTACCCCAGCAACAGACATGATACGACAGAATTGGTTACATCAAGTCATCAAGGCTCACAAAGTCAGATTGCAAATCAGTGTGCAGCGACTTCATCGTGCTTCTCAACCGGATCCCAGGCTCTACTAAAGGTACACAGTTTGATTCTTGGATGTTTTATTTTATTGAAGAGATTGGAAGTGATAAAAGAAAGATTGATTGGATTAGGATCATTAGCATGAATTTAGAGTTGCAACTTAAATAGTACAAAATCGGGGCAAATCTACATGGGGTCCTACTTCTTCAATTCGGGTGCAAGACTACTAGTGATGCTTTGCCAGTCGAACCAAATCTAATCTTGGGGAGATGCATTGCACCACTATGGTTGAGGCAAGTACTTATGCCAAAAGGGCAAGGTTGTGGCAGTTCGAACAGTTGAAGGTAGTCAAGGGTTAACCAAGGAGGAAGGCATTGATGAAAGCAGTTGATGAACTCAGTGATGGGCGGATTGTGGAACAATCAAGGAGATATGGTGAGGGCAAGTGCCCCAAAACCCAAGGTTATTGAACCAAAGATGCATGCATGCAGATTAAATCCAAATAGGAAGGTTAAAAATGGCAAAGTATTGAAGCAAGGAGGAAAGTGATTGAAAGGTTGAGAGAGGTCAAGTTTGATTTCAAGGAGTGGCTAAGAGCAAGGCTCTTAAATTGCACAAGGTTCACACCTAGGCAAGCCACCAAGGTCAAGGCAAGATTACTCCAAGTGCATGGAGACCTTAATCTTTTAAGGTCAAGACATCAAGTACAAGCAAGTTCAAGTGGTGGTGAGAAAATTTCTAAGGACAAGCTCAAGCATCCAAGGCTTCATCTCATCTCAAGGATTAATGAACTTTATAAGACAAGGTTGATGAGGTGGCAATTTCATGTGCATGCAATCAAATCATGCCAAGTGTCCTATGTTCTCATTGGTTGACAGATTATTGTAATTTTCTCATTGGCCCACAAAGTTGGTGCCCTCATGTAATTGGTTGAAAGATGGTAACCCTAATTAGGGTTTGTAAGGTTTAATCTTGGCCCTTGATTTTGCCTCTTAATCTTGGCCACTCATTGTAATTTTGAGCCTCTATATAAGGCCATTTGTACTCATTTGTAAAGAGAGTTATGTTGGAGAAATTGTTGCCAAAATACTATCAAAATTGTTCTCTATTCATTGTTGTGACTTGCATGGTGGATATACATGATCATTTTGGTGTCTTTGCATGGTTCTTCTCATCTCTCAAATTAAAGTAGGATTTCATTTCAAAGTTGTTAAAGTAAGAATAGAAGTAGATGGCTAGTTGTATGGTGATATTGGTGAATGTTTGATAGGGATCTATATACTAGGCCACTAGCACCTTAGCGGCTTGTTGAGGAGCCTTGTGTGGTAATCTAGTCTCATTCCCCTTGAATCATTGCATCTATGGAGGTAGAGCCGCTGGCAAGCTTTCATTAGGTTGATCCCCGTCCATTTGCCAATCTTTCCATTCCTTAGGAGTAGCAGCAAAGCAAGAAGTGGTTTAGTAGTGAGAAGTTGGAGAAATAAAGTTGAAAGTGGTAAATTGGAGAAAGTCATTGAGTATACATTGCAAAGCTAGATCTCATCATAGCAAGAATTTGACATCCTCAAGTGAACAACATAAGCCTGCCGAAGTGATTAACCAGCAAATCACATTTTTATAACTGAGTTAGTATCCACAGGTGTAAGGAACCTTGGAGTATCCTCATATACTTTTCAAGAGAGGGTTGAGTGTTTGGTACGCCGTATCAAGTATTCAATTGCTATATGTTATGTAGTGGTACAAAACTCACATCAACAATACTCACTTTGCAACAGCAGTAAAGTGTGTGCAGAGCTTAAAATCAGTTATAACAGCAGTGTGCTTTCATAAATGCAAGTCCACAAAACATTTCCAAATTGCAAAAACAAAAATTATAGGGTGCATATTACACCCCTCTCCTCCTTGCCCAAAGAGTGGTGGACCAAATCCATATGGGGTAAGCTCACAAAATGAAATGCAGAGAAGCTTGACATTCATTAACTCCGCTCATCATCTCATCTAAGCTTTGGTGAATCGCGAAGCACAGTGTAACAACCGAACCCTTCTAACATAATCATGAATAAAATAAAAATTTATTTGCGAGAAAAGTAATAGGAAAGAATTTAAGAAACATAAGTAACTAAATTACTTTTTCCTAAGAACATGAAAAGGAATTACAATTAACTATCCAAATTAAGTTACTATCTGCTTTTCATATCAAACTGAAATTAACTAACTCTTACAATTATTTTCAAGGAAATAAAAACATTAAAGGATATAGAGATTGCTTTAACAGAAATTAACTGACAAGATTAGAACCTATACATGCTGTTCTTTTTAATTATTCCTTCCTTGGAATTCATCCATTATGGGCAAAAGTGTATCATCTAGGGTTTTTACCACCCAACCATGGATCTTTCGATCGTGACTAACCATCACCCATACAACTTCCAATGGAAGTAGCCCAGCCCTAGTTTCCATTTGCTTCCCATCCGAGACTTGGTGTAGAACCCGCAATCGTCATAGTCAGTCATCCTACAGACATCCTTGCCTAATAGGTGACCTTCCTAGCTAGGCTCACTACTGGTTCTAGTGACTGATGTATACTACCCGTAGCATAATAGCACCTTGGCCAAGGTTTTAAAAAGTACAAACGCATACCTTGTGCAGTCTATGTCACCACCAAACTCATTTCCTGGACCTCCTAGCCCGATAGGTAGATATCCTCATCCTGATGGCATTAACTTTCTCAAGTATCACATGTTATAGTAAATACATCCTACCAATCCCAGGGTTGTATCTATAATCATGACAGATTTATTTTCCAAAAGGGGTCTCAAGGAGGTTTAGTTCAAAACAGACACTAAACTTCAAGACCACTTTGTTCTGATCTTTCAAGGCATAGACACAGCTTCCAAATCATGAAATTTGGATTGATTGTTTAATGAGATGTCATACCAATCAACAATCCCAATCTGGTTAGATCTTAATTGAAATCAGATTAAAGACACTCTGGCCCTACTAGCTCTTTCACAACAAAATTCAAGAATACATTCGAATCATGCACATCATTTCATTAGAGTTCTCATATACAATGCTAAGAGTAAACAGACTCCTAATTATTCTGTATGCAGGTGTAACATGAACTGCCATTAATATGAAATGTAGATAGAAGTATGAAAAATTCAACTAGCTTTGACTATGAGCATGCAGACCCAATACGAGACTATATGATCAGGTATCCGTATTTTCAAGGAGTGAGATCTAATTCACACAGAAACTCCAATGTCGTGGATTAGAGATGGCATTCCCCATTTACATATATGTTAAACATATGTATGTAGCGTACATTATAATTTTGGAATTGCATGACATTTGGACATCTTCAATCAGAGTTGATGTTTTCCTTATTGACATGGATGTTAAACATATGAATGCAGTGTACATTATAATCTTGAACTGTATAACATTCAGAAATCTTCTCAATTACACTCGAAGAAATATTAAAAAATACAATCATCCAAAGAGAAATTGCAACTTATTTGAATTTAACAATACATCAACACTACATAACATTTCACAAAATGTAATGCAAGAAAACTCAATGAATTTCTTCTGCGTAGCAACGAGCGAAGTCATTCAAATTAGAATTAACATAAGAGAGATACACATGCCAGCCAAAAATCGCACGGTCAAGAAAAATGAAACAGACCGCAGGTAGTAAAAACTAAACCAATGCCAAACTCCACAGAAGCCAACAATTCAAGAAGAAAACCACTCCACGCAGCACACAAAACCAAAGTGGTGCACAAAGTTGAACTCCTTGTTACTTACTCGAAACAAAAACGTTTTTCAAAAACTACGCTGCTCAACCACAATAAGCAAGAATGAATCCTCTCTTGCCCGCACCAAAGCTTCATAGCATGAGCAGCAAGAAGTAACTCCTTGCCCCGGTGGTAAGAGGGAGTTACTCTTGCCACCCCAGCAAGAGCAGCTCACAAAACAAAGGATCAAAAAATGCATATATGTCATGCATTGGACATCATAAAATGTTGGAAATAAATTTCCATGTATATATATATATATGATTAATTGAGTGCATATATATATACCCCGTAGGATTAAACAAAGCAATAGACAGATATCCCAGATGAGAACAAAATGCAAAACATACAAAAACATAGGATCAATTAATTAATAATTACCAAGGTTGTTTATGAAAATCGATGAGGGACCTCTATGCCTAGAATACTAGCTAGACCAACTAGGCATCAAAATACTACACCCCCAACTTAAGTAACTAACAACGGTTGAGGTTCTAGCTCGGATGGCATTCTCAAGTTCCATCATCTTCTCGTACGCCTATATGCTAATGATACTCTTTCCCGCTCGCGGGATGGTTTCTCCTCCTGCATCCACTGACATGGAAGGATTAGATATGCACGTCATTGTAATAATCTCATGTTATCAAAAATCAATATAAATATGAATCAATATTCCAAAGAGCTTCTATTGCAATTCATTTCCAAATATTCCACATAAGAAATATATAAATCCTATTAGAATAATATCTCTGTAGATATCTTTCTATTTTTGTTTAATGGTCAATATTGTAAATCTTGTACATATTAGAATGTTTCTAATTCTTACGATTGTTTCATTATGGAAAACTATAAATGAATGTCTTGCTCATTCATTAATTTATCCAATATTTTACCAATTACTTGTGTAAAACGGTATTAGAGAAGGATTATATTTTTTTCGAAAAATTTATAATTTCTTTTAGAAATTATCAGTTTTAAATTTTTTGAAATTCTTGTTCTTGGTGTATGTTCAAAGTCTTCTCTGCAAAAATTTGTTTCTAAAAACCCGAGCAGGGCTTTTTTTGTTTGTGGCTACTTTTTTTGTGGTTTGTTATTAGCAACGACAACTAGTGATTCATTTTTTTCTACAACCGCAATTTTACAAGCCGTGCAACTAATTTTCTATACCCATTTTTTATCCGACGGGATTTTTCTTGAGATCAATGACCCGTTTCTTAAAATTCCTGGAGTTCACAACCCAGTCTTTGGTTGCTCATTTGCAAACATTTTCTCTTCTACAAAACCTGCATTTTAAAAAACAAATGTATTTTTCCTCTCCACAAAGGCCCTTTTTCTCTAGTGTATTGGCTACGACAAGGAATTTTTTTGTTGTTTATAGGTGTTTGGAAGATCTTTGGGCCCTTTTTTGGTGTTGTTTTTCTACAACCACAACTTTTTTGTGAGTTTTTCTTCTACGACGACCCTCTATTTGCCGCTCACTAGCAGCAAATTGTTTTCAAAAAAAATTGGCTCTGCTAGGGTTTTCTACCTGCAACGACTCTTCTCATTTGCAGCGGATTTCTTGCTCTCTCTGGCTATTTCGACCCTCATTGTGGCCATCTTTGATCAAAACGGCTTGGGTAACCTACGTTTTTGGTTCTAGAGACCCTATGTTATATCAAAGGTTGCATATCTTTCTCAGTCGAGTAGGGTTTCTTCAAAACCCTCTAGTATTTTAGTCAGATTTGAATTTTGATTGTAGATTCTTGGTGGGTTTTTCAAGAGGTTTTTTGGGTTTTTCTCAAAAAAAAATGGGTCTTCTGAAATTCTTGCATTGGGATTCGTACCCAAAAATTTGTTTTTCTACCTCAATGAGTGCATTCTTTTTGCCTCGATCTCTTTCATTCTACAATTTTCGTGTTGAAAGTCTTTTGTCTCGATATTTGTGCCACCATCTAGTCAACCACCTTTGACCTCGGTTTTCACAATGGCATCTCTAACAAATATTTTGCTCAAGGGGAATCAGAAAATCAAATGCTAAAACTACAATACCTGGAAGCAGCTTATGATGACGATCTTTGAATACAGATGTCTTAACAAAATTGTTTTGGGCAAGACTAATCGTCCTACAGATGAAGGCAAGGAGTAGAACAAATTTGATGAGCAAAATCGGGAAGCTATTATGTTCATCAAACTCTCAGTCACAGATGATCAACTGCCACAAGTTCCTTCTAGCAAAACAACTATAGAAATTTGGTTGCATCTAAAAAGTTTGCACGAAAACTTTGATAAGATCCTCTTAAAGAACATGCTCTTCAAGATCATGATGGATGAACAAATGTCCCTGCAAGATCATCTCAATAAAATCAAGGACATTCAAGATCAATTAGAAGCAAGGGGACGCAAAATGGAAGAAGACATGGTGGTGATCACCCTAAAAAGTCTACTATCTTCCTATGAGCACTTTGTTGAAACTCTACATTGCTTCAACTAATGTTGACTTGAGGTTTTCCAATCCCTACACAATGTTTTTACAACAAGATCGTTGGAAACAACAATTTGGCAGTGGTACGAGTTCATCTTCCAAATAATAGGCCTTCATAGCCAAATGTCCATCTTCTCAGTCTTCTTAGTAGACATTCTCTGCTCCAACATTCGAAGGCTTGAAGAAGAAAATTCAGTGCAACTACTACCATAAGTTTGGTCATATGAAACTTGAGTGTCGTAAACACTTGGCTACTCAGGCCAAGTAAAGTGGTTCATTGCCTAAAGCAAATGTAGTAGAGTACACTGAGCAAAGTGTGTCTGCCTTTTATGCCTTTAAGGCTAAAAGACCTACAAACTGTTAAGATTTATGATCAGATTGTATAACTTATGAATTTTCCTTGTCCAATCCACTCGCATATAATATCTCAATATATATATATTAGATATATTTAGACATATATATATTACTGATATAATAATAGATATATGTAAATATATTAACAATTATTATTTATATGGACTGAACTGTGAATGCAGATTAGAAGGACTTGTATTGACCTTTTATTGTTTTCGCTGTTTTTTGAATCATCGCAAGACTGTTATTATATATATTGTAATTGAACAGTCACAACTTATCAAGTTGTGACTGTTCAAAACAATGCATCGTTACAAGGTTCGATGACCATTGGTTTGACAGCCTTTAATCACATACACCGATAGTTATCGGTTTAGTACAATAGTTGCTAACGCATAATGGAACGGTTTTAGCATTATACCGATAGTTATCGGTTTGGTAAGATGGAAGATAATTAAACCGATACACTATCGGTTATATATTTATTATTTGCCATAACAAAACTGATATAATCGTATTTGTTATTTATCATTAAACATTAATATATATGTATATATTAATGTATATTTATATATAAATTATCTCAAATAATGATAATATTATTTCAATGATATTTATTTAGTTTAGACTGATATCAATCGGTATGACATATGAGATTTATTTGTCAACTAAAATATTTACATTGTATATGCATATTGATATATACAATAATATCATTATTATTATACATATCAATATGTATATATAATGTAGAATAATATTATCTCATCTCAATTTAATGATGTTTATTTATATTCTCATAATAATAAGATCATTTTATCTAATCAAAACTATAAACATCAACACAAACCATGTGAAATTTTCTGCCTAATATATTGATTTAGGTGCCTCACACCACTTCACTCATCATCGGGATTGGTTCACAGACTTCCAGCCATTCATAGATTTTGTTATTTTTGGAGAAGAGTACACCGTTGTCTGAAAGCGCAATATACAAATTCAGTCTTGCGAGAGGAAATCCCTTTTCCTCAATGTGTTTTATGTTCCAGGAATGAAACTCAACCTTCTCTTAATAAGTCAAAATCTAAGACATTCTCCTTCGCTAGATGTGACCTTCAGTTCACATTAGTGCAATATCATTAATTGAGAGACTCAGTCTACTGTTGCCGCGTCTTGAGGATCATGATCTATTGAGACTTGTTAACTCTCATGATTCTCAAGAGCTAGCCATGGCAGCTAAGCGCTACTCTATTAGTACACTCTGGCATCAGTGGTATGGGCACTTAAATGTGCACGATCTTTCTGTAATATCCATAAATTAAAGCTCCTACGAAGTATATGTGTTTTAAAAATTCTTACAATTAAGTATAAACAAAAGATTGATTGTTACGATCATATCCTCATTAAAATGTAACTATTATTATTAAAATGTTGCCAATTTAATAAATTAAACATTATTAATTATAACATTGAGAGGTATTATTATTAATAATAATATATATTATATATTAATCATTTAATAATAATATAATATAATATATATTATAAAATATTATAATAATATACATTATTGTTATGGTAACGTCGGCTCATAAGGGTTGTCGACGGTACAGTCACACCCCCTAAGGGGGCGATTGTATGGGAGGAGACGTAACTCCCCCTCCCATACATATTTATACTCCACGGATCATGCAATATGGAAAAGGAATATAACATAATAAAAAAAAAACAGGATCAGAGTGTTTACCAGCTGGGGTAAACTTAGTATTGCACAGACATAGTACGGGAAATATAATAAACACAGAATATATTAGAGAATAACAAATACTTTCATTAATCATTCCAAACTGGCAAGTACCTTTACATCGTAATGATCATACAATAATATCTCCCCTATCTCCATCCTCCGAGAGGGTATATAAAGTACCCGAAGGGCCATGACCGAAGCGTCGTGACATAACTGTCTAACCTCTCGGTCACTAACGACCGAGAGTAGCATAATACTTTACTAACATAATAACCCGCACATACAATTATCCCGACAACATCATCCCCCCCAAAAAAACAAAGTCGTCTCCGGCGACTCACAACAACAAGGAGATGAAATACACTACATAGAATAAGAAAATCATTGAAGAGAAGGGGCGGAGGGCGTCCCTGAAAAAGCTGAAGTGCCGCCCTCCCCATCAATGCTGCTTCGTAGTTCTTTTTCCATCACATCACATTCCTCCCGTGCCTGCACCAAACTTGTCTCCCAAACATACTTTTCAGCTGTAGTGTCGGCTAACACAATATTGTCTCTCCTGTCAATCTGACCTCAATAGCCACCCGTGCTGCCTTCTCTGCTTCTAACTCCTGGGTACGCTGAGCCAAGTGTCGCTCTACTGCCTCCAACTGGGTGGTCAGCTCCTCCCGAGCTCTCTGTGCATCCACCACGACAGTCTCCCGTCTAGCCAACACCTACTCCGAGTGCCTCAAAGCGTAATACCCCTCTCAAAAGGCTTGCTCCAGTGGTTTCTCCACCTTTGACATACAGATGCTCCATGCCTGCAGCAGCTCCCGGTCTCATCAACTGGTCACACTCTCCAGGGACTGATAACTAAACCGACTGGGGGTCTAGGGGGCAACGCCCCCAGCGGGGTCGAGGGGCAGCGCCCTCGCGGGGTTCTGGGGCAGAGCCCCAGACGCGCTCCCTATCGCGGTACAGGGCGGGGTCGAGGGGCAGCGCCCCCGCCGCCAAGACCAATTTAGCACCTACAAAGTCTATGAAACACACCATTTTTGTGATTTTCTTCTAATCCCATGCTCTTTTTTGCAAACCGCTTATGTTTCCCTTACCACCTACTCATGCTCGTCCCTTCGGTACCATTCATTCTTCATTTTGAACTATTTTTATTTGTCGTCGTTTTTTTTTGTTTTTTTTTTTTTTTTTTTTTTGAATCTTCCAATAGAAGCTGCCATACGCTTATCCTACACTCGTCCCGCTTACTGTACGGAAATCTTAATGAAACTATATGGCATCCTCGTCTTTATCTGCCACCGTACGGTCACCCAAACACACCATATGGACTATGCACTATGTGCTCTCTTTTGTTTTCCTGTGCAGCTGGCCGTACAACCGTACGGACTTGCTTCCTTCCCCTGTCACTCACGTATAGCAACAATACCGTGCGGCAATATTAACAGTCACCCGGCACCGTACGATATTGGTCCAAAGTCATCCGCGTGCTCAATTCCTGCCGGTGTACGGCTCTGCTTTATATTTCGTGTCCTTTCCGTACGGTATGCTCCCTAACCTTCCTGCACGAGCCATACGGCCACAGACTCATAAACAAGGAAACTCATGCTTTTCTTCCACCCGTACGGCAATGTATGGAATTTGAAACCCGCAGCAAGGTGGCCGTACGGTCTAGTTGAATGCCTTCATTTATTGCCGTACGGTCACAATTTCCGACCCTCTACAATGTTCGGTCGTACCTCCTTTGCTATGTACGGTCACAGGTTTATGTCTCCGGCTTCAATTGCAAAAAAAAGCCGTACAGTCTTTTAAAAATCATTGGTACATGTACCGTACGGTGCCAACATGCATGCCGTATGGTACCGTACGGACATGTTATTTTTTTTTTTCATTTTTTTTTCATTTTTTTTTTTCTGCTTTTTCATTTTTTTTCAATTTTTTTCGCTTTTTCGAATTTTTTTTTTATTTTTATTTTTATTTTTTATTTTTTTTCCCTCCGCCGTACGGTCATGCATAGCCATACGGGTGTTTTTCAATTTCTTGTCCGAAGGCTTCTCTGGTCGCCCGTACGGATGGCTCTCGGGTCGCTTGCATGACCGCTCGAGTCATTTTCCATCCTCTCGGTTGCTCTGTCCTTCCTCTCTAGTCCATCCTCTCCAGGGAAGGTTTCAATTTGGTCCTGTTGATGGCGTCATGTATCCGTTCATCGAGAGTCCATAACTTGACAGCCCTATCGTGAGCAACTTCCCGAAATGTTCCTTGCTTAATCTCATTGTGCAACCGTTCCCTCAAGCTTTCCTTGTGGCCAAGTCCATTTTCAATGGCCATCCAAAGGCTTGGAACCATAAATTCTACAGGGACCACGGCCTCTTGCCCGTACATAAGAAGAAGGAGAATCAAGATTTTGAAGACTGCGGTCCTCCACACAGGATTCCAGTTGTCTCCCATAACGATGGGTTTCAGATTTCTCTCATCCCCAAGATTTATTTTTATTTTTTTCAACTTTTCTTCTTTGTACCAGACGGGTTCCTCCTTCCAAAACTCATGTGCTGGGCTCTCTTTCATCCGGACTTCCCCTTCTCGGTATATTGTATCTTCTGGAAGGAACTCACTTTGGGCTTCCTCAATCTTCAGTATGTTGCAGGATGGCGGAAATAATTCATAATCGCCCATCTGCCAGTGGAATAGACCGTCCATCAAATCTGTATCATCCTCCACTTTCAGTATCCCTTCGGCATTGGGCTCCATGGTTTCTTCCCCTCCGTCTATTCCGTCATCTGATTCTGAATCGGAGGAGGATGCCATTTCTTCTCCAACCATCTGCGTTGCAAGGTCTATTACAAACTTCCTTCCCCCTTTCTCAATTGATAGGATGTTCTTTTTCCAGTTATGGTTGGCTCTGGCGGTCACCAGCCACCCCCTCCCTAGGATGGCATCATACCCCTTCTGCTTGAGGGGAATTACTACGAAGTCGAGGATGAATGGTTGGGTCCCGATGGTTACCTGTTGTGCCATTAGAGTACCAAGGGGCTTGATGCCGTGCTGGTCGGCCCCAAGTAGGTTGAAGGTCGGCGGCCACAATGTTGGCTTCCCGAGGCTTTTCCAAGTCTCTTCCGGTAGAACGTTCACCCCGGATCCACCGTCTACGATCGTGTTCGTGAGGATGGTACCCAAAATACCCATCTCCACCACTGCGGGATTCCGCCCATTATTTATCGATAGCGTCATGGGGTCGGCTGCAGAGCCGCCCGGGATCTCCATTTGTTCAACCGTGCTTGCTGGAATGTTTTGCCCAAGGAATAGAGCCGTTTTGAGATGCGGCATCGTTTCCAATAGGTCCTTGACCTTTACTGGTACCTCCAATTGCATTATCTGCCTTAAAATATTTTGTTCGGCCATTGCTCGAGTAGAAATGCCGGCATCTGTGGAGTCCCTTCGGTCCTCCATACCCTTCGCGATCTCAGCCTTCGCCTCGAGCATCCTTTGTTTCTCTGTCGGAGGGTGAGGATATGTGGCCTTCTTTGTTTGCCCGCGTGTGATTGCCAGGACCTTCTCCGTGCCCCCTCGTTCCATGTCCAGGATGTTGCAGCCGGGCTTCGGACAATTAGCATCCTCATGGTTCCCCGGTCCGCACCACCGACACAGTTTTAGTGGAGCGGTAGCCGCATTTTGACAGTCACGGGCATAATGTCCCCATTGGTTACAACTTCTGCACTGTATCATGGGCCTCCCCTTCACGTCATACTGGACCCGCGGCTTGTTCTCATCATTGCCTCGGCCTCCCCGTCGGTTGTTTCCATACCCGCCGGATGATGGAGCATTTTGTTGTCCGCCGGTACCAGACGTGGAAGGTTGCTCCTGTGCATAGAGCACTTGTTGATTTCTCGCCCTCAGGTTGTAGGGACATTCTTTAGTGGAATGTCCTGCGATTCGGCAGATATCGCAAAAAGCCTTCTTCGAACAAGAACCTTTTGTGTGGCTTGCTTCCTTGCAGTCCGTGCACCACACCGTATCTTCTTCTATCTTACTAGTACTTCCCTTGGCGGCCTTGAGTTCTTTCATCATTCTTTCAAGGTCTTTTTGCAACGCGAGCACTTTCTTGCTCGACCCATCCTCACTGCTTTCAGTCTCCGAGTCATCGTCAGAAGATGACCTCGTCTTCTTGGAGGTCTTACACTCACTCTCTAAATCCATTGCTCGGTTGTATGCATTACTGTACGAAGTAGGCGGAACTATCTTCATTTTCTTTCGTAGGGAGGTTTTGAGTCCCTCTACGAACCACCTCTTCTTCAGTTCGTCCACTGGGGCCGACTCCATCTTCCCGATGAGTTCTTTGAGTCGTCGTCCGTACGCACGGACGGACTCATTCTTTGCTTGCTTAGTGTTGTAGATTTCCGCTAATATCTCATTATCATCTCTTAACAATTGAAACTCTGTCTGGAAGGCCTTTTTGACCTGGTCCCATGTCGTCAGGCTCGTCTTGTCAACATCCGAGTACCAATCAATGGCACCTTCCCTCAGTGTTGCAGGGAACTGGCGGATCCATTCATTCTCGTCAGTTACCCCGTGCGCAGTCCATATAGTTTCGCACGTTCGGCAGTGCCGAACTGGATCTTCCTTCGATTGTCCCGTGAACTTTGGTAACTTCTGCTTGTTCACCGCCATGGTTGGCCGCGGTGGAGGCGGCGCGCCAGTACCCCTCGTACCCGTACTTCCCTAAGTGCTGTGAGTATTCTGGGCTGGTGGCACTTGCCCTTGCGGCAGTTGCGATGGGACCATACTGTGCGGGGTTCTCAGTTCCAACGGAGGGTCTGCTGGTGCGCTCGTGCCACCCTTTACAGTATCACCCTCTCCGCCGGTTTGGTTCTCCGCGCCTGGTGTACGGAGACCCACCTCAAACCGTACTCTCTCCTCTTGGAGAAAGGCTCTTCTCGCCCGTGTCTCCTCAAGTAACTCTTCCCGACTCCGCACTCTCCGTTCCGGAGAAGTGAACTCCTCTTCGGCTTCTGCACCCTCCGTACCACTTCCGAGGTCCCCTTTGAGCAACCCTCCGGCAAGCTGGTCTTTGGCAAGTTGCCTTAGTCTATAGCGACGTTCACGCTGCTGTGCGGAGATCAGAGCCGTGTGTGCGACCTCCTCTTCGTCATTTCTTACTTGTTTATTCCTATCTTTATTTAAAACATTGGGCATAAATCCTTTTCTTACTTCTCTTCCCGAGTACGTCTAGGAAACGACGCCAGATGTTTACCAGCTGGGGTAAACTTAGTATTGCACAGACATAGTACGGGAAATATAATAAACACAGAATATATTAGAGAATAACAAATACTTTCATTAATCATTCCAAACTGGCAAGTACCTTTACATCGTAATGATCATACAATAATATCTCCCCTATCTCCATCCTCCGAGAGGGTATATAAAGTACCCGAAGGGCCACGACCGAAACGTCGTGACATAACTGTCTAACCTCTCGGTCACTAACGACCGAGAGTAGCATAATACTTTACTAACATAATAACCCGCACATACAATTATCCCGACAACACAGAGTACATAGCAAGAAAGTTATTTTCCATATGTAATTAAATAAGATTTTTTCATTGGTATATATATATATATATGAACATTTCTACTTTCAGATTATATGGATATTATAATATATATATTATGTATATATGTATATATATAATTAAGATATATATATTATATGAATTCTTGATTAATGTTTTCTTGAGTAACTATGGATTTCTTTTATAGATAGAGTCTATGACTATGATTTTATAATCAACATTAATGTTTGTACATTTATATGTCCACCAAAGATGATGATATGGATACCATATAAGATGAATCTTATATTCATTAGAGATGGATCCCCATATCTAGAGGGGGCTAAAGGAAATTGTTATAGTTTCCCTAGTCTCGAGATTGTTATAATCTCATATAGGTAGTATATATACTGATGCCAGTCATATGCATATGCGTAGGCTTGGAGAGCATTTATTGCTTCCAAGATATTCTTATGGGCAGTGCTCTATGGGAAGCCCTGTCGATACCCTGATTACTTAGAGTGGATCTTATATCCCTCAAGCTGAGAATCAGGAATTCTGTGAAGCCCGACCTAGAGGCAGCCTTAAGAATCAAATCCCCCCTTACTAACTTAGAATAGAGTATGAGTCATGTAAATATTGTGTAATATTTTCTACTAACATCGGTTTTGCAAGCAATTACAAAAGGAGAATAAGAAGGGACATTACACTTTCTTAACTTGTTCAAGAAGATCTTGTCAACGGGATGCCAAGATCCAGACCCAAAACCTCAAAGCTTGCGGCACATGTCAAGCTAGGAAGCAGCATCACACTCAATTTTTAGATGGCGACTCCTAGAGAGCTTCTAAGGTACTACAACTGGTCCATGCTTATATATGTGGCCCTATGGCTACTCCTATTATAGGGTCCAGGTATTTCTTACTTTTTGTTGATGATTTCAGTCGTAAAATGTGGGTGTATTTGCTTCATAAAAAATCAAAGGTGTTTGTTTTGTTTCTAAAATTCAAAGCAACTGCAAAAAGAGTATGGTCAACATATTGTTACTCTTAGAACTGACAATGGGGAAGAATTATGTTCTTCTGCCTTCTCCCATTTTTGTGAACATGGCATAAAGCGACAATTAACAACACTCTACACCCCTCAACAAAATGGTGTCGTTGAGCAGAGAAACCGCATGAGCACTGAAATGGTCCGGTCTATGCTTGAACACAAGAGTGTTCCAAAGAAATTTTGGGCCGAAGCAATCAAAGTTGATGTCTATCTTCTCAACTGCTCTCCTACAATGGTTGTCAAGAAAAAGACTCCGGAAGAGGCTTGGTTAGGTCGTAAGCCCAATCAATCATCTCAAAGTTTTTGGCTCCACTGCCTTTGTCTGGATTCCTGATGCTAAGCGCACCAAGTTGGATGCCAAGAGTCAAAAACTTTTGTCGATCGGCTACAATGATAATCTGAAGGCCTACCGTCCCATTGACACTGAGACAAATACTGTCATTTTTAGTCGAGATGTGGTTTTTGATGAGGAACGATGACCATTTCAGCTCTCTCCTCCAGTTATGAATTCAGAGGATTAACCCCTCAAGGCTCAAGACCTTAGGTGTCCATCTTCCATTAGGTCCACCTGAAGGGAGGGCTTCAACTGTTCCTGTTCCTACACCTCCATCGATTCATTCTCTTGCAGGACCACCTAGACATGCAGTTGTACCACCTGATTTTCCTCAGGATTCATCTGATCTTCTGTTTCATGAACTTGATCCTGTTGCACCTCCTACTTTTGATGTTGGCAATTCTACTCTCCAACCTAAATGGTGGGCTAAGACGATTGGCAATCTTCATGATGATGAGTTCATCAAAGGTAGAATTGCTTGAAAGAAGAGCAAACCTTCTAATTCTGTAAATTTTGCTCTCATGGTGAACATTCAAAGTGTGTATGAGCCTCAAACATACACAGAGGCGAAAGGGATACCTGGGTGGGAACAAGCTATGACAATTGAGCATCATAGCTTGCTGAAAAATAACACTTGGTTTTTATCAGATCTTCCTCCACGAAAGAAACCCTTTGTATGCAAATGGGTTTATAAGATTAACGGATGGTTCTTTGGATAAGTACAAGGCTCGTCTCATTGCCAAATGCTTTTCTCAGCGTGAAGGAATTGATTACGAGACCTTTGGTCTGACAACAAAGATGAGCACCATCAAATTAGTCTTATCCATGGCAACTCAGAATGGCTAGAAGGTCCATCAAATGGACGTCAAGAGTGCTTTCCTGAATGGTGAGTTACAAGAAGAGGTCTACATGACACAGCCTCCTAGATTCAAGGTTGCTAGTAAAGAACATTAAGTACTCAAACAGGCGAAAGCACTCTATGGCCTAAAACAGGCTCCTCGGGCATGGTACATGAAAATTGATAAGTACCTCACAAATTAGGGTTTTGAGAGGAGTCCTTCTGACTCAAATTTGTATGTCAAGACTATTGGCAGTGATATCATTCTTTTGGTTATATATGTTGATCTAACAATCATTGGCAGTTCGGCATCTTTGATTCAAGGAATCAAACAGAATTTATGCCACTCTTTTGACATGACCAACCTTGGGCTTCTCCACTACTACCTAGGTGTTGAGCTTTGGCAACAGTATCATGGCATCTTCATCTCTCAATCTAAGTATGCATAGGCTCTACTACAAAAATTTAGAATGCAAGACTGCAAACCTACATCTACACCTATGGAGTTTGGTCTGAAGTTGTCGGTCAAATCTAGTTCTCTAATTGAAAATGAATCTGCATTTAGGCAACTAGTGGGCAGTTTAATCTATCTCACTACCACTAGACGTGATCTTTTGCAGTGAGTTACATATCTCGCTTCATGGCAGCCCCTACTTTAGAATATTGGGCTGCAATGAAGCGCATCTTGCGCTATGTCAAAGGCAGTTCAGACTCTGGTATCCTCTATGGACGAACCAAAGATCCCGAAGGTTCTGTTGATGACAGAAAATCCACTTCCGAGTTTGTCTTCAATTTGGGCACAGGTGCTATCACTTGGACTAGAAAGAAGTAGCAAGTTGTATCTCTTTCCTCGATGGAAGCTAAATATCGGGGAACAATCAAAGTAGCTTGTGAGGTAGTTTGGCTCCGAAGGATGCTTTCAAACATCCATATGTCTCAAGCAGCCCCTTTCACCCCTCTTCTGTGACAATGAAGAGGTGCTCAAACTTGCCAAAAATCCAATCTTCCATGAGCGAACCAAGCAGATTGACCTTCATTGTCACCTCATCCGTCATCTGGTTGAAGATGGATCCGTAGTTTTGCAGTATGTTCCTACAATGGACGAGACTACAGATATTCTCACCAAGTCCCTACTTCCAGATAAGTTTGTTAAGTTCAAGGGGCTCCTTGGTGTAGTAGATAGATTGACCACCAAGGGAGGGTATTAGAATAATATCTCCATAGATATCTTTCTATTTTTGTTTAATTGTAAATATTGTAAATCTTGTACATATTAGAATGTTTCTAATTCTTACGATTGTTTCATTATGGAAACATCGTCTCTTTGTAAACTATAAATGAACGTCTTGTTTATTCACTAATTTATCCAATATTCTACCAATTACCTATGTAATAAATCCTCCTAGTATTATTTCCATTAATTTTATGCGATATACATATCTATTCTCATTAGCAAATCTACTTAAACGAAATATCTGAAAACCAATAAACCGGTATTGTCACCCTTCACATGAAATAGCTATTATAGTTATAAAAAAAACGGTCACAAGGAAGGGAGGTAACACACAGGACACGAGATGAATTGAGAATTAAAGGTAGGGCAGAAACAGGCCCTATGGAATCAAATCAAATCTTATCCACCCAAGAGATATAGATAGGGGTAGGAGGCCACGAGCCTAGTGGGGTTCATTTCTTTAGGCAAGATAGTCTTCAATGCCCTGCTGTTCAAGCAATATTTGTCTTCGGAGCATTTTTATCAGTCATAGCAGAAGCTGTAGGAGATCATTTTGAAGAGAAATTGGGCACTCCTCAGCAGACAGCATACTTCTCCTTACGAGTATTCTTTTCTTCTATCATATATCCAGACTTTTCAAAAGGAAATAACAGTTTTTATACCAGCAGGATGCTGATTTTGAAGGAAAACAGTTATAAAAACAGTCATATCAGACATAACAGCAATATGGCTTCTTTCAATTCTCCCTTTCTTTTATCAAGTTGCCTACGCGATCAAATAGATATCAATCAAACAAAAAAGAATTTATTGGATTCAAGGCATCAAGAAGGCCGAGTTTCAGAAAATATTCGAAACATTCGTCCTGATCAGAACTGAAGTTTTCAGAATTGTCTTCAAAGTCAGAAAGCTATTTTAACTCACTATTTCCAAGAAAAAAGGCATATTCTAGGTTTTGCTATTTATAGGCAAAGCTATCGATAGCCCATATCATTTATAGCTTTCCTCTGTGTTTAGCTTGGAGTCAGCTATCATCTATCTTATAGCTCTCATTATGCAAGAAATGTGAGTTCTACATGACAATTTGTAATAATTTGTATCATGGTTTAGTTTTAAAAAAGTATAGGATTTTGTAATAAAATTGCATTTCATGCAATCATTTCTTCTTAGAGTGGAAGTCATAATTAGCTTTTATTATTTTCATGCACAACTTTGTAAACATTATAAATAAGTGTTTTTTAAACTTAGATTTCTTAATGAAAATTTGAACACCTGCTTCTTCATGAAATTGTTGTTCAACAAGAATTCATTATTCATTTAAAAGAATTTCGTAGACCTATTTTGCATTTAACTCATTGTTTATGCATTTTGTCTTATATGTTATTGTTCTTTTATGAGTTAAATATCAATTCACAATTGCTGAAAATTTTCTATAGCAGCAGACATTGAATCGGGAATTGTACCTTTGAATGAAGCAATCGTGTTTAGCTTGCAATGTCCTTATTTCTTATCTGATACAATCTTTTACTACACTTGCACCTTAGTATACTAACAAGAGCCAATTTTAAATTTGCACCTTAGTATACTAACAAGAGCCAATTCTTATCTGATACAATCTTTAAAATACTAAAGATACAAGTACTAATATTTAAGAGCCAATTCTTATCTGATACAATATTGCTTCCCTTTCTAATTTTTAATTTGCACCTTAGTATACTAACAAGAGCCAATTTTAAATGCTACAATTATCTTGCCAAAGGTCTTACTGTTTCTAGAAAGACACCATCTTAGATGTATCACAGTAACTGCCAAGGTAGTCCAATTCATGGTTTCCTTAAAAGTAGAACCGTGGAATGAACAAAATTTTGATCTAGAAGGTAGGTATCACTTAATATATCTGATTCCTAACTTTATTTATTCAACAAATCACACATCTTATTACTATTTTAAGGTTGCTTTCCAATAGGAAACAATCTTTTCTTATTAATGGCAATTAACTATTATATAGTTGCCTAGTTAAAGATGAACTTTAGCAGAAACGTTCTAGCAAGTTAAAAGGGAGACCTTTAGCTGAAGCTCTCTTCCAAGGTAAGGTTGTTTTCCAAGAGGAGGCAATTACACATCATATCAAGCTTGGTTAAACATGATCTTTAGCTTAAAGCTTCTTCCATGTTAAAGGATGATCTCATTGCCCATGATGTTTTCCAAACCAATTTTAAGTACTACAATTATCCTAGCAGAGGTCTTAATATTTTAAATTTGTTTTCCACCACAACACCATCTTTTATGAATTATGCTAATTACCAACATAGTCCTACTCTTGGCTTTGTCGAGCAGAACCAAAAAAAGGAAATCTTTCATACAAAGAAACTCACTTAACCCATCTCATTCCTAATCTTTTTTTTCAACCAAACAATACATCTTATTACTATTTTATGGTTGCTTTACAGCAGGAGACACACTTTGTTGGATCATGGCAACTACCCATCATATAACCACATGGTTACTTGGTATACATGTCCATCAGATGCTCTTTAACTTAAATTTGAAAATTTATGCTCTTCCTGGTTGAAAGATGCTTGAATTGACCTTCATGTTCTGTACCGTTATTAAATTCCAATTTTAAAGGCTACAATTGTCTCATCAAGGATCTTGCTATTTTATGTCTTCTTTCCAGCAGAATACTGTCTCTGCTGAATCATGGTAACTGCAAAGTAAATACTTCTCTTGGTTTACTCCAAAAAAAGAACCAAGGAAACAATAAATCTTACTCTTGGGAGTTAATCTTACATACAAAGAAAGTACCACTCAATACATCTGATATTGCAACAACTCACTAAACCTGATCACTGTTGAGTTGCTTTGAAGCAAGACATAGTCTTTGCCAAATCATGTCATCTACCTAGGTTGTCATCCTCCTGATTTACCAGTAGAACCAAGGAAAGAAACAAAATTTGATTCCAAAGAGCCAAAATTTATATTATTAAGAGAGTACCACTCACTGCATCCAATTCTTGACAATATGTTCTTGTTAGTTCATACATCTGGTTACGTCTGATTCCAAAGAGCCAAAATTTATATTATGAGGAGAGTACCACTCACTGCATCCAATTCTTGACAATATGTTCATGTTAGTTCATACGTCTGGTTACTAAGGTTGTTCTCCAGTAAGACATGGTCTGCTGAATCAAGGCAATCACCATGGTGATCCTTCCCATGATTGCCATGATTACCCATGAATCTGATTTTGTGTCAGTTGTTGATAGAATTAGGATACCCGGATCCTTTTCATGAGTTATGTTTGCTTGATTGTCCAACACCCGTTCTTGTGCCTTCTTGTATTTTCTACAATCTTTCTTAACATGACCAGCGTTCCCACAAAACCAACAACCGCCTTCTCTTCCTCTAGACTGCGATCTTCTAGCTGATGTGGCCGCCGGTTGTAATTATTTCTGCCTCTATGTTGGCTTCTTCCTCTATTCTCGGAACTCACCATTGTGAGAGCATCACTGGGTGAGGGCTCATCATTCTTCCTCCTTAAGTCTTCGGAAAGAAGAGTGGCAGATACTTCATCGAAAGACAGCTTTTTAGAACTTGAGGCTGAAGTGCTTACAGCAGTAATAACACCATCCCAGCTGCTTGGTAGAGAGCGTAAAAGAAGAACAGCTTTACTCTCATCATTTTGTGTCATGTCAACCGAATTGGCTTGGTTAATCAATGTGTTGAATCCATTTATGTGGCTTGCCATTGCGCAACCTTCCCTCATCTTGAGCTTGTACAATTTCTTCATGGTGAATATTTTATTCGCAACTGACACCATAGCATATGTTTTTATAAGTTTGTCCCAAACTTCTTTTGCTGTTTTCTCTTCCGCAACATTGAACAGCACATTTTCATTAAGTGAAAGGAAGATTGTTGCCTTGGCCTTTTCGTCAAGTGTTACCCAATCTTCGTCTTTCATGGCAGCTGGCTTCTTTGTTTTTCTATCGAGCGCAAGAGAGAGATCTTGCTTAATCAACAAAGATTTCATCTGAATCTTCCATATCCCGAAATTCTTCACAGAAAATTTCTGCACTTTGAAATCTTCCATGATTCCGAAATTTTAACCTCTAAAATCTCAACAGCGATTCAACCTCGCTCTGATACAAATTGTGAAATCTAATTATGCAGAAAACAATGAAAGAAACCAGAAATTAACAATCACACATATGCACAGTGATTTATCATGGTTCACCACAATAGTGGCTATGTCCACACTGAGAGAAGAAGAATTATATTAACTCCAATTTCAATTGAATACAATGAATAGTGAAGCTTTATTTATAAGCTCATAACCGAACAGCTGAAAGGACAAAGGCTGCAACAGGACAAAAGTCCATTGGCCTTCCAATACTCAACAATTTCTAGGGAGTTACATCTGGTTTCTTACTTTTTGGGAGGACAACTATGACAACACACTGGCTGCGTACCAAATAAAAGGTCCTTCAAAATAAAATTCAACTTGCTAGCAGGTATTAGAATTCACACATATTAGCAGCTAGTGACAAAAGATAAGGATGATATTGTCTCCATAAACAAAGCCATACTGTACTGGGGGCATTACCTCTCTGGAAACTGGAAAACAAGGCCAACTTTTGAAGCTGATAAAATTTCTTCTGACTCGTTTGACTGTCCATCTAGCCTTTTCTTTTTTAAACAGATTGACCCTGCTGTCGGTTTTGCTAAGCCACTGAGAACCTACAAAACGTAAAATAAAGTAATTCCTGAAAATATTGATAGTATGATAAGTGCAACTTTCAAGACAGATTTGGAATCAAAACATGCAAAGCAATTTGCATTAAGAAAATGCATTAAAATATTGGAAACTTGCCTGCAATAATGTTGTCTTTCCACTGCCACTGCGCCCATATATCAAACCTAAGCTGAATCTCACACAAAGAATCAGTTAAAAGCCCGTGCAATTCAATAGTGAACATATTGAAGCATGTGACTAGGTAAGATTAGATTGAAGATCTGGGAATTTTTAAATTATCATACAGCTCTTTTCTGGAAGGGAAGGAGCAACTTGATTTAAAAGATTATGCTGGGTATCTACTTTGCAAATCCATATTTATAATGGAACAAGTTTAGTATTATTGTGCACCTCTTTTCTGGAAGAGAAAAAGAAACTCGATTTAGAAGATTATCTTGGGTACCAGGTACACGATAGCTTACACCTTGCACCTTCAAACCATCAGCCTCATTGTCAGGTAGTTCTGTCTACCCCAAAAGCCCCTTGACAACCCAATCCAAGTAGAATACAATAATATGAAATAAACAAATAAAACAGGTGAAAAAGACTCAAAAATTCAACACAAAAAGCCCTTATCATACTATTATAAGTTTATAACCCATTATTCTAGATTGAGTCTGAAAACAAGTCCAATAAACAAAATAATTACAAATCAGAAAAAGATACCACCTTTACAAGTCAAAACATGCTCATGAATATGAATTTGCAGGATATTTCACTTCCCTTGCAAAATATATGCGCAACATTTTTGATGATGCCAACATTACCTTTGTCCAACTTAATCAAAGATAAAAACTGACAAAAAATCTTGCTAAATTTTTAAACTGTGTTTCTATATTGTTATGCTAATCGTATGGGGAGATTAAACATGGTAACTGCTATACATAGAATTCATTGCACTGCACATATATAATATTTTTATATGCATATATTGATATTCATAAAAAGGTATTCTTTTTGAGGAGCTTGAAATAGCTCTAGACTGAGTGATGCACTGCAGTAGCAGCAATTTTTCAGGGCTCACTTATTTGATTCCTGACCAGTAAACTGCTGTCTGCCTAACTCATTTCCAATAGGATTTTCAATTTCAAAAGTTTCTGGAAGGGACCTGTGGCTTCCCCTTCTAGACCCCAAACTTCCTACAGTTTAGTGGTTGTAGCCAAGTCTGTACAACCATCCAGAGAGGAACTTCTGCAATTTGTGCAGAAGCATGTTCATTACATAGCTATTTGGCTTTTAGCTTCTTCAAGAGTATCAAATTGATTCTATAGAAAGGCCAATGTTGTGAGCCAAACAGAAAAGCCTTCGCAAAAGGTGGTATTTCATATGTGGAGTCTATAATAGCAAGCCTTCCTCTGCAATTTCATGAGCCCACATGCAAAAGCAAATGTTTGAACTGAGAGATTAGATTGTTGATGATTGAATATAACCAATTCCAATTCATGTAATAATCCTATCAAGAAGTGCCTTGCTCCAATCAAGAAGTTGTTTTACTATGGCATATTCCTCCAAATAAGATAAAAAAGCTATCTTCCACACAAGCCCATAGGTTATGAATAGATGTTGCCTGCTAAAGAAAAAATGGTTCAAGTTTGTTCGTGTAAATAAGGTATTTTACCTAGCTAGTTCACTAGTAGGTCCTATTCACATGTAAAGTATACTTAGGTCCTAGGGACTCTTTCTAGAAGTCTTAGTTGTCATGTGATCTTATCTTGGCATTTACTTCTTGTCTTAGGTCATTTAATAATTATTTAGTTGTCTCAAGTCTATTGGATTAAGACACATGTCATGATCTTGTCTAATCCTAGCTTTCATCATTGCCTCTATAAGCAAGACATCATGTGTACAGATTGTGATGAAATGTCCAATTCAATCTAATTCATTGTGCCCATAATCAGACATTATTTTGCTCTTTCTGCTTTCTTTTGGAACGCATCTTTTGGTTTTGCAAGTGATCCTAAAGGATTAAGTCCATTGGTTACTCTAACAAGGTATCAAAGCTTCAGATCTACAAGTCCCTACTCAAATCTGGGAGGTAATCAAGTTGAGTTTTTCACTAGGTGAACTTTGGCATTAGTTGAACCTCAACATTGAATTCAAGGCCTCTATTAAAGTCAGTTTTGGCTTTTGTTTCATCCAAATCTAACATTCGAGGCTAGATCTATGAGAGTTTCATTGCGGGTGATGGTTGTCAAATCCAAGAGATAGCTGACATTTTGGAGCACTTTGGGCCAAGATAGACCTTGTAATTGCATCCCAAATGCCTAAAAACCCTAAGATGGAATGTCAAATTGTTTGAATTCAAGATTTTTGTCCTAGGCCATCATAGGTTTTTTCTACAATTTCGTTGTAGTACGGAGTTTGCATAGCTCTATGCCTTTGCTGGCATCAACAGGCCTGCAAACGGTCAGAAAGAATATTCCTTGTTTCGAGCAACATATTCTTTTGCTGGTGTAAACTGTGCGCTAGCAATGTGTCACCCTACGTCACCAGTCATTGTGTACAAATTCACAAAGTTTTTTAATTAAAAAACCATTTATTTCTAATCAACTGTTTGTTTTCTGGTTTAGTACTCATTTCAAAGCCCGCAGTTCTATCACTTGCATGGATTTATTTTGTAAGATTAATAATTTTATTTTAATTGTTTACCTTGTCTTATCTTCATAGGTCACTAGTTCATCTACATCAGAAAGAAATTGGAGCACATATTCTTTCATCCACTCAGTGAAGCGCAATAGATTGCAATCAAAAAGATCAGAGAATTTGGTATTTGTGCATTACAACTTGCGTCTTCTCTCACACAAAACTAAAGAATACAAAGAAGGGGAGATGAAGAGGTGGGATGTAAATGAAGAGCTTGCGGACTTGGATGCTTCCACTTCTCGGCTTGCACTTGATGAATTTGAAGATTTTGACGCCAATACTATTGTTGTTGCTGCTAATCCCATTGGCCTTAGCTCTATTGCTGAGTCAACTAATGCTGAAGAAGAAGATGAAGATGAAGAAGAATATTAATACATTTTTAATTCATTAGTTGAACTTGAAACAATGATACTTGAACTTGATGTTATGATTTAGTTTTAATGTTTTGAATCTTTGATGTTGAACTTGAAGTATATGATGGTATGATCATGATTCATGATGCTATGATTTTATGGTGTTTTTGTTGTTTAAATGTTTTTAATATTTTATGATACTATGTGACATTCTAATTTTAGCTCATGCTTCTAGGCTTCATAAATATGTATATATATAATTTTTACACATTTTTGTACTAACGAACCCAAACCCTTTTTCAAAATTTTGTCGAACTTGCGAACCGATTCTTAGTAACCAAACTCGAACCGATAACTTAGATTAAATACATGATTAATTAATTAACTAAGGCTAATTAATAATAATAATATTTCTTCTAATTTAAAATTCCAAATCACCCCAATCTTTCAACATTTGATCCTAGCCAGTAAATATCCTCACATCAATTAAAATCTAAATTCACCATCATTTTCCATGTGTGCTCACTCTCCCATGCTCCCACATATGTGAGCATTTCACACCTTGCTCACACTTGTGTGCTTGCCATCTTGGAGGCATGCTAAGCCTCCACATCACCCCTTGACCTTTTCACTCACCCCCACTCCTTTGGTCACAAATGTGAGAGTATATCTTCCACACGACACCTTGCTCACACATGTGTGAGCATGCCTAGCCTTCAACCTCATGGGACAATGTCTTCTTCACATTTACCCTCTTATGACACTTATCACAAGACTATATTCTCAATCCACATCTCCATCTTCCTCAAATCCTAACCCTCTATTAAGCTTGCATCTTAGCCCTTGATTTTCCTTAGAAAATATATAATTTAAAGGTCTCCCAGTCCATTTTCATTTCACCAATCCATATGCTAGCTGCATGATGTCACTTTTTCTAAACACACATTCAATCATATCCTCATACTGTCCATTTGATCTCTCGTCCTAATCCTAAAGTAATTCTGCTAGTTCACCAAGCAACCACATTTCCACCATTAATACATCATAATGATTATATCAAATTAAGCATTGGGTTCACTCTACTTCATCTCAGCCAAAGGAGCAAAGAAAAATAAGGTATAAGGGTCCAATTATTGCATTTGAATCTTTTTCCCCCTTGTTTTTCCCTTGACTTCAACTACAAAGGCTATAAGTGTTCCACGGGGACGCGCCCCCCAAAAAAACTTATGCCCTTGTAGTAGGACATTTTCGAGACTTGGGGACTTGGGGAAAACGTTCCCACACAGAATCACTACCTCTACCACCTCCACTGGGGATGCCCCTATGTTGCTTGCTATATGGCACGTGCCATCACATACAAATTGCAACCTTTTGTTAAATGCTGATAACTTGATCATATTAATGTTCTGATTTTTCAGATTAGACAGATCTAAAATGCATGTAATTTCCTTTATTTATATGCCTTGTATTTGACTATTGTAGTTAATTAACTATTAGTTAATGGACAAGGGGTTGTGTCTTATGAAAAGACAAGACCCTTGGTTAATATATAAGTAGGAGCAAGATTGTGGATAGAGAACACACAATACAATCTTAAGTCTGCTCTTCTAGCAATCTGCTCCTTGGCGATTTAGTGCAGAAATAAAATATAATTTCCAGAATTTATTGCAGACTTCCAGAACAATAACATTCAGCCCAAAATTGTAGTAGATCGATTTGCAGCAAGGTATTAATACTCCATCAGTATTATATCTTCAGAATTTGCAGAAAACTTACACCTTTAACTTCAGCAAATTAACAAATTAGTTTTTCTTTCATGGGGCACTCGCAAAGACATTATTTTACAGATTTTGTACTTAAACAACCAACAGCAAATAAAATTAAAGACGTGTTTTATTGGCCTTACCTCAAGACTTCAGCAAATTAAGAAATTAGTTTTTCTTTCATGGGGCACTCGCAAAGACGTTATTTTACAGATTTTGTACTTAAACAACCAACAGCAAAACATACTGCAAAAATAATGTCTTTCATAAAATTAAAGACGTGTTTTATTGGCCTTACCTCAAGACAAGTGTGTTCGGATGAAGCCCTTATTCTATTTCTCCTTGAAAGAGTTAATAAATAGTTACCCAACCTGCCAAAAAGCATAAACCGGGACAAATCTTCAGAAATCCAACCCCAGTGTAAAAGTTTATCCAAACCTCGTTCAATACAAAAACGTTGAAGGATATGCAACCTAAGACCATTAGGTGAACACTTCAGTTACCATACAATAAATTACAGATTAATAACAAAAACCAGGGCACAGACCTATGGTCTCTAGATAGTTGCTTTAACCTTTTGCCTTGGAAAAAAGAGGTGCAACTGCATATTTCTGGACCCAAATGTACAGTAGACATAGTCATTGTCAAAAATATCTTCTCCCAGACAAAATCCCTATTGCTTGCATTTGCTTTTACGAAGGGCTGCAATTGCTTACGCTACATTAAAAATTTCAAATGCTGCATAGGCAACCTATTACCACTACAGCAAATTTACCCGCCTGCTCAGCAAACTGAACCCAGTTGAATTATGTGAATGCGGATACGACACCGATGAATTGACTTAACCACTTCACTTAGATTTGGAGCGCTCCGATGAATTGACTTAACCACTTCACTTAGATTTGGAGCGCTTGGATTGACACATAAATTTGATTTTTTCTTCATCGTACCAAATGTTTTTAATTCGAACACTCCAATTTCTAAGCAGTTAAAGTGTTCCCAAGCATTTTTAAATGATAGAAAAAGGATAAAACAGAATCTTCTTCTATCTTAGTGGAGCAGCCACTCTTAAAAAATGAAAAAATGAAAAAATGAAATAAGCAGAAAAACAACACATAGCTTCATAAATTCTTTTTCCTCATTTTATTTGTCTTTTTTTTTTTTCTAAATCATTTTTATTAATGATTTTATTTTTAAATGGTTTTTATGATAACTGTTCAAAAAATAAGCAACAAAATTTCATTACCATAATACCACAAACTCCACAAATAGTTGCTAAAAAATATGACTAGCAAAAATAAGTCTAACAATTGCATGGTGACCTATCCTAAAAAGTTAGCATTCCTTAGATTAGTGGTTGAACGAATGAATGATTTTAATGACGTTTTGGAGACTCAATAATATAAAGGATTATATGGAGGTAAAAAATAATTGAATTGAATTTAAGGAATTTGCTCCTTAAATTTAAGCAGTAGAGTGTTCCCATGCAAAATAAAAACTGCTTAAATTTAACTAGGAAATTCATTTAGGGCCTGTTTGGTTGCACCCCATAATCGGGTTATGCCGCCTATAACTCGATTATGGGGTGCAATTCCCTGTTTGGGAACCCTTTTACAAAATTGGAATGTGGATTTACGTGACCCCATTTTATCGAAAACGTGGATTTCAGAATTCCACCTTAGGAGGTGGAATGACTTTCGAATCCACAGTTTTGTTGACAATTAAACCCATTTTAATCTTCCCGTCAGGTCCGGGCACCACATAACCCTTTTGCAGGTTTTCATGCCCATAAATCACTTCTCTGGCCAATCCAAGATAAGGATGAAGGCTGCAAGTTACAAAGGCCCAGAAAAGTCTTTATTCTTGAGTATGCATGAAAGCACACACTGTTGTAAACGTTAAAGCAACATTAATGGCCGCCGTCAAGTGATCCAATAAACTCGTTAACTGTGTATCATTAGTTTTCAACTCTACACCATAAAATACAGCGGACTGAATGAAAAAGCTATTCAGAGAAGGTTATGTGGAGGGAATGGCGGATTTATCTGAGTCCCAAACTCACAGGTACAATACACGCTGCAGAAAATGGCAAGAGCAGCAGCTTGTTGCAACGACATAGGAGAATTTGCAGAATTTGAGAATTGAATCACAACAAGAAAATTTCATTCAATTGTCTGAAGAGCAAGCAAATGTATTAAGCATCATTTCTGGAGGACGTTCTATGTTTTTCACAGGCAAAAAAGTCTTTATTCCTAAGTATGCATGAAAGTCTTTAGTCTCCAATTGATGTTGCAGATTTTTGGCTTAAATCGTTTCTATTTCGAATTGGGGATTCCTATTTTCAAATAAAATTGGGAAACCATATCTCTGTGAAAGATTTTCAATCTTGTGTTGTGGCTTGTACGTAGATTTTCAATCTTGTCCTGTGGTTGTGTTCGTAGATTATGGGATTCAAACCTGGACCGATTTAGGTAAACATAATACGGTTTTCAAATTTCATGCCAAACAGGGATTTTATGCATAAGCAGGGTTTGCACGACCAAGGTTATGCATAACCTGGATTTGATGCATAACCAGGGTTATGCATATTCCCCAACCAAACAGGCCCTTAAGTAAGAGCATGGGGACATGGGGTAATTTACTGATAATTTTTCCTTGATGTCAACTTTTTTGTTATGAGTTTTATCAAGAAACTAATTGTTTTGTGAAGCTTCCTCAAATTGTTGGTTTAGACAACCCTCCTTCAAGTTGTTCTCGTATTGACCATGAAGATTCTAGTAAGTAACAAATTCAAAGGTAAAGTGTTATTTAGTTTCAACTATCTCTTTGTTGTAGAAATTTCACATTCTTTCTTCCCAAACTTCTTTGGGAATCATCCATCTACTTGTGTCACACTTTAGATGATGACTCACAATTGTTAGTTGTACAAAAAACATTCTAGCCTTACCCTTAATTGTTACCCACAACCAATCTCTTTCATCATGTTCCCATGTGGGATTGAACTCTCTAACATAATGAGCTTTTTTTCCGACCAATATGCTTTGTCCACATGATAGTCCTGAATTTTTCTAACACATCTTTTAATTCCTAACGCACACATGTGTGCATGTGTGTGTACATGTGCGTATGTGCGTGTACACACACCCACACATATATGTATATGTATAGGTATATGTATATGTATATGTATATTTATATGTATAAATATATGTATACGTATATGTATATGTATAGATATATGTATATGCATATGTGTGTGTGATTCTACATGTGTGTGTGTATGATAAAGGATCATCCCGAGTATGAGGCAATCAACATCACAAAAAATAAATAAAAAATAAAAAATTATATTTTATTTGTTTCAATTTTGGTTTGGCAAGCAAGTTAAGGTATCACTTCTACTTTTTGATGGTCAACTTTGAAATGGGAGTTTTTGAACAAGGCATAGACGCAAACTGTTGTGATTGTCATATACACACAAAATGGATTTATTGAATAGGCTGGAGACACTCTCAAGCTAATGAAATTGGCTACCAACATGCAAAATAATTTGAAATGGCAACAACTTGTGATGGATGCAAATGGTTTCAAGTTGTTGCTATCCAACATTGTATCTAATTCTTTGTGTATGATTTTGATGCAATTTTTTGGACCAAAGCACTGGGTGCAATCTTCTCTTTAATTCTGCACTACAAGCCTACTATTCTTGTGTCTCACCTGGCCGAGCATATACAACATCGAGGGATGCGCAGAGTATAGAAGATGTTAGATTCCAAAGGAAAGCATTGTATATTACACAACACCTTCATCAAGAAAATGCAACTAACTCTAAATTAGTTATAGAGCTAGGATTCCCTTGTCTATTTATATATTTCCTTTCAGTTAAGATGCAAATATATGCCAAGAAGCACTTCAAAGTCTTTTTGAGCTTACTTGTAGTGACACAGTAAACATTGCTAATTTCACATACAGGGAAGAAAATTTAAGAAAAATTCTTCAATAATGCATCAATGTTATCTAACAAATATCATTTGATTTAGGGACAGTGCTAGAGATTATGATGTTTCATGAAACTAAAGTGTGAGGTTTTGCAACCTACAAAAATAGAATTTTTTTCCCATCAATTGGAAAACCATTCAGTTTCTATTGGAGATAAAACATAAGTCTGTTGTCTTCTTTTTTATATGAACTTGAGGTGAAAAGACATGGGGAAATTACATATAATTCAGATCCAATAAGGGGAATGAATAACATAGTAAGGCATCAATGGGAATGAAATAAAATATTTTTAGCATATTATAGCAGGGCTATGAAAGTTTTTGTTGAGTCTTGTGTTTTAAAACTTTGAATTTTTGGTACAAGAGGGAGATCTTCTACATTAATTGTTATCATAGCTAGTGGTCTTGAGGGTGCAAACAAAGTGTAAAATATGAGGTAGTTTGGCATAGGACCTATGGCAATGAGAGAAGTTGTGTAAATAGTTCATCGATCGTGAGGCAGTTCACACTTGAGAGTGAGAAGCAATTGTGGAGATCTCAAAAGGATCGTTTTAGGTGTGTGAAGTCCTGATCTATGGAGAGCTAGAGTCATCAAGGGTGAGATGAGAATTTGTTAAAATATCATAGTAGATGAGAGCATGATTTTGAGGAAGAGGACAAGGTCGGCCAGAGAAGATTGGTGTTGATTTTCTTCTTAGAGTGATGATGGGAAGAGAGCTATGAGATGTGGGGAATTCCATTGAAGAAAAATACTTGCAGATAGAAGGTGAGAGAAGAGAAAGTAGCCCATGCGAATAAAGAGGAAAGAAAGGAGAAAATATTCACAATAGACTATTAATTGGCAAGTGAAAATTGAGAACGTGATGAAAGTGAAAGTACCTCACAAGTTGAGGTAGTAGAAGAGGTAAAAGTTCCAAAGGAAGAAGCTGTCACAAAAGTTGACTAAGAACTTGATGAGGATGGTACATTATTTGTGACAAGTAAAGGTGTACCTAAGGAAAGTGTAATTATATGTTAGCGATCATTAATGCTGACTTTGTGAGTGATTGGAAAGTTATTTTTGGATGCATTCTTGGATCTAAGGCTGACTAAGGATGTTAATGAAGCGTGTAATTGTGCATTAAATAATATGATGTTTAGATAGAGTAATGTTGACTAGCTTTTTATAAATATACCTCTAACAAGGTATAAGTATACAAACACTTTTGTAAAAGTGAGCGATGATGTTGATGACAATATGAATGAATGTTAGATGCGAATTGTAAGGGCATCTAAAGGGCGGAGAAGAAATCAAGAGGAAGGAGAACAAGAGGAGTTCTTCAAGGAATACTTTGTTAACTCTTTGTATTTAGGACAACAAATATGTTGTAAGTGTTGTTGCACCTATTATACACCCCTAACAAGGTTTGTTTGCCTCTAATAGGGTTGTACTCCTAGCAGGGTTGATTCCTTAATTGGGATCACATTGTAAAAGGCTCCTAATAGGGTATGTCTTTTAACCAGGACCTACCTATTGTAATACTCGGCTCCTAATAGGGTCAGAACTCTTAACATGGTTATTATACCTATAGTGCAGATATTTGTGGGTACCATCCCCACCAAGGTTTTTTCCCTTTATAGGGTTTCCTCGAAAACAACTATGGTGTTATGAGTTCTTTTATGCTTGTCTTTGTTGCATGTTTAATCATTTTATGTTACATCTTTATATGTTGGTTAAAGAAGATAAAGAAGTTTGAGAATTCAATAAAGTATTGTAACATTGATTCACCCCCTATTAGTGTTACCAAATCCTAATAGATGTTGGTCACTTGCATGGATTAGACGAGGCATATTTGGTAGCCTTGTCTATATGAGAGGTTACTGATACCGCATAGAGTCACTAGGGGGGTGGAGTCTAGAGATACTACCAGGGTAACTCTAGAGTTGACTCATGCGATGACACTTCCCTTTATGCATCTTAGGTTTCCTAAATGTGTTGGTTGCCTCTGGGTTAGTATATTTACCTTTGCATCTTGAGTTGTACCTCTTGAGATAGACAACCCTCAAGATCCTTTTCCCAGGTGTTGTATTGCGATTGAATTTTGCTGTTTGTTATCCAAGTGGGATCTATTGTTATCTCCTCAGAATAGTGGGAGTGGACCTTTGGTTCCACGAGGTCGAGTGGTAGTGATTCTTTTACCATTTGAGATTTCAATGTCCTCATACTATTGTTGGATGATCCTTGTAGTAGTTGTATTATCTTGTTCTTTATTGGACACTTACTCTTATCTTTCATATATTGTCTTGTACTTTGTATCTGGTTTATTATTACATACCTTGTAACTTTTATAGTGGATGTTGGTTATTATGTTTATCTTGTGGTATGAGTTGTATCTATGTTTTTATTTATGAGATGATGTACTTGTTATTCCTTTGCATTATATGGAGATTGTATATTGTTTGTTGTATTTAGTAGATTAATTATCTTGTGTAATTCTACATCATGGAACCCTTGTGAGAGACCTACCTCAGGCCATCATAGTTTTACTATTTTATTTCTATGCTTTCAGTGACTTTTACTTGGACATACCTTGACTATTGAGACACTTATGTATTTAGGGATCTGTTGAATCCTATGTTATATGTTCAGTACCTGGTTATGTAATCAGGGTACACACGAGATACTTATGTTTTAATTCAGTTCCAGTTTATGATGATGTCATAAATGAGAATAAATTGTGTTGAATATTATTGTGATGGAAAATTGGTTTAGGAAACCGATGATATGTTATTTAATTTAATCACAGACATAGTTTATATACCATGTAGTATTGATGACGTATTATGTTTCTCTATCATTTTATTTTAGACCTACTGATGTGTACAACAATGAGTGTGCAGGGATAGCTGACCATGGATCTAAATTGAGGACCCAAAATTGGAATCTATGTTATATTTTGTGCATTCCAAGGCCTTGTTTGTATAAAGAAATATGGACCTCGTTGTATAGTTGTTTATTCGTGAATGTGGTTTGCATGAGTGTGTTTAATCTGGTTTAAGTGAATGTCATTAAGCCATGTCATTTGTTATTTAAATTGTGCCAATTTTGACAAATTATGGTAATTAAGTGTTGGCATGACTAGTTAATTGTATTATGTTTAAGTGAAGGGTTAACTAGGGGTTAACCTTAGTGTAGTACCCAAGACTACCATGGGTTAGGAAGTTTCTAGTTGGTCAACCTTGACTTGGAAATCCATGGGTAAACTTTAGTTGGGGTTTAGGAGGGTTTTTTGGGCTCTCATAAGGTAACCAAGGTCAATTTTAGCTACCTAGGTTGGTACCCTAGGGGTTAGGGGTCATTTTCAACCTATTAAGAGTCTTTAATCACATTTATTACACCCCTAAAGTCTCCCTTTTGAAGTTGTACAAATTTACGAGTTGTGTGGTTTTTGTTAACCTCTCTTTTCTTCCCAAATTTACATTTAACTCCATTTATAGAGAAGGAAGGCAAGTGGGAAGAAAGGGATGGAAGGTTCTTCCTCACCTTTGATTAGTTCCTAGGTTATTGGAGGTTTGCCTATATAGGGAAGGTTTTAGGAAGAGATTGAGTGTTCACCCACTCTCTACCTTAGAGACCATTTTTAGAATTAGAAGGAGCTTAGGAAGTGATTGCTTGGAAGGAAAGATCATTTCTAGAAATTCAGATTCAACCTTAGGCTTGGAGTAAGGTTCGCTTCTTTTAGTTTAAAATGTTTTTCTTGGCACGTATGGAAGTTTGGAGCTCCATTAATGGAGTCCTAGCTATTTTATGGGTTTTGCTTAAACTTTTTGAGGTGTTCATTTGTTGTTATTCTTTTGTAATTTCATTTGGGAATGGGAATATTCTTCAAGGCACACTCACCCTTGGGAGGGTAGAGTAACCTTGAAGGGGGTGGTAGGAAGAGACTCCAAGGTTGTGTAGATTCCCATGTGTGGAGGGATAAACACGGGGTTCCTGATATCCATGATGTCAACTATGGCCTACGGACACCTCGGGGCATAAGGAGGATTTTAGACTACATCTTGTGTAGATGGTCTTTCCAAGTCCATGTGTAGCTTGTGAATTTTTACTTTAATACTATGGCTTCTCCTCTTGTTGGTCCACCACCACCCCTACTTTTAGGAAGGCCTCTTGGAGACCTTCCTCTTCTTTAACCACGTTGGGAATCTCTTCGGTGTTTTTGTGTTTGAATGTGTTCCTGCATGGTTTGTGAGTTCATGTTTGAATTTCATTTAGTTCTGGATCCCCTAGCTCAGGGGTGGCCTTGAAAAGGCCTAGGTTGGGAGGTGAGCCTCCATGGTCAACCTCATTCTATCAGATACCCAACTGGATATAGGAGCTAGCAGATTTGTTTATATTTGAAATTTGAAATTTGTGAATTTTGTTGTAACCTTGCATTTCAAGTTTATGTTTGAGATTTGGAATTAGGGATTTCCTTGTAATCATACATTTTGAATTTATATATATATTGTCAAATATTGAAAAATGGAAATGAAGGATTAATGTAATATTGACTTATGTATTGGAAATAAGGTTTACGAAATAAAAATTTAGGATTAAATGGATATTATTGTTTTTATTAAATTCATAGTTTCCATTAAGTTCTAAATGAATGAGATTTTGGGAATTCAATATATTAGGAGAAATTTGATGATTAAATGTTATTTAATCTGGTTAAAAATCATAATTATTGTGACATCGAGATTTTTAAATTATGAAGTTAAGGATTCAAGTAATAATTTAATTTCTAATTAAATTTTATTATAAAGATGTTATTTCATGATGAAGAGTAATATGGCTATGAGTAAATATGCTTATTTGGAAATTTAAATTGAAAAAAATATTGATTAAGATTTTGGGAATTAATTTTATTTATTTGTACTTGTAAAAATTCTCAAAATTTAGGAAAAAAAATAAAAAAATGCTGAGTTAAAAATTTTATTCCCTACAAAGTGTTTATTTAGTGTATTGTAATGCAAATATATATTTAGATATTAAAAAAAATTGTAGTTGTGTTTTACTCACTTTTTGGGCATCACACCTTGGGATTTGTAATTTGTAAATGAGTTATATTTGTAAGTATATATATTGACTTATGTTATATTGCTTCCGCTTTGTTATTCTTTATTGTTTGTAAAATTTTAAGAAAAAAATTATTATGTTAACTTTGTAACATATTTTAGGTTAATTTCTCATGTGTTCACTGGCAAGGAATTACACAAACCCTTGTTTAGAAATTAAGCTTGAATTGGAAATAAATTGAACTTGAATTAAAAGTATGCTAATATTTAGTAGAGGCTATATCTAAAAAATGAAGTGCTTATACCTTCACAAACCTTCTTGATGTAAAAAATGTTCATGAATATGTTGACGTTGACTTGGTGCAGTTGACTTTAGGATAGGAAGATCATGGATGCCATAAAAAATGCATACATCTATAAATTACTACTTGTCAAGATTTAATGTAATCTCATTAATGTACCTCATTATTATATTAATAAAAATTTACTTGAGATCTTGATTTGTATTAATTATGTATCAAATTGAGGGAGTATAACTTACTTGTAAACCTCTCCTGAGAATCTTGGGGTTTTAAAATTAAAGCGTGTTGACGTGGGTTTAAAATTGATTCTCAAACAAGTTGGTCCTAATAAATAGTTTTAATTTAGGCCCAAACATTAGGGAGTAGGGTGATTAGGTTGGCCCTCTCCTAGGAGCTAGCAAGTTGGGCACAAAGAGCTAGGAATGCTAAACTAGGGCCTAAGTGAGAAAGATATTACACAAGGATGAAATTTGTGATGCTAAAATAATGAGGTACATTCTTGGGGCATACAATTTCATTAATTTAGTAGTTCTTTCACCATATATTCATATCATATCTTAAAAGATTTCCTCTTCTCATGATCCTAAATTAAACAAGAATCATGGTGCACCAGAGTCCTTGCCAAATGTAATGGTAAAGCAAAAAGTTTTTAATTTTTTCTACAAGACTAGTTCATATTCAAATATTGCATTTTAAACTACTTTTATATCCATTACTATTTTCTAGCATATTCATGACTACTACTTAGGCATGCCAAATGGATTGTTAGTTCATTTTTTTTAGTGTTCAAAAAGTTAATTGAATATTTCATGCTTCTCTATATCTAGAATGTGTAAGTTAATATGTGTCGATGATGACCTCTTCATGCTTTATGTATTATAGATAATGATTACCATACCTGAACATAAAGCCATAAAATAAATCCATAAAATAGATTTGGGAAGTTCATCTCCTCTAAATAGGTTTAGAAAGAAAGGAATTACAATCGGTCCAATGGTTATGTTTTGAGAAATGATTTACCTGGATGTTTTCTTTGTGATGAGGATAAATGAAATATATAGGTGTTTTATGGTCTTAAAAGTAAATTGTCTTAAACCAGCTACAAAATCCCATATCTACAACATAAAGAAGAAGGTTTTGATTTTGATTTTGAGGAAACCAAAAAAGAGACATTCTTTAAGGAAATGATAAAAATAAACATTGGTTTAAATCCAAAAATTCATCTAATCATTGTACTTCATCAATAATAAAATGATGAGAAATAACTAAGATCAAGTATCACTAATTTTCACTTTGGCTACTATATTTTAGAGCAGTTTTATGTAAACAGAGTTACCTTGAGATTCCACACAAATTTTGTGATGTAGTCAACAACTAATGAGGGACAAATGGGTAGAGTTTGTAGGAAAAATATTTCATGACCCTAATAGTCTTGAAAGTATGTATTGACTTATGTTATATTGCTTCATCTTTGTTATTCTTTATTGTTTGTAAAATTTTAAGAAAAAAATCATTCTGTTAACTTTGTAACATGTTTTAGGTTAATTTCTCATGTGTTCCGTGGCGAAGAATTACACAAATCCTTGTTTAGGAATTAAGCTTGAGTTGGAAATAAATTGAACTTGAATTAAAAGTATGCTAATATGTAGTAGAGGATAGATCTAAAAATTGAAGTTCTTATACCTTCATAAACCTTCTTGATGTAAACAATTGTTCATGAATATGTTGATGTTGACTTGGTGCAGTTGACTTTAGGATAGGAAGATCATGGATGCCATAAAAAATGCATAGATCTATAAGTTACTTCTGGTATTCAATGTCTTGGATGCAAGTGATGTCTTTCTTCATAACTTGAAATGCAAAAATTTAGTTGAGATCTTGATTTGTATTAAGTGTGTATCAAAATGAGGGAGTATAACTTACTTTTAAACCTCTCCTAGAATCTCGGGGTTTTAAAATTAAAGCATGTTGATGTGGCTAGGAGTTTTAATTTAGGCCCAAACATTAGGGAGTAGGGTGAATAGGTTGTCCCTCTCCTAGAAGCTAGGTGTCCTAATTAGGATGGAGAAGACAAAATTATAATTGGGTTTGAGAAGGATCAAGCATGTTGGGCACAAAGGGCTAGGAATGCTAAACTAGGGCCTAAGTGAGAAAGATATTACATAAGGATGTAGTTTATGATGCTACAATAATGAGGTACATTCTTAGGGGATACAATTTCATTAATTTAGTAGTTCTTTCACCATACATTCATATCATATCTTAAAATATTTCATCTTCTCATTGTCCTAAATTAAACAAGAATTGTGGTGTAGTAGAGTCCTTGCCAAATGCAATGGTAAAGCAAACAGTTTTTTAATTTTTTCTACAGGACTAATTCATATTCAAATATTGCATTTCGAGCTACTTTTATATCCATTACTATTTTTTAGCATATTCATGACTACTACTCAGGCATGCCAAATGGATTGTTAGTTCATTTTTTTAGTGTTCAAAAAGTTAATTAAATATTGCATGCTTCTCTATATCTAGAGTACGTAAGTTAATATGTGTTGACAATGACCTCTTCATGCTTTATGTATTACAAATAATGATTACCGTACTTGAACATAAAGCCATAAAATAAATCCATAAAATAGAGTTGGGAAGTTCATCTCCTCTAAATAGGTTTAGAAAGAAAGGAATTGCAATCAGTCCAATGGTTAAGTTTTGAGAAATAATTTACCTAGATGTTTTCTTTTTGATGAGGATAAATGAAATATATAGGTGTTTTATGGTCTTAAAAGTAAATTGTTTTAAACCAACTACAACATCCCATATCTACAACATAGAGAAGAAGGTTCTGATTCTAATTTTGAGGAAACCATAAAAGAGAGTTTCTTTAAGGAAATGATAAAAATAAACATTGGTTTGAATCCAAAATTTCATCTAATCATTGTACTTCATCAATAATAAAAAGATGAGCAATAACTAAGAGTAAATATCACTAATTTTCCCTTTGGCTACTAGATTTCAGAGCAATTTTACATCAAGAGAGTTACCTTGAGATTCCACACAAATTTTGTGACGCACTCAACAACTAATGAGGGCAAAATGGGCAAAGTTTATAGGAAAAATATTTCGTAACCCTAATAGTCTTGAAAAAGAACACTAAGAAAAAAATGGGTAGAGTTTGCAAAATATTTTGGCGATAGTATCAATCTATGTCACTCAAATGCCCAAATCCTAGGTTTAAGAAATCTATAAATGCATGTTTGAAATGAATGTCCTTTTAGGAAAGTCTGGTTCATTTCCTTCTAATATGGCTTATATACATTTTTGGGCTAATTTATATGTTTATTAAAATTAGATGTGGAGTACCTCCTATTATTAATGTATTATATGCACTTTAGGTCATTTTGTAACATGGTATTATGTGAACTGGAGCTTTTGTCAACTAAATGAAATACTCTTTTTCTAGCTGGATGAAATGCTTAATGAAGTGTGAAAATCCTACAAACAAATATCAATGGAAAAAAAATGACAATATGAGTTAATAAAGAAAAGGGACACATGGTAGTTTAAAGTGAATCTTTGTGTAGATGAAATGTTGTCCAATTTATTCTTTGAAGTATATATATATATATATATATATATATATATATATATATATATATATATATATATATATATATATATATATATATATATATATATATCTGTGTGTGTGTGTGTGTGTGTGTGCACCCACTTACATATGGATTAATTATGAAATGTATGAGTTGTTATTCCTTTGCATGTTGTATGGAGTTAAAATAACAAAATATTATTGATTCAAAATATGGATGTAGGTCTTTTGGTGCAATTTTCTTTCATTGAACAATTTGCTCCAACTTCAAGTAAATTGTATTTTGCATAAGTAGTAACTTCTCCTAGGCTTACACTTCTACACAATAGTCAAATAGTGAGGTTCTAGGGCACTTACAACTACAACATCTAATGAAATTCCTTTTTTCTATTATGCTTGGATGAGAACTCATGCTTTGTTCTAAAGCTCACATTTTGGTATAGGCTAGGAGGATGCTACAAAAGGTTGTATAATATGGCTTTATGCCCACCAATTGTATTTTATTAAAAAAATTCTAAGTCCTTTTAAACAAAACCATTTTGTGCATAACATGTAATTATTGTAGTCAATGAGACGTTTAGTTAAGCAGTTCACATGCCTTGTCTATGTTTCCTCATTTTGCATACGTATCTACTAGGGCACTTGCAACTACAACATCTAAGGAAAAAAAAATTCATTTATGCTTTGATGGGTATCTATACTCTATCCTAAAGACCCCATTTTGGCACAAGATGAGAGAATAGTGATAAAAAATTAAAAGCTAGGTGTTTCCAAATAATCCATTTTGTGTGTTTCTTGAAATCATCATATTCCACAAGATTGCAATGTTTTGAATCATTTTTTTACTCTAATCCATAGAAGAGTAGAATTCTCTTATAGATAATAGTTGTTATTGCATAGGAAATTAAAGGTGATAGGGTAGGAATTCAAATATCCCCATTGATAAACCACCTGGATGCAATAGACTCATTACATTAGCCTCTACATATAACATTTCCATATCCTTGCATGCTACCCATCTACATGCCAAATTTCTAATTCAACTAAATGTCATATTTTTTTATCAAGAATGTTATCGAGGACAACTAATACCAATGTGATGGTAGCATAAAATTTTGAAGCCATGCAATTTTGAATATCCTTGGTTAGGTCATATCTCCTTACCTTTGATATGCCCAACATTTTTTTTCAAATTTATAAATAAAAAAATCTTTAAAATGTTAGGAAAACATGACCCACCAATTAGAAAAGTAGAAGAAATTATATTTGAATGTGTTGAAAGGATAAGTTTTTTGAATTTAAGTGATTATATCAACTCTTACATGGATTTTAAGATAAATTATTGAAAGATGACACATATGCGTGCACACACACACACACACACACACACACACAGAGATTAAACACACAATTTCAGCCCTAGATTATCCTAGTCATCTACAACATTTCTTTTTACAACAATAAGATAATCTTCACTTGTATGGTCATTCACCAATCTATTTATTCAAAGACAATGATATCAACACCACAAATTTCTTCATCTAGTTTCATATTTCCTTTAAGATCACTCTAAGACTCCAGGTACAGAAATATTTATTTCATACAACCTACACCATAATCTTGAGAATACTACTTAATTTAGACTCTTATAACATACCACATAAGCTTCTTTGACACCCATGAAGATCTTCCTAATTTGTAATGTTTTCTATTATATAAGTAGGGAAAGGGCCTATATCCCTTAAAAAACACAATATATAACCTTCTCCCACCCCCTCCATCTCCCTCTCCCCCACTCCCTCTCTCCCTCCCTCCCTCTCTCCCTAATTTTCCTCTCTCCCACCCCCCTCCCATGATCTCCCCCTATCCGTCTCTCGGTCCCTCCCTACTATACTCCCTCTCCCTCCTCCCCCTCTCCCTACCATGCCCACCCTATCACTATCTCTCCCTTACTCATGAAATCCCTCTTGCACTCTCCCCCTCTCCCTCCCTCGCGCACTGTACCACTCCCCCCCTCTCCCTCTCTCCCCTACCATACCAACCCTATCACTATCTCCCCCTTTCTCATGAACTCCCTCTTGTACTCTCCCCCTCTCCCTCCCTAACACACTGTACCACCTCCCCTCTCCCGCTCCCTCCCTCACTTCCTCACTCACTCTCACACCTCTCTCTCCCTTCCTCCTTCACCTTTTATCCCCTTCCTCCCTCTCTTACTCCATCTTTCACTTTAACTCTCCCTCTCCCCTTCCCTCCCTCTCACATATACTCTCCCCATCTCCTTCACATTTCATCCTCTCCCTCCCTCCAACACTCACTCACTCCCTCCCCCATCTCCCTCCCTCCCTCACTCCCTCTCATACTCTCCCCCTCCCTTGCCCCACCTTGTTGTTCTCTCTCGCTCACCCCCTCTTACAGTCTCCCCTCTTCCCTTCATACTCCATCACTCCCTCCCTCTCCCACTATACCATCGTTGTCTCTCTCTCTCTCTCTCTCTCTCTCTCACCTTTCATTCTCTGTTACCACCTCCACCTCCACCTCCACCTCCCAACCCCACCTTCACCTTCACCTTCACCTCCCACTCCCACTGTCACCTCCACCCCTCCACCTCCACCTCCACCTCCACTTCCACTTCCACCTCCATGCTCACTCCACCTCCACCTCCAACACCCACTCACTCCCCCTGCATCTCCCTCTCTCCCTCCCTCCCTCACTCACTCCCTCTCACACTCCCCTTCCCTTGCCCCACCTTGTTGTTCTCTCTCACTCACCCCCTCTTACACTCTCCCATCTTCCCTTCATACTCCCTCACTCCCTACCTCTCCCACTCTACCCCCATTCTCTCTCTCTCTCTCTCTCTCTCTCTCTCTCTCTCTCTCTCTCTACCACCGCATTCACCTTTCATCCTCTCCCTCCAGCTCCACCACATTCACCTTTCATCCTCTCCCTCCAGCTCCACCTCCCACTCCCACCTCCAACTCCAGCTCCACCTCTGACCCCTACCCTCACCTCCCACTCCACACCTCCACCTCCACCTCCCATTCCACCCCCCACTCCCATCTCCATTTCCACCTCCACACTTCCACTTCCACCTCCACCTCCAAGCCCACCCCCACTCCACCTCCACCTCCACCTCCCACTCCACTCCACTCCACCCCCTCCTTCACCTCAACCTCAACCTCCACCTCGCATTCCCACTCCCACCTCCACCTCCCATGCTCACACCCACTCCACACCTCCACCTCCCACTCCCACTCCCTTCTCCCCTTCCACCTCCACTTCCACCTCCATACTTCCACTTCCACCCCCACCCCATCACACCCACTCCACACCTCCACCTCCCACTCCCACTCCCTTCTCCCCTTCCACCTCCATACTACCACTTCCACCTCCACCTCCAAGCCCACCCCCACTCCACCTCCACCTCCACCTCCACCTCCACTTCACCCCCACCTCCACCTCAACCTCAACCTCCACCTCGCATTCCCACTCCCACCTCCACCTCCCATGCTCACACCCACTCCACACCTCCACCTCCCACTCCCACTCCCTTCTCCCCTTCCACCTCCACTTCCACCTCCATACTTCCACTTCCACCCCCACCCCGACCCTCACTCCCACCACCACCTCCACCTCCCACCTCCACTCCACTCCCACTCCACTCCACTCTCCTCCCACTCACACTCCAACCTCCACCTCCACCTCTACCTCTCACTCCCACCTCCACCCCCACTCCACTTACACTCCCACTCCACCCCCACCTCCGCCTGCACCTCTCACTCCCACCTCCACTTCCACTTCCACCTCCATGCCCATACCCGCGCCCACTCCACCTCCACCTCCCACTCCCTTCTACCCTTCCACCCCGACCCCGACCTCGATCCCCATCCACACCTCCACACCCACCGCCACCTCCACCCCTACATCCACCTCCCACTCCCACTCCACTCCACTCACCTCCCACCTCCACCTCCACCTCCACTCCCACCTCCACCCCTACCTCCCACTTCCACCTCCACTCCCACTCCCACTCCACCCCCACCTCCGCCTACACCTCTCACTCCCGCCTACACCTCTCCACTCCCACTCCCACTCCACCCCCACCTCCGCCTACACCTTTCACTCCCACCCCCACCCCCACCCTCACCCCACTCACACTCCACACCTCCACCTCCACTTCCCATTCCACCCCCCACTCCCATCTCCATTTCCACCTCCACACTTCCACTTCCACCTCCACCTCCAAGCCCACCCCCACTCCACCTCCACCTCCACCTCCACCGCCACCTCCACCTCCACCTCAACCTCAACCTCCACCTCGCATTCCCACTCCCACCTCCACCTCCCATGCTCACACCCACTCCACACCTCCCACTCCCACTCCCACTCCCACTCCCTTCTCCCCTTCCACCTCCACTTCCACCTCCATACTACCACTTCCACCCCCACCCCCTCACACCCACTCCACACCTCCACCTCCCACTCCCACTCCCTTCTCCCCTTCCACCTCCAAGCCCACCCCCACTCCACCTCCACCTCCAAGCCCACCCCCACTCCACCTCCACCTCCACCTCCACCTCCACCTCCCACTCCCCTCCACCCCCACCTCCACCTCGCATTCCCACTCCCACCTCCACCTCCCATGCTCACACCCACTCCACACCTCCACCTCCCACTCCCACTCCCTTCTCCCCTTCCACCTCCATACTTCCACTTCCACCCCCACCCCAACCCTCACTCCCACCACCACCTCCACCTCTCACCTCCCACCCGCACTCCCACCTCCACTCCACTCCCCTCCCACTCACACTCCAACCTCCACTCCCACCTCCACCTCCACCTCCACCTTTCACTCCCACCTCCACCCCCACTCCACTTACACTCCCACTCCACCCCCACCTCCACCTACACCTCTCACTCCCACCTCCACTTCCACTTCCACCTCCATGCCCACACCTGCGCCCACTCCACTTCCACCTCCCACTCCTTTCTACCCTTCCACCCTAACCCCGACCCCGACCCTGACCCCCACACGCACCCACACCTCCACCCCTACATCCACCTCCCACTCCCACTCCGCTCCACTCACCTCCCACTCACACTCCAACCTCCACTCCCACCTCCAGCTCCACCCCTACCTCCCACTTCCACCTCCACTCCCACTCCCACTCCACTCCCAATCCCGCCTACACCTCTCACCCCACCCCCACTTCCACCTCCATGCCCACACCCGCGCCCACTCCACCTCCACCTCCCACTCCCTTCTCCCCTTCCACCTCCACTTCCACTCCAACCTCCACTCCCACCTCCACCTCCACCCCTACCTCCCACTGCCACTGCCACTGCCACCTCCACTCCAACTCCACCTCTCACTCCCACCTCCACCCCCACTCCCACTCCACCTCTCACTCCCACCTCCACCTCCCACTCCCACTCCCACTCCCACTCACTACACTCCACCCCCACCTCCACACCCATCGCCACGTCCACCCCTACCTCCACCTCCCACTCCCACTCCCACCTCCACTCCACTCCCCTCCCACTCACACTCCAACCTCCACTCCCACCTCCACCTCCACCCCTACCTCCCACTCCCACTGCCACCTCCACTCCAACTCCACCTCTCACTCCCACCTCCACCCCCACTCCCACTCCACCTCTACTCCAACCTCCACCTCCATCCCTACCTCCCACTCCCACTCACTACACTCCACCTCTACTCCAACCTCCACCTCCATCCCTACCTCCCACTCCCACTCACTACACTCCACCCCCACCTCCATGCCCACACCCGTGCCCACTCCACCTCCACCTCTACCTCCACCTCCCACTCCACACCTCCACCTCCCACTCCCTTCTCCCCTTCCACCTCCACTCCCACTCCAACCTCCACTCCCACCTCCATCTCCATCCCTACCTCCCACTCCCACTGCCACCTCCACTCCAACTCCACCTCTCACTCCCACCTCCACCCCCACTCTCACTCCACCTCTCATTCCCACCTCCACCTCCAACCCTACCTCCCACTCCCACTCCCACTCCCTACACTCCACCCCCACCACCACCACCACCGCCACCTCCACCCCTACCTCCACCTCCCACTCCCACCTCCACTCCCCTCCCACTCACACTCCAACCTCCACTCCCACCTCCACCCTTACCTCCCACTTCCACCTCCACTCCCACTCCCACTCACTCCACTCCACCTCCACCTCCACCTCCCACTCCCACTCCCACTCCCACTCCCACTCCACTTCCACTTCCACTTCCATGCCCACACCCGTGCCCACACCACCTCCACCTCCACCTCCACCTCCACACCTCCACTTCCACTTCCACCTCCATGCCCACACCCGTGCCCACTCCACCTCCACCTCCACCTCCTACTCCCTTCTCCCCTTCCACCTCTACTCCCACTCCAACCTCCACTCCCACCTCCACCCCTACCTCTCACTCCCACTGCCACCTCCACTGCCACTGCCACCCCCACCTCCACCCCACCAGCTCTACTCCCCACTCCCACTCCACCTCCACTCCACCTCCACCCCTCCACTCCCTCCTCCTCTACTCCCACTCCCACTCCCACTCCACCTCCACGCCCACCTCCACCCTGACCTCCACCCCTACCTCCATCTCCACCTCCAACTCCCACCGCACCCCCACCTCCACTCCAACTCCACTCCACCTCCACCTCCCACTCCCATCTCCACCTCCACCTCCACTCCACCACCTCTATTCCCACTCCGACCTCCACCTCCACCTCCACCTCCACCTCCACCTCCAGTCATATGATGCAAATTAGTTTTGATGCAACCTTAAAACAAAGTCCATTCATACAAATTCACAAAATTAAATTACAACATTTATGTACAATCATATAAAAGACATATTTAGAATTGTTTAATTAGCAATAATTAAACTACTTTAATTAATTTTCATATTTGATTTGTAAATTATTTAATTAATTTTAAAAGTAAAAAATTAAAAAATAATATAAAAAGAAACAAAAAAGACCTCTTGAAGGATGTTCATGGCCATCCTTAAGAGTTTGTGGAGAGGTATTTCTATTCGAACAAAAAAGTAATATATTTTTTTTTATTAATTATAGTTATAAAGTGACATGTTTACAAGAAATTTAGTTATTCATTAGTACAATAATTTCATTTAGAAGTAATATGGACATCTTTTAAATGATATCACTCTTTAGCTTTTTGTTTTTATATTGTTTCTTCTAATCCAAATGAGCCCTACACATTTCACTTGAAACACTAATAAACTTTTAACATCAAAATCATCATGATACATATATAATGAATATATTTTTTTTATCAGTGAATATATTTTTTATCTAAGAAAATCAAGAATTTTTTAATTATATATAAAACAATCTGTTACTTACAATTATCATACAAAATATTTCATTTTGTACATATTAAAAAAATCTTTAATTACAATATGATTTCAAATGTCAACATTTTTCTTACATAGAAAATATATATTTTTAATGAATTCACTCCATATAATTCCCAATTTTACCTTTACTATTAATTATCTATTCTAACCATTCAATACATTAAAAATCACTATGTAACAAAATAATCAAATGATACAGTCCCTAACATCAATAATGAAACCACAAATCAATGACATTATTTAAAATTTTAAAAATCTCAATAGACTAGTTAGATCCTCCTAATCCTCAAAATTAGATCCTGAAACCCCTCCATAAGATTGCCTCTGCCTCTCCTTATCGGTTCATAATAGAGGAGACCCAGAAATAAGACCCAAATTGTTGCAGGTGTTGATGTTACTTAAAGTTCCATAAGTTTCCCAGCTCCTGTCTCCAAAAAAGTGCATTATTTTAAGTATCATCTTCCATGGAACCCAGCTACAGATCTCTCAATACTTTGTTTAGCCTCTTAAGAAGCCACCCTTAGGCAATGATCACTGATATGCAGGCAAGCAACTTTAATACTAATGAGACTTAGACTATGGAATCGCAGTCAAAACTGAGCTTTGCCGACTGAACTGCATTAATACTGTTGGACAGTTGTTTCAGAGTTGTTTTAGAGTGGCACTTTTGCAGAAACAAGTTTAGAAAACGATTCTGGAGCATAATGATTCTCACTTAAAGGTCAGTCATTGTTTATGCAACATATTTCCTTTCAGAATCAACATATCTTATTTTTTTTATTCGTATACATATACACATACATCTGCACTACAAAATGGTTTACCATTCAAACTTCCAGGGCAAAAATGACCAGTCTGATTTTTTTATGTCATCATTTTCTCAAGCATTAATTGCATTGACTTACTTATTTGGGTTTATGTTTTTCTGATTGTAGATTTTGATTTGCAGAATTTTCATAGTTGAAAACTTATTATCGACTTTGGTATTTTCTAGGATTTTCCTTTTCAGCTTAGCAGATCTGGGTTGAAGTTATGGGTCACTGTCACTGGATTTTCCTTTTCAGCGTGGCAGATATTTGTTACCAATCATACGTGGCAGCTGCTCCTGCAAAATGAATCGAGGAAAAAGGGTTCCAAGAAAGCAGAAAAACGCTAGACACCAGGGAGATTGCGCATAATTCACAGAAAAAATAGCAATGTGAAGTCTTAAATATATTTTTCATTTTTCAAATGACTAATCCCATTAAATTTAAGGTCGGGTGGCGTTGTATTTTGGGAATTTTAAATTCCAATGAAGGGTTATCATATCTGCTTCAATGCATTTGAATTAAGTTCAACCAAAATTTCAAACCCTGGAAGATTTTAATAGTTTATTTCCCACAGGCGTTCCACTCGAATTGTGACGTGGCCACCTCAATCACATTGGAAAGCATTCTGTTCAACAGATGCTTACAGCGGAAGAACAGGCTATTTTCTCTACCCTTTTTTAAAGAAAAAAACCTGAAATTCTTTTATAAATAAGATTCTTGTATCATTTATTAAAAAACTAAGATTCTTTTATAAAACAAACTAGGATTCTTTTATAACTAAGATTCTTGTATCATTTGTTTATGAATAAGATTTCGATTTAAAAATACACAACCACACTTAAAACATCTTAAAATGTCTGCTATGGTTGCATCCACGAGTAGCTCAGCACCTCTATTAATGAAGACATGGTAGGCAATGGAAAACAGGGGGAACGGAATAGAAAGATTCTCTGCTTTTCTGGAATTGTGATAAGGTGAACATGGATTACTATAATTTATAAAAGGCCTTTCCCTGTGCTACTTGCTCTGACACGTGGCAAACAAGGAAGAGCCAGACATGCAGCCCCTGTTTTCATGGTAGCCCCTGCTTAAGCAGAAACAACCATTCAACTTAATTCATACCCGCAGAGAATTCAAGAAAATCCTCTGCTTGCATGTCATTAGAGCTTTCAGATGATCAATGGAATGCTTAAATTGAACCCTCCTAATCTAAGCATGTGTGATTACATGGTAAACACAAAAGCTGATACATTACCTAACTGCTGGAATGACAAGAACCTAAGGCTAAGACATCTCCTAGTAGCACATATTACTTTGTAGAATTATACCTATATAACCAAAAACTTTTGCAGGTTTTATTAATGTTTCAAAGATTACTAGGCTGATGACTTGCAGGAACAGGAACAGAGCATATTATATTATGGAATTTGTTAACAGGGACTGAAAATCATTTGCAGGAAACATAGATTCTATCCTAGGGAGAAAGACTAACAACCTTTGTACAAATCCATTAATACGATGAAAACACTCTCCAAGTCTGATCCAATCATTTCTAATTACTGTGACCTCCAAAGTGATTTATGATGGGCCTTGATGCAATAACATTATCATTACTTGAGACAAGATTTACAAAACAAAAGATCCAAAATGAAGAAAAATATTACAGCAAGACCCAATCTCGTTTTACAAATACAAGGAAGAATAACAGTTGGTATACAAATACCGATTAAAAAATATATACAAGTACAAGAAAGACAACACACAGAGTACGAGAAATTCTATCTGCATGAAGTATGAACTGAACTGGGGAGGAAAACCCTAAGCTAAAGTTCCAAGGCAAAGGCGAAGGAGTGAGATAGAAATATTACCTATGCTAATAATAAATTGCAGGAACAGAGGCTGAAAACATACCTCTTACTCCATGCTGGTGACCAGCCTTCTGATCCTCTGCACAATCCAACCCAACCTATCCTCTTTCACACGATTAATGCAATGTACCATCAATCCCATAATTATGTATACTCCCAAATATAGCCGTTTGTTTTTTTCCTTCACTTGTCCGTTTGTTTTTTTTCTAAATTTGGAGCGGCCTATGATTCTAAATTTGGAAGGGCCTATGATTCTAAATTTCGATTGTTCCCTCGTTCAAGTCTCAAAACACTTATTAGCTTAATTACACCATTCATCCTTACATTTGTTGCATAGTATTTTTCAACATGTATCAAAACCATGGAATGATTTGTAAGTGTTGATTGAGGTGCAAAGGGGAAGTTAGTACACTTCTACATTCTAGTTTAGTAAGCTCCAACAATTTTATTCAACACTAAGTCTTTATTTTTTAAGTTTAATTTCAAGAAAGTATTTATTGAAGATATTGAAATTATGAAGTATATAGGTATAATACTATATAAAAAGTTTAAAATTACCAATATCATGTCAAATTACATATGGTTCAAGGTCACAAATCTCAATTTGACTCAAGTTTGCACATAGTCTAGAAATTTACAAAACATAATTATCTTAATCAATTTGTCTTATATCTAATTATAGATTTTAGGCAATAATCGTCTCTCACACTTTTAGTTTCAGCTTCTTTAGTTTAAAGGTATGATTTTATGTTTGTTTTTTTACTTCAACTTTGGCTCCATTGCAATTAGGGTTTAATTTGTCCTGATCTCCTATTGAGAGTTTAAAAGGATTTTTACCTTATGCTAATCTTTCAAGATTAATATACTAGGCCACTAAATTTTGTATGGTTTAACCTTGTGAAAATTTGATATAAATTTAACATCAATATTTATTAAATGAATATAATATATTATTTGATAAATATTGAATATTTTTAATATTTCTTAAACAATGTATTATGTTCATTTAATAAACATGAATAAAATATTTATAATCATTTAAAAAAAAATTATTGTAATTTTACACGATTACCAAATTGTAAGTAATAAGAATTAAGTGCTAAAATTTAAAAGTACTTAATTATTTATTATTTTTATGTACAAATTTGAAGATGAGTTTTTAGACCTTAGATTTCTTATATAGACATGAGGGAGTTTTTTTCTTTTTCTCCACTAAAGGAGGAGATCATATTTATTAAAAGTAATATAAAAATATTACTTAATAAATATTATTTTTTATTGAGTAATGTACTTATATTGCTTAATAAATATTGTTAAATAAATTATTATTGTTGTTCTTTTTTCTATTTTATTTTTGCATAAGTCTTGTAATTAATAGCTTTTATTTGTTAAAAAAATATTTGACGAACATCAAAATTTTGACAAAAATCAGGATCGTCAAAATTTCGATGAACACATTCGTCAATGTTTCGACGAAAAATACACCAAAATTCTAAAGGACATCAGATATAAAATTTTAAAATATCATAGGTATCCGACAATACATCTAGTTATGCATCTTTAGTAAAAAAAATTGTAGGATCTTGTAGTCAAATGAGTTAGTGGCAAGTAACATCTACTACCCGCACAAGGGTCAATAATGACATCCAGAGTGCAATGGTTTCCAATTCCCACACAAGGGTCAATCCTGACATCTGGGGAATACCAATTAACCTTGTTTAGTATTTTAACCCAATTGTTCTATTATGTTTTTACTTTTTAGTAAAATTCTAAATAACTCCACTATAGCCACTTCTAGGCTAGGGTTAGCATAAGCAGCTACTCCCTATGACTAGTCAACATACCTAGTCCAAGGCTCAACATCCCAAGATGAAGACTCATCTACATGAAGATAGTATAACCCAAGGTTGTCCACCTGATCTACACAAAGATAAACAAGAAATGTATCATCATCATGGTATACACCAATGATAAATATCAAGCATACATCAAAAACACAAAGAAAGGTTGGAGGACTAATCCACTCCAAAACACTCAAGCATGCAAGTTGAGAAAACACAACAAAAACCCCCAAAATTGCATCCCTTGATTGGCCAGTTATGCTAAGAGGCCAGATTCCCATGAAATCCATCATACATATCGTTAGACCTCGAGGAAGACACACAATGGTAAAAAATGACCACAACCACAATTTCTGACAAAATCCTACAAAGAGTGAAAATCCACAAAATTATATCAAAAGGGCATATTCAGATTGCAACACAAGATGACCGGAATGTCCTATAACCATTATGTTATTGTAATCCTAAAATAGACACATAAAAGAATACCAAGAAAACTAACTTGTTCATGTCCAACAAGTTTTTAGACATATTCTGGATGACACACAAAATGAGAAAAATCCAAAAACACCCAAAATTCAAACATCTCAAAATTCAATAAAATTAAAATCTATTTGGCATTTTCTTCCCAACATCACATAAATCTAATAAAATTTCACTTTTAGACATATATGAAAAACCATATATGCTCCTCTAGATATGCGTGGACACTACTTTGCCCCTAATATCAAACTCTTGACTGCGTCCCCTTCATTTTTCTATGGTTGGCTGATGCAAAATTCCCAAAACAACAATATTGCGGGCTATCATATTGCACGTTAATATTTACTATTAAGCATGTATTGATTTAATTGTTTAGTAACCCACCCACAATTTAATTATGCAATACTACTGTCAAGAAATTGAAATGTGAACTTGCTAAACATGCAAATGTGTTGGAAATATCCCCTACAAGCCAAAGGTACTCGCTGTTCTGATACCATAATGACCCTTTAGTCTGAAGATTGAACAATCTCTCTGCTACTGCAAATTTACAAGATGTTACAGATTAATTAATTTGCTATGAATGTCAACATAGAAAAATGACGTAGAAGTGGGCTGCATATAATAGCTACCACATACGTTCTTTGTGGGATGTTTGAATGTTCCAATAATCATATGTTGAACAATTATAGTTGCTACTCAGAGCATGAGATAAGAATGTGATTTCCCATTTCAAGAGTCTATTCATTCAATGTTTAATTACCACAATACGAATACAATGAGTTTGAAGGTGTACAAACACATAGTTACAAAGAGTACTCACAATAAGAGGGCTTATTCTGGAGAAACTCATTATGAGAAAAATCCAACATGTAAGTGGTTAGCTCTTGGACTTGGTGTTAAGCCTAATCATACAATGAATAGGACTCCTTTGGAGAGAGTTACAACAATGCTATGGAAAAAATGTTGCTGCAATTTCAATTCTACTTCACCCACATGCTGCAAGATATTTGATTCTTAATGTACCTCAGTGTGGGTTGGGATTCAAGTTGTGTCCTTTTATTTGCTGGACTGCTTTTTTTTTTTCCCCACACTAGAATGTTCTTTTCATTTTCTGGTCTTTACTTTTATCTTTTCATATTTTTTAAATTTTTATCGATTATATAACAAGGGGTTTAATGGCTTCCTTGCTAAAAGAAATCTAGAATCAAGTGGGCCTAGCCATGGAGATTGCAATGGTGAGAATCATCCCTAATCATTAATGCCTCCCCGATCATTAATGCTTGTTCTTTGTCCGTGAGCTTAGCAGTCTGGGAAAGGTGTAAATCCTATTGAGTGCATTGGCCTAGCAGGGTCTTGAACCTGAGTGGATGTTTAAATAACACATCTAAACCATCATTGTGTCCTCAATAAAATTTTATGTTGTCATAATTTTTAATATTTTCTCATTCTCGGATCAGTGACATTAAATAGTAGTTAAAAAGAAAACCTTTAATTTCCCATTGTACTTCTCACTTGAGCACGGACTATTTTACCTACTCATACATTGAAAGCCAGGTCTACCCTGAGAAATAATACAGGATGCAAAAGCGCTATGTGTATTAGGTTAATGCTCAAGAGATATAGTAGCTTGAGGAAAGGGGTATGGGCACAAATTGACATCTAGTTCTTGTTCTTCTAGATCTAGTCACAAAAGAGGACCTTTTGCTAGTATGAGAGAACGATCCAATTTTAGCTTTCGGGTTGGTTTAATATGTTTTATATTCTTCAAAGTTCAAACTCTAAAGTATGCAAAATCTAATATATCATTTTGCCAAAATAATTTATTTTTATACAATAGGATATCATGCCTAAGCAATTTCGCTATACATTTTAACCTTTTGATGCCTCCATTTCCTTCATTCCTGCAAGAAATGACATTTCACCTTTTCACTTACAGGGGCTTGGTACTTTCAAACTGCTCCACTATCTCCAAGATTAAGAAGTTAGTTAAAAGAGAGCTTTGATGATCTATATAAAAAAGAGTTTAATAAATCTCCTCAAGACTGGGTCTAAAGGAATTGATCTTTGAACACCCTTTTCTGATTTTTTATAAATTAATAAATATGATCAAAATTGGTATACTATTGCTCCATCTTTTTGGGTGAGATCCAATGAGGCAATGTGGTAAAATAATTGTGGCTTTCATAACAGAGCCTTATCTTCAAAACCATATGAAACATAAGACTAGGAATTTATATTTTAATAATCAAAATTATTCTTCTAATTCAGAAGACAACACTTTTAAGCTCAATCAATGTAACTAAAAGATGGTGGACATCAACTGAAAGAGAATGTTACTAGTTCTCTTCATGGTGACTATTTTGACGTATTTGTAGAGATTATGTGCAAGTAAATATTGATCAAAATTTTGATCTTTACTGATGAATATTATGATCCAATTGTTGATTGAGGAGATGACATAAACTGATAGATTAAAGCCTCACCTGACTCATATTAGTTATTGCTAAAACTCGCAAGTTCAATGCAAAAAGCCTGACATCACAAAAGAACACATTCTGCAGTCTACAAAACACAAAAACATATTGTTGGGTTTTTAACACCATATCCAATTACAATGCAAGTGCCAAGGACAACCATCATTAGAGTGAAAATTCATTTTCTTGACATATCAGAGAAAAATCTTACTAGTTTTTGCTATTCAAAAGAAGCATGTAATCTGATTTACAAAAAGAAATTTATTTTGACCATGAATAACTAAAATTAAAGTTAATCAATGTTAGGCATCTAAGATGGTTTATTAATGACTACGAGTGTTGAATATCTTATGCAAAAGTGCCCTCGTAAACATATAGAGGAGAGATACTCAAATCACCATAGTCAACACCAAGGCTTTGATAAGCTAGGAACAAAACAATCTCCCAAGATTGCTTCCATAAAACACTGATGAACAAAAATATGCAATTGTTAAGATTATTTTTCATTTCCATCCCCTTGCTTGACACATATCTAAAATGTCACAACATAGACAAGGCACATGTGTTCCTTTTTGATAAAATGTGTCCAAATGCGGATGCACAAATTGGACACATAGACTATACTTGACCTAGAAATAAACAATGTGCATATGCTGGCAAAGACATGCTTCCCGAATGTAGAAGCACATACATGGCACTTGAACTGTTTCTAAGAATGCCACCTGCAGTTTCATCGCCAGAATGGTTTCTTCCAAATTTTTAAATAAAAAGCGAAAATCACCATGTCTTGACTCTATCTGTTCTTATGTACATGCAAAACATGAAAGGATAGACAAGGAATGTGAACTATTTCACATGTGCCACTTGAATAGAACGATTATTTTTAAAGAACTAATACAAAATTCATGATAGATTTTTAATTTTTACTTTTTGAGATGGATTAAAAGAAGAGTGTAACTGACCTTATAGTCATAGGGATGTAACAAGATGTTATCCATGACAATAATAACCTCTACAAAATGACCAAACCCTCTACCAAAACTTGTCATCAAATTCGTGACAACAGTTTTAGCTGCAGGAGGATTTCCCATGATTTGAACTGATAACCCATTAGCCAAAAAATCAGCTTCCTTGTAAAATTGAACATCATAAAAAATTTTAGTTTTCACTTTTGAAAGTAAGCTACTAAAATAATAAATTAAAAATAATAATGAAAAGATAAAACATTAGAAAATTCATTCTGCATGTGTAGCTTTGGTTGCAGTGATGCCTTGTTACCTCTAAAATAACTAGTATATCATCTAGAAGAAGTTGTGTGGTGTTTTCTACAGATTGAATTGGAGTTCCTCCACAACCAGACTAGTGCAATGATTCACTAACTTGCTTGATAGACCTATAAACATCAAAGCCCTGATTATAAGCACAATGCAATTGCAGATGTAGGATTGCCCATTGAAGTAGTGTTTTAGTTGTACCTCCATATTGGAAAAGTATGAAGGGCGGAGAATGAAGACTTGGTGATTCAATATAGGTCAGGTTGCATTGAGGGACCAACAGAGACTCACAGGCTTGTTTCTGAAAGCATATCTATATATTTTGATGACAATTTATATATTAACTCCTTGGAATCCCCATAAACTCTGGGGCTTCATATATCTACTCTCAAGGTGCAGTTATTGTTGTCCTACTCCAAGTTTATAGAGAATAGACTCTATGCCTAGACTTTTAGCTGTGTATTCTTGAATTTTGGATTGAAGGATCAGAATGCAAGGATACATTCTTTCAGTATTGGTTCACTTCAAGTTTGATCAAATGACCAAGGACAAATTGGAAGCCCCCTTCCCTGCAACTATTTTCTAAAATCTTGGGTTCTATCTTGTGATCCATGTTGTTTTTACGAGAACCTCATGGTAGAGAGTGATCCTTGGTTACAATTTCAAGAGGAGAAAATGGATTGGATTGTAGCTTATGTATTCATGTGGATATACTAGTCAACATAAGGGGAATGCTTAAAAGATGTGTCAAATGTTATGCTGTTATTGGATCAAAGCACTTGGGAAAATATTTTAAGCCTTTTTGGTCAATATTTAGGATGTTGCCTTCATTAGCTAGTGTTGCATTATTTTGCGCTTTATGAAGATTTGGCATATGCCCATGGAATTCAATAGGAAAATGATCCAAGGGCTGTGAGTATGATCCTATTTGCTTCAAACTAACCCGTATCTCTTTTCAAAATTCCACACTACTTTAAATTATGTTTATAAAAGTTGGTGCTTGAGAAAAGTTGAGTAGGTGCTCATATTTATAAGAAAGATTAGACTAACAAGTTATTGATCAACAAACAATAAATAATCATATAGACCAACAAGGTATATTGTAATAGCCTATGTTGTTAGTGCTTAAATTTTTTGCACTAATTTGCCTCATTTCAGATCAAAGACATTCAAGCATAATGTTTGCCTACAACTATTGTTCGTGCTGGTAGAGACCTGACAAAATAATTCTCTTATATTTAACCTGTAATTCTACAACAATCTTATCTTTGAAATGTTGTTTCCACTTTACACTCTTCTATAATTCCCATAGTTTAATGAATTTCTACTTTACTGTGGGAGGAAGAGAGCATAAAGACTTCATGGATAAATAATCTCATCTCAAATCCATCATTGCCTTTGTTTTCTTTTTTCTACAGGTTTTTTCTATATATAATGTTCATTTTGTGGAACATAAATAAACAATTATAAATGTAGCAGTTAATGTATTTCATGAAAAATCTAGTGATTCCTCAAAGCATGAAGAAGAGAGGATTGTTGTTAGATGTCATAGTTGTAAATTCCCTAGTAGACATTAATGCGAATTGGCAAAGCAAAAAAGGCATGAGAATTACAATGGACTTTTGTGAGTAGTTGTTTGATAGAGTGCCTACAAAAAATATGGCCTGGTGTATTGCAATGATTGCTAGATATACACAAAATGGACTGTTAGATTTGATAACCATCAAATCTTCCCAAGAACACCTGCATGCAAAGACTGCTACAAGAATGAAGACAGAAGAGAGACAGAAAGCTATGGCGGCCAATAGGCCAGAGACTGCAAAACCATGTTGCAAGAAAAATAATCTTCTATTAACAATGATGAAAATAATACAATCTCCTTATGAATTACAAAGCGGTGAATCCTTATAAAGGATACCGAAACCCTAAAGGTGAAAACCCTAAAGAATAATGAGATGCCTAAGTCTAACTTAAGTGTAGAGAATAATAGACTAATAATTAAATAAATTAATTATTAGCTATAATATGACTACTCTAACACCCCCCCTTAAGTGTAACTTAGGGAGAAGCTAAACAACTAAGGACTACAAGATGCATGAAAACAAAAATGCATGAAAGAGCTATGGGTCCCGGCAACAAGGCCTGATCAGGTACCCAAGTACAATAAAATAAACTAGATGAAGGAAACAAAGCCTCCAATCTAGGGAAAGTCCCAAAGAAAGGAACAAGAAAGAGCATGAAGCATCTCCGAAGCATGAAGCTGCAAACACTGTCAGAAGAATACTGCTGGAACCCCCACTGAAATAGTGCATGACCAGGTAGAGAAGATAAAGTCTGAAGAGCTGATCAATCGAAGAGGTGACCTCCAAAAAAGGAATGAATGAGTGTCTATATAGTAGATGATCCATCTCACCGAAATGCATAGGTGCCTAGCCACTGCATCCACCTAGTACATAGGAACAAAAACTGAATATGTAGATCACTCAACCGAACCAAGGAAGCAATAGAACCAACAGGTGAACCCCCCCATAATGCTGAACTGGGAGAGGTGACAGGAACACTGAAATGCGATGCCAAAAACAGCTGCAGAAGAAGAACCAGGAACACCAACAGTGCAACAGAAGCACACACACAGGATAAAGGGCGGTGTCATAGACACAGTCTACATGGGCTAATGTCGTGGAAGGTACGCTCACTTGACAAGAGTGGATGTGCCTATAGTGGCAAATGCATCAGAATCCCCCCATGGCACTTTATAACTGAGTGCGAATACTAAAACTGAACCAGGTGAAAAAGATCCCAGAAATGCAGAAGAGGGCACTTTATCTTAGTGCATTTACAGAACAAAGATACATCAGAAAGAGCATGCAAGCTCAGAAGTCAGAAAGAAGAGTGCACTAAGAAACCAGAAGAAGAGATCCCCGGACCTGTAGAACCAAGCACACCACCAGAGGGCATAAACTTCATAACTCGGAGGAGTGAAAACCTGGAGTAGAATCTGGAAAAATAACCTCTGCCACTAAATAGCACACTGAACCAGCTTTCCGATGATATCTCGTTTGCCGAAAAAGGAGTCCGGATGAGCCAGATATGATTCCCGGAAGGCAAAAAGAGACATCAGACTTCAACAGCAAAAAATGCTATTGAAACGGTAGAACCCAAAACCCTAACCTCCATCATCGGAAAGAGCTCGGAAAGATATTTCCGACGATATAAAGAAGTCAAAAAATCGATACCGTATGCACAAGATACGGCCAAAAAACCCAGCTACCCCTAGAAAAAGCTCTAAAGGACAAAAAAAATTATACTTTTTTAAGCCCCGGGGGCTGGAATTACAAAGCCCCTGGGCGCATGGCGCACGCAGGGGGCTGGAGCTGGAGCTCCCGGTCGGTCATATGGTCGGCCGCTGGCAATAGAGCCCACGGGGGCAGCAAAAGGCCGCAATCGGCGGGGCGGAGCTCCGGAGCGGCGACCGGGCGGAGGAGCCAGCGGAGCAGGGGCCGCGGAGGGCGGCGGAGCCGGGAGGAGCCAGCTGAGCGGGGCCGCGGAGGGCGGCGGAGCCGGGAGGCGGCGCAGAGGAGCGGGGGCCGCGGAGGGCAGCGGAGCGGCGGCGGGGGCCTGAGTGGCCGGAGGCGGCGGAGCTGTGGAGGCCGGAGGGGCCGCTGCCGGTAGCGGCGGAGGCCGGAGCCCGCAGCCGGTTGTGGTGGTGCGCGGGCGGCGCAGTGGCGGAGCGCCCCAAAAATGCTAAAAAACCCAATGTTTTTTTTATTTTTTTGAGATTTCCACCTCGGTTTCTGTGCCGTATGACACAAGAACCAAAATTTTTTTGCCTCCAGAGTCCAGATGTCCAAAATGGACAAGTTTTATATGTATTCTGGGGTTTTTGGGCGCTCTGAGCTCAATGGAGATGTCCGTTTGAGCTCAAAGTGACCAGAAACAAAACCCAAAACAAAAAATACATAAAAAACCTCTGAACCCTTGGAAACCTTCTGCTTCTGGCATGCTTCAACGAAACTCGAACAGCGAACAACAGGAGAGCTCTGATACCATGTTGGATTTGATAACCATCAAATCTTCCCAAGAACACCTGCATGCAAAGACTGCTACAAGAATGAAGACAGAAGAGAGACAGAAAGCTATGGCGGCCAATAGGCCAGAGACTGCAAAACCATGTTGCAAGAAAATAATCTTCTATTAACAATGATGAAGATAATACAATCTCCTTATGAATTACAAAGAGGGAATCCTTATAAAAGGATACCAAAAACCCTAAAGGTGAAAACCCTAAAGAATAATGAGATGCCTAAGTCTAACTTAAGTGTAGAGAATAATAGACTAATAATTAAATAAATTAATTATTAGCTATAATATGACTACTCTAACATGGACTTGTTGAAAAATCCTTGGAAATCTTAAGAAAATGCAATTGGCGGTTGTATAACCAAACCCTATAAAGATTAACCATGTTTTTAACTATATTTGATCATGGTTATATCTAAATTGATTAGTGCCTTGATGAGTTTTTTTGAGGGAGTTTCTCTTCTCATGCCAATTTGAAACAAAACATCCTAGCTATATAACTTCTTATGGGTATGGACCATTTTGCATTTGGTTGGCAACAGGCTGATCCTAGGACAACTACTTGATACCTTCTAATTCCTTTGAATTTACAACCATATTTGTGTAAAATGGGGGATTGTAGTTATGGTGAAATTGACAGTGAGTTGAATAAATGGTTGACCATATGTTTCTTGTTGAAAGGTATTGTAAATGTCAAAAAAATGTAAATGAAAGGGGCACCTGCATCGACTTCAATAAATGTTCTTTGTGAAAGCCATCGAGACTGCTTGTCTTATGGTAGCATCAACCTATGCATTTCTCAATCTTGGATTGCCTGTTTGGTTGATTGCCACAGACCCAGGGGTATCTAGTCAAAATTGACCCATGGACTGCACCTAATCTGGGCGTGTTTTTGACCTCTTAAGTTCTAGTCCATGTTAAAGGGTAAGATAAGGGTAATGGGGATAAGCCTAATAGTTATAGATCCTGACATCCAATTGATAGTGTATATTTCCATAAACTGAAAAAGATAAAATTGTGCCTTTTTATTTGGAGTATGAATGGAAAACTAATCCTTTATCCAGTGAACCTAAGAAGCTTGTCTCAGATGGGTTTTGAGGCTAAAGGTTCCTAGAGGATTTCTTTTCATGTGCCTTTTAAGTTTTATGGGGAGTAAAAATAGTTGCATTGTCCTCTATGATTGTGAAAGCACTTCTTTTTATTGGAGGGTGATTATTTCTGCTTTTCAAGTCATTATTATTCTGAAGAGGTGTATAAGGATAATATATATATTAAGGACTACAATTCTAGTTATAGATTTGGAAATTTAATTTGAACTTGGTTTGAATTCATGATGGAATATATGTAATGGTTTTGGAATAAGTGTAATTAAATGGTTATAGAGGTGATGAGGGGAACCTTGGCTTCTTAGAAATCATATATTCTATGCTCATTATTCTAGTCTCTAAACAAATAATTCAAATTGGCAATTAGATAAATAAATAGTGTCGCTAGAAGAGTGATTAGCTATGGAGGCTAGAAAATAGAAGGTAGAGCTGCCAAGTTATAATTGTTCTAAAATTGGTGTTGCTTATGCAACACCATTTCAGGACCACAAAATGAGTAAGCTTACAATGGCTAGAAAATTTAGAGTAATGCTTTGCTACTTGGTAGAATATTTATGTAGGCACAAAATGATAATTGGATGGATTTATGAAAAGTGTGCCTTTTTGTTGATCTCTTAAGATTAGAATAGGTTCCTATTCATGTAGCTAAAGGTGGAAACAAATGTCTTTATGATTTTGTCAAAGAAAGAGTTGTTTTGACATGATGCTGCTTACATTTTTTATGCATGTTTTGGTGATTATTAGATCAATATTTCATGGAAATTTTTTGGGTCTTTATTTCAAACTCTAGATGGTGTGAGTAGTTTTTATTAAAAAAGACGTCACCATATTATGATTACAATTTTCACTGGTGATTTAGTTGCCTGCCCTCATTTTATTCTACTAGTCTTGTTTCTTTTTGATTGACAAATAACTTGCATTAAATCTCAATTCAAATATAATATGTGTAGTTGTAAGCTAAAAGAATCGAGTACCTCATTATTTTTGTGGTAAATAGTGCCAAAGAAGAATCGATAAACATTCTTAAAAATTGCATTTCTAGTTTCTTTAAATATAAGGTTGGGCTAAAAAATTAGTAAGTTTTTTTTATCATGTTTCCTTGAGAAAATAAGCTTTATTTTTTGCTTCTATTTTCTCTCCCTCTGAGTTGATTTATCATTGGGATGACCTTAATTCCTTGTGGATTCTATTTGGTGTCATTTAACTCTTTCAAGGTTGTCTTGGCCAATAGTTAACACATAAGAAAACTATAACCATATATCTTATTAGTTATTTGCTAAGTTATCGATTTATTTATTTATTTGCAAAGAAATGAAAGAAATATACAAAATTAAATAGTTGTTAGTATGATACTTCACCGATACATATTCAAATTGAAATTCAAATAACTTAATAACTAATAAGTTATAACTATTAATTGTGAGTTGATAGTTGTCATCACCAAATCCATCACCAATCATTCAATCATAAAACTATTATGGCCATTAGGCTATGATATGTGATAAAATAATAAAACTATAAACAATTCAAGACTGTATGAACCTAAATAGAAGCAATTAAACTTGACAACATTAAGAAAATTTTGCGGAAAATAGTGTTTAGGTGAAATGAGTTTGGCATCTCACATATCCTTACAGGTTGGCCAAATAATTTACAAGCAACATTCCTTGCCAAGATCTCAACTTCTAAACCTGACGCTACATGCATATCAGAGACAAAGAATTTACACATACTTTCAAACTTGGATGTTCTATAATGATTCTTGCCTTCACCCTATAAATTTCAAACAATTCCAACCAAAGAAATAATTGTAAAGAATTGAACCCTAATTTATGGCCTTGAAAAATAATTATATTGAGTTTTCAAAATAATACTAAAAGTTGTTATAGCACTTGTTGATTTAATGCATTCTAATAGTTGTTATATAGCACTTGTTGATTTAATATCCAATATTTTTGATAGTATTGTACTAATAGTTGCTACTTTAAAGTTGTTAGTGTTGATGATGACTAACTATAATTGAATGAAATGTATTTCTTATATCTAAAAAGTGACAAATCATATAATGTCACATAGCCACACCAATAATACATGACTTAATACAAACGTTTGGGTATTAGGTTTTTTTTTGCCTTTTTGGAAGAGATTGATAGTGTCTATGGTAATCATCATATTTTGTAGTGTTTTTACCATTTCCTATAATATTAGGAATGAAATAAATTAGAAAAATGTTAGTATTTTATTGAATTTGCTTGGCAAAAGTTTGGTTTGAGATGAGACATTATCCTTTTGCTTTTAAATTCAGAACGTATCATATGGTAAGTTACAGAGGCTACAGTAGAGGCTTGGCTACTCGCTGTTGTATGCACTCAAAAATGGTCGCCTAGACTTTGGGCCCCATTTATTTGATTTATCAATCCTGAATCATTTTTATCAATAATCAATATTTTCAACAATATCAATCTCCTGATCAAATCCTAATTTCGATCATATATTGGATTTTTATCCTTGGGCTAACCATTTATCCTAAGTCTTTATTTGATTAAAAGGAATATTTCCTCCCCTTTTGATTAAATAAAAAGGCCCCACTTTCCTCTTATCCTAAGTTGCACAAATAAAGCATTATTCCTATTTTATAAAAAGGAGAAAAGCACTTTTTGTCTCACATGAGGCTCAAAAGTCAACACTTCACTCTCATTGGAGGATACTTGTGCACATGGATTGCTCCTCTTTCAAGCTCCACCGCTGATTAAGACTTTTTGCCTCTTAATCTCCATGGTCCATTTCACCTCATTTCTTATAAAAGGAGAGCTCTCTCCTTCATTTGGATATCCATGTTTTATGCTAATGTTATGCTGCAGGTTTTAGGTGCATTTGAAGTTTGAAGACATTGAAGACTTGTTGCTTTCATCATCTAGTTTATATTTGTTTTCTTAGTTGCATGATCATGGCATCATAGATTAGATTTCCTTTTATGCAATAGAATAGATCTCACATAGCTTAATTAGGGGCTTGGAATCTATTGTACTTCTTTTCATAGTTTAGTTTGCACTTCATTTGATAGATTAGTCTTGCACATTCATACTAGTTGCATTTGCATTGCATCTTTCATTTAGATTCTTGGGGACATTGGCACTCTTGCCCTTGTCTTCACTTGAATCTCTCATTGCATGGTTGACTAGCAAGGTCACATTCTTGTAGCTCTAGCTGAGAGCAAAACTCATAAGTCTTTTGCAACTCCATGCATAGAGAGCTATGAGCCGCTTTGTGAGGCCTCATTGTTGAGCAACCTTGCATGTAATGGTTCATAGAAGTGCACCATTTTAGTGTGTACATTTCTGGCGCCCACCGTGGGGCAGAGTAGATAGCTTTGTCCTTTCATTTGATGCATTTTTCATCATTTTCAGATTAATTTTCAGAAAAATTTGCATTTTCTAGTTTTCTGCCTCAGATTATTGCACGACACTTCTCAGAAGAATCACGCGATATACTTTCTGTCTTGGCGCGATAGTTCGCGCGGAAAAAGTATTGCACGCCTATATTGAAGTCTATCGCCTGGCATCGGGCGAAGTATCGCTTGGCATTGTGCGAAGTATCGCGCGACTGAGAAATATCACACGACTGAGAAGTATCGCCCGACTATAGGAAACTGTATCGCACGATACTGTTGAAGTCTGAGAAATATCGCCTGGTCTGGCAAAGACTTGTGTTTTCAGTTTTCTTGTCCGAATTTGATTATTTTAGCTTGCTGTTTTGTTTTGCTGTGTTTAGATAGGTCTAACCCGCATCTTTTAGCTTAAATCTAGCAGCTTGTTGCATCTTTACATTTGGATTTTGATTTTGCTAACTTTGTGGGTCTAACAAGTTGTGTTTGTAGGTGCTCTCATTTGCTTGAAAATTGTTAAAAATGCATGTCAAAGAGGGCTACTAACAGTTTTTGCAGGGCTGCCCAAGCATAAAAACAAAAAAAATAAAAAATATTTCTTGCTTGTTATTTACTTTCCTTTCAATTGTGGCATTCACTAATTGTATTAGGAATCTTAATACCTTGTGAAAGGGGTCTTGAGGTGGTAGGAGAAGTATGCTCTTCACCTTTAGGTGAATCAGAAAATCTTGACCCATCTTAAGGTTTTGGAAGCAAGGGAGTAATTGAATCTCTTTGCTTGGTGTGTTTGGGAGAGATTTTTGAGATAGGGGAGTATGCTCTTCACCCTTGTGGTGAATCAAAAACCTTGAACCTCAAGAGTTGATCCATTTTGTTTAGTTTAAGAATCCTTTAGCGGGCCTGCTCTTGAGCAATCAAGAGGAACGACTCAAGTGGGGACAACCTTGTCATCATTTTCCTTGGTGGCAAGTGATTCCAACTCACTATAATCTCAAGGCTATCAAGGACACCAAAAACCTTGATAGACATAACACTTGTCTTCGCTTGATGTGAGTAGCTCATGGGATTGCGACCATGGGGAAAACATTGAGCAAGAATGCTTAAGGTACTCTTGAGGCCGCGAGGTCCTAGTCCTTTATTAGGAGCAAGAGGGGTGTTATGAACGGAAGCCCTTACTAAGAACCATAGGATTAGAGGCCACCTATTTTAGCCACTTATCTTCTTAGTGCAAGGATTGATCCAAGTGGTTTACCCGAATCACCTTAAGATACTCACCATATGTGTCCCTTTGGTTGTGTCATTTGACATTTCCATGACAAAGCCAACATCTCTTGTGGGTAACCACTTGGTGTGAGGTGAGGGGGCATCAAGTTGTGGGCTAAGTTGGTAAGTATTGAGCCTTGACTTTCTAGGATAGATTTTCTTGAAGTGTTTTCGATTGTGTGATACCAGTGCAAACGTTCTTACATACAAACAATCGCTAGCATTCATAGGGTGTTGTTTCAATTCTGATATCACAAGTGTTTGTCTTGGCAAGGTTGCTTTTGCCCTTGTTTCAAGTGTTTGAGACCATGTTTTGATCCCTTGATGTTTGTAAACCTGTCGAAATTCTGCTCATACTGTGACTGAAATCGAAAACATCAACCCTCAGACTGGAAATTTTGACCAAACAAACCCAAAAATGCAAATTTCACACAATTCTGGTTAAGAGTTAAATAATTCTGCAACAGTATCGCGCCCTGTGAAGCGAAGTATCGCGCGATACTTCGCGCATGCTAGAAATATACCCCCCTTTGAAGAGAAATATCTCGCGATAGTTCACCCCTGACGGACTATCGCCCGCCCTGCCTGGAGTATATCGCCCGCCAGTACTAAGAAGTATCGCCTGGCTTTGGGCGAAGTATCGCGCGGGTATAGGTTTATCGCCCCAGTAGCCTGGAGTATATCGCCTAGTTTATTTTTGCCATGCTTAAATTTTGGTCAGTTTCAGTTGCTGTCAATCAGGCTAGGTCTTAGAGCAGGCTTCTCATCCTAACGTTTGAGATTTGTCTTGACTCTAAATTCCTGGTTTTTAGTCCTCCGGGATAGCATCATTTGATTTACGAAATCACTTTGGAATAATTGTCAAGTTAGAAAGCCATTCTTGGTGCCAAGGTTCATCTTTAAAATTGTTAGCTATATTCTGGGAAAATTTTAGTTCTCTTATTGTCCAAATCGCTTTCATTTTCAATTATCTTTTGGCCTAGTCCAACCTCCTGATTCAAAAGTGCAAGGGTAGTCACCCTTTGATTTGAAGCACCTCTTTGACAGTGTTGGTAAAGCTCTCTTTTTTTCCTTTTCATTTCTTTTTGGACTATAGAGGACTTCGATTATCCTAGTTTGGTGTTGACACTTTGAAAGGTCACCTTATCATTGAGAGTATCTCTCTTTCATGTCAGTTACGACAAGGTACCAAGTTAATCAAGGGAAGCGACCCCCTGTTGCCTTTGGCCAGTTACCACCTGTCAAGACTCGTCGACAACCTAAGGGAAAAGGACCCCTTTTTGACCAATCCCCTAAGAGTGAATCTGAGGTTTGTTTTAATCCGGGAGCTAATCCTAGTGAAGTGAGCACCTCTTTTGTACCACTATCATCAAGTATGGACATGAGTTACACTTTCACTCGACAACAAAGAGAAGCCATGAATCAAACTCTTGAGGATATCTTCCAACGACACAGAAGAGAGTATGGTGGTTCTTCTCATGCTAGTCCACCCGGGTCACCTTCCAACAATGTGAGGTATTTTGATGCTCACCAACGAGCTGAAAGACATCATAAGCAAGCTCACTCAGATTCAGGGTCACAACACGAAGACTAGAACAACGAATCTAGTGATCACCACATCAACGCAGCTAATGCAATGAGGCATTCGAGACAAACCTCCCCACTTAAAGACACCTCTCGATATGCAAATACACGATTGAGAAGCATTGAGAGAGAGAAGCAAGCCTACTTAGATGAACAGGCTGCTAAAAAAGAAAAATTCAAACAACTAGAGGAAGAGGAACGTGCATTGTTGGATATACAGAAAAGAGTCGCCCAAGAAGAAGAAGATAGACTCTATGCACAACAACTCCAAAGCCGATTTAACGTGAGGGGAGCCAATAGTGGGACCAACTCACCCCCATCTACCCCTTCCCCTAGCCCTCGAAGAAGATCAAAGACACCCTCACGATCCCCAAGTCCTAGAGGAAGAAGGGCTTCAAGATATGACCATCATAGGAGACAGTCGTCTCATAGACATTCAAAGCAACCCTCCCAACGAGCACATCATGACTCACAACATGGAGGCAGTTATGCTAAATTTGATCATATGGACTTCATGACTATGCAACAAGAACCATCCTTTCAAGCCTATGTGGAGCAATATGTGGAACAAAACAAAGACCAATTCTTGGAAAGTCTTATCAACAAAGGCGCTAAAGTTCCATATAATTTTGATGTTCACCAAAAAATCAAGAAACAGAATCCTTCAACTGATGAGGTGATCTTACAAATGCAAAAGGATATAGACAGGATGAAGGCTCCAAAGAGCACATTTCATTTGGACTCCATATGTCCTAACCCCATTGACAAAAGTGTGGTGATGGTAGAATTCCCTAAGAAAATTGAATTTCCAACATACAACAAATATGATGGCACTGGTGACCCTCACGACCATGTTCGACAGTTCTACATAATGAGCTTTTCCTTTCACCATGAAGACTCCTACTTGCTGAGATTATTCCCAAGGAGTTTAAAAGGTCAAGCCATGGAGTGGTTCACCAACCTTTCCCCTCCAGTAAAGACATTTAAAGAACTTGTCCAAAGATTTGTTCAGCATTTTGCTTACAACTTATCGAGGTCAGTCACAATGCTTGATTTGTGTAACTTAAACAAAATCAAGGGGAATCTTTTGTCACATTTTTACAACGATGGAGGCGATTGTGTTCGAAATACCCAAGGACAATCCCTGAAGAGGAGAGAATTGATATCATTGTGAGCAATCTAATACCAGAACTCAGATATGAAGTCAAAAAAATCTCATTTAATTCCTTTGATACTATGGTAGAGGTGGCATGTCACATTGAGGATGTCCTAAAAGAACAAGGAATTTTGGCTAAACCAACAAATAACAACAATAGCCAAAATAACAATACTAATGGTAACAAGGACAAAAAGAACTCCTATTGGAACAAAAACAAGCAAGTGGTCAACGATGGAGTTTTTGACTCATCCCAAGTCAAAAATGAAGGAGTTCTTAACCTCTCTCATGCAGTTCAAGCTATGAAACTGCAAACGTCTTCAACACAACAAGACAAACCTAAGTATCAAAGGAGATCTAAAACGGAGAAAAGACAATTTACTAAATTGGGAGAATCTTATGCAGATGTTTTCAAGACATTAGTTGCTCATAATTTGGCACACCCACAGGATCCTACAAAACATCGAATACCGGATCCTTTACCTCATTGGTGGGATGCTAAGGCTTTTTGCGTTTTCCATAATGGGATTGGACACGACATAGAAAATTGTTTTAAACTCAAGCATCTTGTCCAAGACCTTATTGAAAAAGGACAATTACAAGTGGATGGGTTAACCACTAATGCAGACTATAAAGCCTTTAAAGAGCCCTTGCCTAAATATGAAAAAGGAGAGAATTCTAGCAATACGAATGGCAAGGCGGCTATTAACTATACATATACACATGCTGACAATGTGATTAACATGCTTGAAGTGGCTGACGATAACATCAACATGGTGAGAAAGAAAGATCCTTATGGACATAATGTGGACTCAACTCCTATGACTAATGAAAGACCCGCTGTGGTGATAAGAGGTCCTCACTCACAAAGAATGCCCCAGTCCCTCAATGCTGTCACTAGGGGTCAAGCCCAAGCGCCCATTATCATTAAAGGTCCTAGCACTAGCAAGTCCAAGCAGCCCATGTCCAAAGGTGCTCTTCCCAAGTCTGCCATTGGTTCTGATTCCAATTATAATCTTATTGACCAGCTACAACGTACACCCGCGCAGATATCCATTTTTGAGCTTTTAGAATTGTCTCCTAAGCACAAGCGCGTCCTTGAGGATTCTTTGCGAGCAGCCAATGTCCCTAACAACTTAGATATTGACCAATTCCAAAACATGGTCAACCATTTGGCTAGCCTTCATTACCTCACCTTCTCCGAAGAAGATGACAAATCCATCAGTCACCCACATAACTTGGCCTTACACATCGAAGTCATGATTCATAAAACCTGTGTTAGGCGTGTACTGATAGATGGGGGTGCGGGGCTCAATATTTGTACCCTGAGTTTGCTGCTAGCTCTAGGATATTCTGAGAATGTCATTGACACAAAGAAAAGGATCACAATCAAAGCATATGATGAGGCAGAAAGAAGTTCTAAGGGATTGGCCGTTTTACCTATTCGCATTGGTCCAGTAGAAAAAGATATATTATTCCAAATTGTTGATGTTGGACCTCTAGCCTACAACATTTTGCTAGGTAGGCCATGGATTCACGAAATGCAGGCAGTCCCATCAACATATCACCAGTGTGTTAAGTTTCCCCATAACAGTGTAGAAATTTGCATCCCTGGAGATAGTGCTTTATCAGTTAATAACATTTATGCGGGATCACATGTGCCTTTGAATAGGGAAGCTGACAACCCTAGCAGTTCACTTGAACAATGCAAGCAGAAATTCAAGACCATGGATCTTGGGATGGGAGATTATAAGATTGATTCTTTTACAAACATGCCAATCTCTCCTAGGTCTTATGGGAGACCATCACCAAGTACAAAACCTTCGTCATCAGCAATGACATTATTTGGGAAATTTGTTGAGTCTTCAGTCCCCATTCAAGAAGAGAAAGAGGAAGTTGCTATAAGGGACTGGATATATCACGAGGAGAAATACAAACATAACGAGCATTTTGCTCCTTCACCTGAAACTTATGGGAAAGGGTATACACTGGTTAAAAATATGGGATATCCGGGATATGGTCCCCTTAGTCATAGGCTGGATGCTAAAGCTGAGCCTCTTGATCATGCTCTCTTCGGATGAAAGAACAAGTCCACGATTGGCTTAGGTTTTGAGAATAAGAAGAAGAAAGGTGTCCCTGTCCCAGCTGCGACGGACAGTGATAGTGATGCAGATTATACGCCTGATCTCTCCAATCAACAATATGTGTCTGATGATTGGGTACCCTCAATGAATCTCCTTTGGGGAGATTCCACAGATTTGATGCTTGAAAGTCCTACTATCCTAGCTGCGACGGATAGTGACTGTGTGACTGCTAGATTGCCAAAGAAAAGTGTTACTATCCTAGCTGCGACAGATAGTACCAATACTAGCACTAGAGAGGGGGAAACCCTTCCTAACCTTGAGGCTTCTACATCATGAGGCCTAAATGATGACTCAGAGATAGACTCCCATGAATATGAATGGGACTCGCTTTCAGATGCAACAATTGATCTGGACGTGGATACTATCCATGCCTATAGTACCCAAACCGATGCGACTAACGATCCTAGTGTCAGACTAGAGGATTGCCCTCCCCAAATCACCTTAGTGGATGACACTTCGTTTGATAGGATGAGCCCTAATTCGGGTATCTTAGGAGAAGACTTGATGAACTCTAATTATATGGTCACCAGAGATGACACCTTTCGCATAAACAACATTGAACCAGTCATCGATCTGCCCCTTGTTCACTTTGACCTAATTGATTGGTCTCAGCGCCATCAAGAGCCCACATTCCTCACCTTCCACAATGATTACAAAATTGCTTGCTATCTGAACGCTCTTGAACCCGTGGCTTCTTCCACCAGTGAATTAACAACCAGCATGACAAAGCCTGATATTAAGTACCTCAGTCTCAAAACAAAAGAGAAAAAGAAAAATAGGTCTGATGGCGAAAACCACTTTGTGGCGGTGTCAGAACCAAAAATAGTAAAAAGAAATGACGCATCCGAAGGTGAAAACCTCTTTGAGGCACCTAAGGATGGGGTACTTAATAACTTGCTGAGTTATTTCCAGGATAGATCATCAATATTGATTGAACCAACAAAGCCAGTCAATTTAAACACAGAAGAAAATCCTCAGATAGTTCATCTTGCTTAGTCTTTATCAGAGGAAGAGACCAAGGCATATGTACAATTTTTACAAAAAAAGAAAATTAATTTTGCATGGACCTACTTAGACATGCCAGGGCTTGACACGAATCTCATAATGCATCACTTATCCATAGCTCCAGGAGTCAAGCCAGTAAAGTAGAGATTAAGAAAAATGCATCCACATGTAGCTCTACTTGTCAAAGGGGAATTAGAAAAACTTTTGAGAGCTGGATTTATTAGAGCCATCGACTATGCAGAATGGATCTCAAACATAGTACCTATCTCCAAACATGATGGGTCCATTCGTGTCTGCACAGATTTTAGAGATTTAAACAAAGCATGCCCAAAGGACGATTTTCCACTTCCAAACATTGACATGATAGTGGGCATGACGGCGGGCTATGACATATACTCTCTAATGGATGGTTTCTCAGGGTATAATCAAATCAAAATAGCTCCTAAAGACCAAAAAAAATAGCATTCACATGTGCATGGGGAACCTATTGCTGGAACATCATGCCATTCGGGTTAAAGAATGCAGGAGCAACCTACCAAAGAGCTATGACAACTATCTTTCATGATATGATGCACAAAAATATCAAAGATTATGTGGATGATACCCTGGAAAAATCAAGAAAAAGGGACACACACCTCAATGATCTGGAAGTAATTCTAGATCTTATGGAACAATTTCAACTCAGATTGAATCCAAAGAAGTGCGCATTTGGCGTCACCTCAGGCAAACTTTTAGGATTCATAATATCAGCAAAAGGTATCGAGGTTGACCCCAAAAAGGTCCAAGCAATCCTAGATATGCCACCTCCTCGAAATATCAGCCAAATGAGAAGTCTTCAGGGACGTCTTCAATCAATTAGGAGGTTTATTTCTCAGCTTGCAGATAGAGCGCAACCCTTCAACAAGACATTGCATAAGGGTGCTTCTTGTGTTTGGAACGAGGATTGTCAAAAGACCCTAGATCAGATCAAACAATACTTGGCCAATCCTCCGATCCTAATGCCTCCTATTCTAGGGAAACCATTGATCCTATATATTTTAGCTACAGACACTTCCCTGGGGGCATTATTGGCTCAATCAGATGATACTGGGAAAGAATGGGCCATCTACTATATCAGCCGTACTCTAGTCTCCTATGAGATCAATTACAATAATATTGAGAAGTCTTGTCTCGCGGTGGTGTTTGCCTCTCAAAAGTTGCGCCACTACATGCTTGCTCATACCATACATTTGGTTGCCAAAATTGATCCCCTTAAATACTTGCTTAGTAAGGCTGCCCTGATGGGTAGACTTGCTAAATGGATGATGGTCCTAACTGAATTTGACATAGAGTATGTTGAAAGGAAGGCAATAAAAGGACAAGCTATTGCCGACCAATTAGCTGATTTTCCAATCTAGGATAGTATGCCAGTCCAAGTGGAATTCCCAGACGAACACATCTTATATACCACTACTCGTACTTGGACAATGTTCTTTGATGGCTCCCGCATGCAAAATGGATCAGGTGCTGGAGTGTTATTTGTTTCTCCACATGGGTACAACATTCCGAAGTCTTACAAACTATTATTCCCATGTACCAATAATATTGCAGAATATGAAGCTTTAACTAATGGCTTGAGAATGGCTATAGAATGGAACATCACAGAATTACATGTCTTTGGGGATTCCCAGTTAATCATCAACCAAGTCAATGAAGAGTATCAAACCAAGGATGACAAATTGATACCCTATAAAAAGATGGTTGATTCTTTGAGACGCTATTTCACCTTTGTGACGTTTCAACAAATCCCTAGGACAGAGAACAAAGCTGCAGATGCCATGGCCACATTAGCTTCACTTCTTCAGTTGGAGACACATGAATCCAGATTTGAATTCCTGGTGGAAGAGCTACACCATCCCATCTTTGACTCGTCTGAAAGCCATGTCATTTGTGCCATTATCACACACGAGTCTTCTTGATATGGTACTATCTATTCATATCTTCGTGATGGCATCATCCCTGACACATTCAACCGCTCCGAACGCCGAAACCTCATCCGTAACGCCTCTCACCACACCCTCATCTCTGGTGATTTATATAGGAGGGGTTTAGATGGGACGCTCCTTAGGTGCTTGGAAAAGGAGGAATCCAACCAAGCGTTAGCTGACATCCACGAGGGCATTTGTGGTGGACATTCTAATGGTCTTGCCATGGCCCGAAGGTTGCTTAGGTTGGGATATTATTGACCCACAATGCAGATAGATGCAGTCACTTTTGCTAAGTCATGTGAAAAATGTCAGAAACATGGCAACCTGATTCATGCTCCAGGTAGGGAGCTGATTCCTTCTGTTTCTCATTGGCCATTTCAGCGCTGGGCCTTTGATCTGGTTGGGCAGATTCATCCCAACTCATCAGGTGGACACAAGTTCATTATTACTGCCACTGACTACTTCACAAAATGGGTGGAGGCTGTACCACTTTCTATTGCTTCAGGAAGGACCATTTCTTTGTTCATCTTGAATCATATCATTTGTCGATTTGGAGTGCCTTCTGAGATCATTACTGACAATGGAGGTCAATTTAAGAATAAAGACCTAAAGCACCTATGCAAAAAGTTTAAAATCATGCAACATTGGTCCTCCATCTATTTTCCACAGGGAAACGGACAGGCAGAAGCTTCTAACAAAACCATTCTTAAGATTCTTCATAGAACAGTGCACAAGAATGGTAGGGATTGGCACTTACACATCAATCCAGCACTATGGGCTTACAGAACAAGCATTCGCACACCTACAGGAGCCACTCCTTTCTCTCTCACCTATGGCGCTGAAGCAATATTGCCTTTAGAAGTCGAGATACCATCCCTTAGAGTCTCACTCAAAGGTTTGATTACAGATGAGGATTACCACGCCATGAGGTTACAGGAGTTAGAACTTCTAGATGAGAAGCGTAAGGCTTCCTTTGATCATATGAGAGTGTATCAGAAGCGTATGTCCAAGGCATTCAACAAGAAGGTTTTCCCTAGAGAATTTCAAATAGGTGATTTTGTTTTGCGAGAGAACCCTAAGAACCAACAAAACAGAGAGCAAAAAGGCAAGTTTGAACCTAACTGGCTTGGACCATATGTCATCACAGCTGCTTTTGGTACTGGTGCGTATTTACTGTCAGATCCTGATGGAGAACAGCTCCCTGATCCCATCAACATTGTGCACCTCAAGAAGTTCTATCCTTGATGCCCGTTCTGTCTGGGGGCATCCCTTGTACATATCTTATTAATCCTGACAAAATTCCAAAAAAAATTCATATATGATGCTGAAAAAATCCTACAAAGCATAAAAAGTCCTGAAAAAATACAAAAAAATCAAAAAATTCAAAAATCCAAAAAAAAAAAAAAATGAAAAAAATGAAAAAAAGAGAAAAAATTGCAATAAATCCAAGTGATGAAAACCTGGAAACAGGCGCTACTTGAGGCCTTTGCACTCCTATTTGTTAGCATGCATCCTCGACACTTAGCCTTTCTCCATCATGCCTTGACCTTATTTGGCCTAGTCTAGAATTGGTCTTTGTCTTTGTCTAGGGGGCATAACTGTTAGCATTGGTCTTTTAGGAGCGTTTGTCTCTTGGGGCATTTCACAATAGGTGTTTTTCAACACCACCCCAAATAGTGTTTTTCAACACTACCCTTGCGTCGAGTGTTTCTTAACACTTATCAGGTGTCTTACCCAAACAGTCTCGTATGACGCTATATTTCTCATTTGCAGAATTTGACTCTATGACCAACACACGCGCACTTAAACAATCAACTCGATAATGATATGATGACTTTATTTTTCTTTGTGTGCTGTCTATGAGGATTTCTGTGATGAGTGATCTCTCCCTGAGAAGTTTTCGATGATGCATAGCTAGAAGACTGAGGGAATGAGAACATGTTTTCTTTCTTTATCTGCTTGTGGGTATATTTTATTGATCCTAACTGTCATGAGCATTTCTGCTAGTCCTACTTGACACTATGGATTGACAAGGTATTATCCTTGACTGTTTTGCAAGTGCATGCTTTTAGCTATCCTGACTTTCATGCATCTTGATACAAGCATAATCTCGCTATAACAAATTTAGGTGATCTCACTGCATTAGTCATCTTGACCTATATGTCTTTGATGCCTAGGTGAGATTCCCACATCTCTATCTGATAAAGATCATATTCATATCCACATAGTTACGCTAGTGTGCATTGTATGATCTTCTGATGCTACCAATAACGCTCGATGATGATAATTAGATGTCTATAAGCGTTGTGACCTTGCAAGTCAACCACTTTCATAGTAGCTTGCATTTGTAAGTTCATGTTAGTCTAGTGTTGCATTTTGCATATGGAGAGAGCTCTCCTTTTCATCCTCCGTGGACCTGTCAGTCGACTGCGCTCACCTTTTCTTCTTCTCGATCATATCTTTCGCTCCTTGTCTTTTTCATCTCGAACCTGTTCTTGTTCATCACAAGGGGTTGATCACATCATCATATCTATATCAAAACTGTCATTTTCAAGAAACATAAGTCTATATCATACATATGAGAATTAAACATACATCTATGAGAGAGAACATACATAAGCACATACATAAGCATTTTGAGCAAAATGATAAGACAATATACATAAACTGATACATCCATCACAAATGAGACAAATACACATGATACATCGAACATCCAGTAATCTCATATACAATGTCATGATATACAATACAATATGAGATCCCAAAATCTGGATCAATAGTCTCAAAATATGTCCAAACATCTAAGACCTAACCTTAAGATTCGCTACCACCCTCGTGAGGAGCTCGTGGTGGTGGAGGAGGCATAGCTCTCCTATCGAGTACCACGTCTGATACCCCTGCCCGCTGAGAGTATGATGGTGCTCTCTCACCCTCTAGGACGGCCTGCAGATATAACCCGTGATAATAGGCTGCTCTCGCTGACTCTCGTTGGAGCTCCAGTGCCTCGGCCTGTGCCATCGCCTCACAGCGTGCTATCTCTACTCTGAGATCAGCTATCTGCTGATCCCGCTCTGCCCTCAGATCTAGGAGTTGCTGATCTCTCACGGCTATAATGGTCCGCAGCTGCTGTATCTCTGCCTCCTGAGCCTGTATCTGGGCTCTCAGGTCCTCTCCCCCCGCAGGCTGCTCCTGCTGTGCCTCTGCCTGCCGACGAGCTGGTCTTTCCTCCTCCTCAGGTGTCGCCGATCTCTATCCCCGTGACCATTTTTGGCCACCTGATCTCGACCCCTCTCCCCTCTCCATCCTCCTCCCTCTCCCCCTCCTGCTATCTCCTCCATCCCCTCCCTCCCCTCCTCCCTCTCCTCCATCCCCTCCGTCCCCTCCGTCTCCTCCCGGCGCTGGCACCTGTACATCTGGCACTGTAAACTGAGGGAATGGTACCCTCCGCCGCTCTGCTCTGTAGGCTCCATCAGCCCCTGCGTCTGCCACATCTAGGAAATAATCCCAAGGCTCGCTCTTGATAGCTGCTGTCTCTGCGACAGCCTGCTGATAATCCAGCATGGGTAGCCACCCATGAACCTCCTCATCTCTGGCCCTGGCATATGTGGTGGTCTCTGTCGAGACTCGCTGCTACCGCCTGAAAGGCCGCCACAGCCGAGTGATGCAGAATCTCTCTACGATCTCTGAATATCGACCTACCAGTGGCCGACTGCACAACATGTAGCTCAGATCATCAGCTGCATCTCCCCAAACCTCAACCTTCCTGTATGGCCTCCATGTGAATGAGGCTATCTCATCCAAAATTTGCCGATAGTATGTCACATCCCCAGAATGGGCATGTGATATGAACCCAAGGTACCTGTAGATATAGGGGTACCTCCTCTCCCTTGGCTGAACCCTGGGGCGCACCACAGCAATGTGCTCCCATGCCCATACCTGTGCCAGGATGGCACCACATGCCCATGTCCTACCGTCATTGTAGACGATCTCGTGCAGCTCATGATACATCTCTGCCAGGATCGCAGGCCCCCATGCCATCCGTCGAGGCCTGCCTACCAAGTCTACCAATAACCTGCCCCATCCAAGTGGGAATCCCTTCTGACTGCGATCAGTCATCAGGATCTGTGAAATGATAGATGCCACAATGCATGGCACCGGATAATCTCTTCCAAAATCATCAAGCAGTCGCTCCCAGCTGACATGCCTGTCCAGGATAGTCACATCCTGAAACATCTCCTGAATCAATCGACGCCCCTCAGTGGCATCCTGATCATAGTATACCTGTGACAACACATAAATCATGTTAGTTTTCATCTTTTGGAAACATTACATTTTACATGACTATCTCAAAAACATGATTATACTTACAGGCTCTCCGTGGCATGGAACTCGGAGGATCTTATAGACATCCTCCAGTGTGATGGATGCCTCGCCTGTAGGAAGGTGGAAGGTGTTGTGCTCGCTGTGCCATCTCTCGGCCAGCGCAATCAACAACCCATGGTCCGCTCGGATATATGGGTATCTCAACAGATACCAGAATCTCATCGCTCTGAGATCGGCATTGCCCGGATCATCTAGATCCCGGACACACTGCAATCCTGTCACCTTCGGCGCTCTGATGATGAGCGCCGGAAAAACCTCCTGCAAGCCAAAAACCAAGCCCATTGTTAGCACATATTATGATGGATGTCCAAAAACTCAGTATAAAACATCTTAAAAACGTAACATTTTCTAGACCCATGTCATTTTTGCTCAAAAATGCATTAAAAATCAATATTTTATGCTAGGCGATATTCTTTTTCTGGAGAAGTATCGCGCGATACTTCTCCCTATAATGGGGCAATAAACTTTATATCACGCGATACTTCGCCTAGTATCGTGCGATTTTTCGCCCAATATCATGCGATACTGGTGCCTAAGGTCGCGCGATACTTTGGGGGCACGCAAAGTATCGCGTGATACTTCTCCCCAAAGCGCGCGATACTTCTAAAGTATCGCGCGATATTTCGCCTAAGAAATTTTTTTTGAAATTTAAAATTTGAAAAAACGTGCTAAAATAAGCTATTAAATGCTAAAAATGACCACCAAGCTCGAGTTTTTCGAAAACATACCGGGGCAGGATAGTGTGGTGGCCGGTTGTGCAACCGGGCGCGCTCGAATCGATGCCTGTGGACGGGAACTCCTGCTTGCTAGGCCATTTTCTCTCTCTAAAGCTCTGAAATTTTCAAATCGCTAAAAGACAAATGATTTTTGAAAATGACATTTTGACCCCTTTTATAGTCTTTTGACTTTTTGACCTCATTTTCAAAACACCTCAAAATTGTGCGAAAATTGTACCCCTAGCTAATTTCGACGTCCTGGATCCATTTTCGGACTCGAAATCAAAATCTAAGGTCATCTTGATAGTCAAAATCGCATTTCAAAATCTTCCCCCCTTCTGCGCAGTTGGCTGATCTTTTGAGGCCTAATCTTTTGATCTTTGTTGGGGCATCGTCATTTCTTCATTTTCATGTCTTCCAAACTTCTAGTCTTTCATTCATATTCATTCCATTCCCTCATTTCTCACGTTTGACTGCATCTTTTTAGTCAGGCTGGGGCATGTTTTCATTGCTTAATGGTTAACCTATTTGACCTTTACCTTCGATTGTGATTTTATTCTGATTTGATCAACCTTATCAATTCGCTATTCTCCTCTCTACCTGATTTCAATTTTGATTCCGAGGGGGCAGTACTTATGGGATTCTCATCCCCAATTGCTTGATTTTTTTGATTCAGACATCTTTTGTGAGCTGTCGCTCAAATTTGAGATTCTTATCTCCTACTTTGAATGTGATCCCGAATCGACCTCATGTTCAAATGCCTTTTGTTTATGCTTTGTCCAGATATGATCCCAAATCGACCTCATATCTGAGTTGTTTTGTGATTCCAAATCGATCTCACATTGCAACTTCATTCTTTGACTACATGTGTTCCCAAATCGATCACACATTAGTCAAAGAGGGGCAAATGTATGCACCCAAAAATGGTCGCCTAGACTTTGGGCCCCATTTATTTGATTTATCAATCCTGAATCATTTTTATCAATAATCAATATTTTCAACAATATCAATCTCCTGATCAAATCCTAATTTCGATCATATATTGGATTTTTATCCTTGGGCTAACCATTTATCCTAAGTCTTTATTTAATTAAAATGAATATTTCCTCCCCTTTTGATTAAATAAAAAGCCCCCACTTTCCTCTTATCCTAAGTTGCACAAATAAATCATTATTCCTATTTTATAAAAAGGAGAAAATCATTTTTTGTCTCACATGAGGCTCAAAAGTCAACACTTCACTCTCATTGGAGGATACTTGTGCACATGGATTGCTCCTCTTTCAAGCTCCACCGCTGATTAAGACTTTTTGCCTCTTAATCTCCATGGTCCATTTCACCTCATTTCTTATAAAAGGAGAGCTCTCTCCTTCATTTGGATATCCATGTTTTATGCTAATGTTATGCTGCAGGTTTTAGGTGCATTTGAAGTTTGAAGACATTGAAGACTTGTTGCTTTCATCATCTAGTTTATATTTGTTTTCTTAGTTGCATGATCATGACATCATAGATTAGATTTCCTTTTATGCAATAGAATAGATCTCACATAGCTTAATTAGGGGCTTGGAATCTATTGTACTTCTTTTCATAGTTTAGTTTGCACTTCATTTGATAGATTAGTCTTGCACATTCATACTAGTTGCATTTGCATTGCATCTTTCATTTAGATTCTTGGGGACATTGGCACTCTTGCCCTTGTCTTCACTTGAATCTCTCATTGCATGGTTGACTAGCAAGGTCACATTCTTGTAGCTCTAGCTGAGAGCAAAACTCATAAGTCCTTTGCAACTCCATGCATAGAGAGCTATGAGCCGCTTTGTGAGGCCTCATTGTTGAGCAACCTTGCATGTAATGGTTCATAGAAGTGCACCATTTTAGTGTGTACAGCTATTGTTTTATTAGAGTTGTGCATATGATGAGACACTATACTTGATATATGGAAAGTACTAATATACATGGTTTGATTATTCTTTAAAGGGTACTAGCTCAATGTAAGAGCACCTACTTTACAAGTAGGAGGATGGTGGTTTGATTCCACTGTGCCCTAATATGACTAAATATACGACTAAAAAATAACTAAATAAATGGCTAAATAAATGACTAAATAAATGATTAAATAAATGACTAAATCAATGACCAAATATATGACTAAATTAAAGACTAAATATATGAATAAAAAATGACTAACAAAATGACTAAATAAATGATTAAATTAGTGACCAAATAAATGACTAAATAAATGACTAAATAAATGACTAAATTAAGGACTAAATATATGACTAAATAAACAACCAAATCAAGGACTAAAATAGTTTAGTCATTAATTTGGTTGCGAGATAAATGGCCGACAATAAACTACTAATGGTCACATAATCAAAATTAGTCATTTATCTACAATTTTTAGTAGGTTATTTAGTCATATATTATTGTTTTTGTACTAGTGATGTTAGCGATCATTGATGCCAACTTTGTGAGCGATTGAAAAGTTATTTTTGGATGCATTCTTGGATTTAAGGCTGACTAAGGATGTTAACACTAGTACAAAAACAACAATATATGACTAAATAAACTACTAAAAATTGTAGATAACTGACTAACTTTGGTCACGTGACCATTAGTAGTTTATTGCCGGTCATTTATCTCGCGACCAAATTTATGACTAAACTATTTTAGTTATTGATTTGGTAGTTTATTTAGTCATTTATTTGGTCATTGATTTAATCATTTATTTAGTCATTTATTTGGTCGTTGATTTAGTCATTTATTTGGTCATTGATTTGGTCATTTATTTGGTCGTTTATTTGGTCATTGATTTAGTAGTTTATTTAGTCATATATTCAGTCCTTAATTTAGTCATTAATTTAGTCATATTAGGGCATGATGGAATCGAACCACCATCCTCCTACTTACAAAGTAGGTGCTCTTCCATTGAGCTAGTACCCTTTAAAGAATAATCATACCATGTATACTAGTACTTTCCATTAAAGATGATTTTAGTATTATGCATAGCCTAATGCCAAAGAAAGGAGTTTTATCTCTTCATTTTGGATGCAATATGGGAAGGCTTAGGATGTGAGTATATTCTTTGGATTGTCAAATATTTAAGGTTTCAAATCCTAATTGTATTTTCAATGATTACAAAACTTTACATTGTGAAAGAACACAACTGACAATGACATGTCGAATATTGAAGGAGGTTTTTATGCAAAGTGTGTGGAACTTTCAAAGAGAAAGAGCCTAACATATATAATGCAATCAAATTTGGAACTATTATGTTTACCTTTTATTTGTTTTCTAAATAAGTCTTCCAATACTACTTGTATTCAACATTTTGTCATTTTAGCTCATACATAACTTTTCATGACAGTATTGGAGAGTGTTGTATTTGATATCCATACAAGTGAGGTTGATTTCTTAGATAAATCCATAACTAGTATACTATTTTGCAACTTGGGCCTTTCCTTTTAAAAGCGTGTCTACCAAATGGAAAACTTATTCAAGAGTCAATAAATAAAGGCTTGTAATATTTAGAGAAATTTATTTAAATTATTTTTTGTGGAGAAAAGGAAAGGGTATAATAAATACAGTTTTAGAATTCTTGGACCTAATTATTGTGCCTTAATTTCATAGAATACAAGGGTATCCTATCCTATAGAGTTCATTCCAAATGCAAAGACCCCACGTATAGGGCCTCATACTAAGAATGCAATTCTATTGGCATGTGATGCTTTTGGTGTTCTACCACTAATTAGCAAGCTCATGTTGGCTCAAACTATGTATCACTTTATTAGTGGTTACACTGCCATTGTAAGCTCAATTGATATTGTTCATATAACTATTTATTGTGAATTGTCATGTTCTTGAATTTTTTCTATGGTTGCACGTAGCAAGCACCAAAGGAGTGAAGCAGCCATGAGAAACTTTCTCTACATGTTTTGGTGCAACATTTATGATGTTGATGTTATCATTTTAGTTCACACTAAATTGGTAAATTGACAATTGTTTTATATTGAAATATGGATTCAATAGTTACTGTCCTAAGTGCAGAATTGAAAAAAATTTAGAAGATAAAAGTATATATGCAACATTACAACTATAAACATCAGAGAGCTTGCATCAAGGTACACTTATTTGATACTACTATTCAGATTTTGAAGATAAAGTACTTTGTTTTTTTATTCATATTAACACTGATGTTGTTCTCTAAGTATTGATCAGATTTAAACTTTCAATCACATAAATGATCATTACATTGAGCATTCAAAGTGAATGTAATAAACAAGTATTTCCTTCATAGGTTACATTTTTCATATTGAAAAAATTTAGAGAAGATGTACAACTCTGAAAGTAAGACAAGAGCATTAGAAGGTTTAGGGGTCCATGCATTGCCTTTAAGAGGTCTTCTGCATGTTGAGGCTGATTGGTTGTATCTTCATGTCTTTGGCTTTGTACCTGTCTATCATGCATCCTGAGTCTTCTTCTGGTTTTGCCCTGCATCATGGAGAGAGAGAATAGTTAGATCCAAATTGGATCTAAGCAATACATGGATACCTAAAACAACATGCTTCACTCACACTTTCAGAGCTGTACTTCAATGAAAAAGATCAATGCAAGAGCAAGAGAGTCAAAGGTTGAATGTAGAAAAAAACATAGTGCTGAAAGTTCACCAAAAATTGCAGATGAAGAAGGAAGAAAACAAAAAAAGGTAATCATTTTTATACTAATATTGTTTGCTTCATGTATAGATTGAAGACTTAAGTAGGACACACAATCATTATAGTGTATGCAAGAAAAGTACATGTTCAAAATGAGCTTCATGTCATGAATATGGCCCATAGGAGTCATGAGCCCGTGCTTGAACCCCACGGGTGATGGTCCATATTAAATTATATAAGCAGTGTATTTTTATATTACTTCACTAGTAGAAAGAAGCTGTATATTCTCAAAAGAAATGTTCAGATAGTCATAGAATGAATGAAACATTGAATGTTGTAGCTGAAGGAAAATGGTAAGTCACAATTAACAACAAACAACAAGAGTCGAGAAAGGTAAAACTTCCAGTTCAAAAAATGTCAAAGTATTGTAAAGAAACAATAAGTCTGGCTGCTAATAACAGTAAATAAGCATTGACAAAGCCCTAAGTTAATGAAAAAAGTGATTTATTTCATTAAGAAATAGAGTAATTAAGCACATACATGGCGACTATCAAACAATAAAAGTTATTCAAGTCAAGTAATAGTCGGCAATAGGAAAAATAGAGAAGGCCCTAAAATTTATGCAAACTAGACCTATCAATTAAAGAACCAAGGTTTGGGCTGGTGATTAGCAAAGGAAAACCCTCTATATTAGTTCTAGCATCCAAGGCATTGGGGGGTTATGACAAACTGAAGTTTATAAGTGTATGCAAGTTCAGATAATAACTTCAAATATTTGAAGCATAAGAGAAGACAATGCAAGGAATTGATGATAATGGTACGTGACTAGAAAACCCAAGATTCATGTTTTGAGGTATGAAACAACTATCAATATTCTATTTTGATAAAAGAGAAACCCCTAAATCTATGCAAGGAAGGAGAGTGTAAATTCAGCTCTTCCAAATGTATAAATAGTGAGTTAAGCATGAGAAAATAAATAGAGGAGTGACTTATCTCAAGAAAATTTGAGTTGTTTGCAATTGCTGACCAAGAGCTAAGACCGTCTTTTGCAACCGAGTTCAATATTAGTTCATTACCGAGAGCTCTCAGACAAGGCCGAGATTCATGCAATGAACAACCCGTGTTACATAGCCAAAGTCAAGTAAAGATGAGCTATGTGCCAACTGAGTTCACTCTTAGTCATGTAAAGGAAAACTTAGCCAAGATTCAAATCAACGTCGAGTTTCAATAGCAAAGCCATGAGTTTGTTATTTAGCTCAAGACCAAAGTTGTCGATAAAAGCCAAGAGCTCCCACATCAAGATTGAGTTCGATGAATGGAAGTCAAGATCGAGTTCATTGCAGTCAAGATCAAATCTACAACCCGTGAGATATTGGTTAGATAGCTGTGAGCCCTATTACAACCCGTGAATAGACAAGCACATTGGAGCTCACTGCCAGTTGAGATCATCAAATACAACCGAGTTTCCCACATCAAGCTCGAGTTCTCAGTCAAGCCAGGTTCTCTATCGTGATAAACAACAGTCTCAACTTAAAGTTTGAGTTCTTTTCAAAAGGGGCGGCACAAGATTCATGCTTACAACCCATGTGCAAGCTTGGAGTTTCTTGCAAAGTCAATCAAGTTCAAATATTTCAAAGACCGAGTTCCCTCTTGAGATAAAGTCAAGCTTAAAATGCACGTTACAACTTGTACACAGGGATAGAAGCTCAAGTTTCAAAGCTATAGCTGCCAGTAAAAGATTTAAGCTTCATGCTTTTGTGGAGATTGAGTTTCCAATCATAGAAAAGTTCCAGTACACAGCCCATGTTCATATCAGTCTAGATCGATTTCAGTAAGACATAAAATCGAGCTTCATTTTAAAAAGTTGGCCACAGAGAACAACTTGCACGATGAAGTTCTTCGACAGGATGGCTACCATGTTTGGGTTTAATTTTCAAAATCCCCAAATGCAGAGATGAATGCAAAGACCGAGAACAAAGCCAGATTTGATAAAACTTCAAGTCCACTAGTAGAGATTTTAAAACGCTATTGAATGTTGTAGTGTACTCTAGTTAGGCTTCGGTAATTGCTAATGCCAACTTGCACATATGCATTGGAGAAGTTTTTGCATGGGTTAGACATTATGGCATGATGCCTTAGTTTTATTTTGTAATAATTAAACTTAGGTCTATATAGGCTTAGGTTTTTATTTTTTGGGCTGATATTGAGTTTATCTCAATTATTTGATTGTATTAATATTGGTAATATCTTTTTTAAAGATATATTTTTAAAAATTACCAATATTAGGGGCTGACAGTTAAGAGCCTATTTTGGCTAGTTTTCAAGAGCATGATTTGGAGTCAAATTTGGAGGAGTTATTTTTAGCAAATTTGAGCATTTTTAGGAGGATTTTTAGGGGGTGATTGGATTTCTGGATTAGGGTTTGGAGAGCTATTTAGCTGAGGCTTATTGTCATTTTTAAGGGTTCAGAGTTTGAGAAAAAAGAGGTATTAAGTGAGCATATTGTTCCTTTGCCCTTTTTCTCGTATTTTGTAGCCATTTTTGTAGAGTTTGAAGATTATAGAGCTAGCCTTATTATTTGCACATTTTTTGAGTTCTGACATTGAGCCTTTCAAGTTTTCTGCATTTAAGTGTTTTTGTATCTTTCAAGCATAGATTAGTGAGTTGTTCCAATTCCTTTTCTAATTTGTAAAGAATTATCCTTTTGCAAAATTTATTTGTTTGCTGGTTGAATTCTTATTATTAGTGGTACCAAACCCTAAATGTGAGTTTTAAACCATCCTAGGTGTTGAAAAGTGAATTTAATTGTAGAATTTAGTAGTGCGTGTCTAATAGGTGTAGGTTTATGATTTTGATAAATTTGCATCTATTTTTGGTGTATCACCCCTTAGTTAGTATTCATTTTTTCAGTTATCCTTCTCCCTTTTCTCAAAGTTTAAAAAAAATTAGTATTAGGTGATATTCCAAATCTATAGGAACCGACCTAGAATTCGGAGATTCGTTCTCTTTCCTACAAAGAGTTCATTTCCATGTTTCAACAGGAAGGTTAGATTTCCAATCAAGCTAGAGGTGCATTCCTGATTGACAACAATTGAATCTAGCAAAATATACAACTATGCTAGCAAAGAGGATGGAAAATCATGGTGCAATAGGATGGCTAGTTAACACTAGCTGGTCTAGGGGTAGACATGGTTAGAAACAATATTTAATCATTTCTTTTCTTCTCGGTTCCTTTGTGATTTTTATTCTCCTTAACGTTTCAGATCACACTCCATGATCCATTATCAAGATCATGAGACAAGATCATGAGAGAGTTATAGGAAGAAAAATCTTAGTATTTAATTAGACATTGTTGACATGGATTTCTTACTAAAGTTTTCACTTAAGAAGAAAATATGGATCACAATACATAAAAAAGATGGTGTATTGGACATAATAAGGGTACAAGAGGGTGTTCTATAATGTTCAAATAGTTAGATGCCCACATCAAGATTTGATATAAAATCAATTTCAAATGCATTACTTGGTTCTCCCCACTAAGGAAAAGATATTTAGGAAATATGAAACAATATTGCTAGCTTATCAGACACTTGGATTTTTGTATAGAGACCATGGGACTTCCCCACTTTATACATACTCTTCTATTGCAGTTGAAAATCTTGGGGAAAAAGATTTATTGGGAATTCTCAGCATGATATTCTAGACATTAACACTAATTTCCCTTGTCAAGTATGTCTTTATCATCATTAGGGAAAATGATCGTGGAGGAGGCACATTTGCATTGTATCGTCATTTTCACATTTGCACTGTCTTTATCGTCATTAGAATTCAAGAACTATTTCAGCTAGACGTGGACAAGGAATTTCCATTCACCTTGTACCAACCGATATGTCACAATCTTCTAGAACTGTTCTATAGAAGTCTCTTTGTCCATAAAGATCACTGCAATTCTCAGGAATACAACAATAAGAAGTTAGCATATTTTTGTTTATCGATAATTTATGAAGCAAACTAAGTGTATTGTTATCAAGGTAATCATGTGTACTGTTAAGAATAATCTTAAACCAGGGATTAGAAACAAGTGAGGGCATAACAAGTAACCCTAGGGACATTACACAATACTATCAAGTTTGAGTTTAATTATAATGAAGCGTGTAATTACGCATTAAATAACATGATGTTTAGATAGAGTAATGTTGACTAGCTTTTGTAAATATACCTCTAACAAGATATAAGTATACAGACACTTTTGTAAAACTGAGCGATGATGTTGATGACAATATGAATGAAAGTTAGATGCGAATTGTAAGGGCATCTAAAGGGCAGAGCAAAAATCAAGAGGAAGGAGAACAAGAGTTCTTCAAGGAATACTTTGTTAACTCTTTGTATTCAAGACATTAGATTTGTTGTAAGTTGTGTTGCACCTATTGTACACCCCTAACAAGGTTGTACTCCTAGCAAGGTTAATTCCTTAATTGGGATCACATTGTAAAAGACTCCTAACAGGGTCTGTCCTTTAACCAGGACCTACACATTATAATACTTGACTCCTAACAGGGTCAGAACTCTTAACATGGTTATTATACTTATAGTGCAGATATTTGTGGGTACCATCCCCATCGGGGTTTTTTTCCCTTAACAAGGTTTCCTCAAAAATAAATATGGTGTTACGAGTTCTTTTATGCTTGTCTTTGTTGCATGGTTATTCATTTTATGTTACATCTTTATATGTTGGTTAAAGAAGATAAAGAAGTTTGAGGATTCAGTAAAGTACTGTAACACTGATTCACCCCCCTTTCAGTGTTACCAAATCCTAATAGATGTTGGTCGATTGGATGAGGCATATTTGGTAGCCTTGTCTATATGAGAGGTTACTGATACCACATAGAGTCACTAGGGGGGTGGAGTCTAGAGAGACTGTCAGGGTAACTCTAGAGTTGAGTCATGTGATGACACTTCCTCTTATGCATCTTAGGTTTCCTAAATGTGTTGGTTGCCTCTGGGTTAGTATATTTACCTTTGCATTTTGAGTTGTACCTCTTGAGATAGACAAACTTCAAGATCCTTTTCTTAGGTGTTGTATTGTGATTGGATTTTGGTGTTTGTTACACAAGCGGGACCTATTGTTATCTCCTTAGAACAGTGGGAGTGGACCTTTGGTTCCACAAGGTCGAGTGGTAGTGACTCTTTTAGCATTTGAGATTTCATTGTCCTTCTACCAGTGTTGGATGATCCTTGTAGTAGTTGTATTATCTTGTTCTTCATTGGAGACATACTCTTATCTTTCATATATTGTCTTGTACTTTGTATTTGGTTTATTATTACAATCCTTGCAACTTTTGCAGTGGATGTTGGTTATTATGTTTATCTTGTGGCATCAGTTGTATCTATGTTTTCATTTATGAGATGATGTACTTGTTATTCCTTTGCATTATATGGAGATTGTATATTGTCTGTTGTATTTAGTAGATTAATTAACTTGCATAATTCTATGTCATGGAACCCTTGTGTGAGACTTACCTCAGACTATCATAGTTTTACTATTTATTTCTATGCTTTCAGTGACTTTTACTTGGACATACCTTGACTATTGAGACACTTATGTATTTAGGGAGGTGTTGAATCCTATGTTATATGTTTGGTATTTGGTTATGTAATCAAGGTACACTCAAGATAATTAATTTTTGATTAAGTTTCAGTTTATGATGATGTCATATATGGGAATGAATTGTGTTGAATACTATTGTGATGTAAAATTGGTTTAGGAAACCGATGATATGTTATTTAATTTAATCACATACATAGTTTATATACCATGTAGTATTGATGATGTATTATGTTTCTATATCATGTTATTTTGGACCTACTGATGTGTGTAATGAGTGTGCAAGGATAGTTGACCATGCATCTAAATCGCAGACCCAGAATTGGAACCTATGTTATATTCTATGCATTCCAAGGTCCTGTTTGTATAAAGAAATATGGACCTTGTTATATAGTTGTTTATTCGTGAATGTGGTTTGTATGAGTGTGTTTAATTCAATTTAAGTGAATGTGATTAAGCCATGTTATTTGTTATTTAAATTGTACCATTTTTAGCAAATTGTGGTAATTAAGAGTTGGCATGACTAGTTAATTGTATTATGTTTAAGTGAAGAGTTAACTAGGGGTTAACCTTAGTGTAGTACCCAATCCTACCATGGGTTAAGAAGTCTCTAGTTGGTCAACCTTGACTTGGAAATCCATGGGTAAACTTTAGGTGGGGTTTAGGAGGGTCTTTTGGGATCCCATAGGGTAACCAAGGTCAATTTTAGCTACCCAGGTTGGTACCCTAGGGATTAGGGGCCATTTTCAACACATTAAGAGCCTTTAATCACATTTATTACACCCCTAAAGTCTCCCTTTTGAAGTTGTGCGAATTTGAGAGTTGTGTGGTTTCGGTTAACCTCTATTTTCTTCCCAAATTTGCATTTAACTCCATTTATGGAGAAGGAAAGCAAGTGGGAAGAAAGGGATGAAAGATTCTTCCTCACCTTTGATTGGTTCCTAGGTTATTGGAAGTTTGCCTATATAGGGAAGGTTTTAGGAAGAGCTTGAGTGTTCACCCACTCTCTATCTTAAAGACCATTTTCAGAATTGGAAGGAGCTTAGGAAGTGATTGCTTGGAAGGAAAGATCATTTCTAGAAATTCAGATTCAACCTTAGGCTTGGAGTAAGGTTCGCTTCTTTTAGTTTAAATTTTTTTTCTTGACATGTATGGAAGCTTGGAGCTCCATTAATGGAGTCCTTGCTATTTTATGTTTTTTGCTTAAAATTTTTGAGGTGTTCATTTATTGTTATTCTTTTGTAATTTCATTTGGGAATGGGATTCTTCAAGGCAAACTCACCCTTGGGAGGGTAGAGTAACCTTGAAGCGGGTGGTAGGAAGAGATTCCAAGATTGTGTAGAGTCTCCCATGTGTGGAGGGATAAACATGGGGTTCCTGATACCCATGATGCCAAGTATGGCCTATGGGCACCTGTGGGGGCATAAGGAGGATTTTAGACTACATCTTGTGTAGATGGTCTTTCCAAGTCCATGTGTGGCTTGTGAATTTTTACTTTAATAATATGGCTTCTCCTAGTAGTCCACCAGTACCCCTATTTTCAGGAAGGCCTCTTGGAGACCTTACTCTTGTTTAACCAAATTGGGAATCTCTTGGGCATTTTTGTGTTTGAATGTGTTCCTGCATTGCTTGTGAGTTTCTGTTTGTATCTCATTCAATTCTGGATCCCCTAGCTCGGGGATGGCCTTGAAAAGGCCTAGGTTGGGAGGTGAGCCTCCGTGGTCAACCTCATTTTATCAGGTACCCAACTGGATATAGGAGTTGGCATATTTGTTTATATTTGAAATTCAAAATTTATGAATTTCGTTGTAACCTTGCATTTCAAGATTATGTTTGAGATTTAGAATCAGGGATTTCCTTGTAATCATACATTTTGAATTTATAAATATTTTGTCATTAATTAAAAAATGGAAATGAAGGATTAGTGTAATATTGACTTATGTGTTGGAAATAAGGTTTACGAAATAAAAATTTAGGATTAAATGGACAGTATTATTTTTATTAAATTCATAGTTTCCATTGAGTTCTAAATGAATGAGATTTTGGGAATTCAGTATATTAGGAGAAATTTGATGATTAAATGTTATTTAATCTCATTAAAAATCATAATTATTATGACATCGAGATTTTTAAATTATGAAGTTGAGGATTCAAGTAATAGTTTAATTTCTAATTAAGTTTTATTATAAAGATGTTATTTCATGATGAAGAGTAATATGGCTATGAGTGAATATGATTATTTAGAAATTTAAATTGAAAAAAAATATTGATTAAGATTTTGGGAATCAATTTTATTTATTTGTACTTAGTAAAAATTCTCAAAATCTTGGAAAAAAATAAAAAAATGCCGAGTTAAAAAATTTATTCCCTACAAAGTGTTTATTTAGTGTATTGTAATGCAAATATATATTTAGATATTAAAAAAAAATTATAGTTGTGTTATGCTCACTTTTTGGGCATCATAGCTTGGGATTTGTAATCTGTAAATGAGTTACATTTGTAAGTATATATTGACTTATGTTATATTGTTTCTACTTTGTTATTCTTTATTGTTTGTAAAATTTTAAGAAAAAAATTATTCTGTTAACTTTGTAACATGTTTTAGTTTAATTTCTCCTCTGTTCCCTGGCGAGGAATTACACAAACCCTTGTTTAGGAATTAAGATTGAATTGGAAATAAATTGAACTTGAATTAAAAGTATGCTAATATGTAGAAGAGGCTAGATCTAAAAAATGAAGTGCTTATACCTTCACAAACCTTCTTGATGTAAAAAATGTTCATGAATATGTTGATGTTGACTTGGTGTAGTTGACTTTAGGATAGGAAGATCATGGATGCCATAAAAAATGCATAGATCTATAAATTACTTATTGTCTTCAATGCCTTGGATGCAAGTGATCTCTTTCTTTATAACTTGAGATCTTGATTTGTTGTGTATCAAACTGAGGGAGTATAACTTACTTGTAAACCGCTCCTAAGAATCTTAGGGTTTTAAAATTAAAGTGCGCGAATGTGGGTTTAAAATTGATTCTCAAACAAGTTGGTCCTACTAAATAGTTTTCATTTAGGCCCAAAAATTAGGGAGTAGGGTGATTAGGTTGGCCCTCTCCTAGGAGCAAGGTGTCCTAATTAGGATGGAGAAGCCAAAATTATAATTGGGGCTGAGAAGGATCAAGCATGATGGGCACAAAGAGCTAGGAATGCTAAACTAGGGCCTAAGTGAGAAAGATATATAATTTCATTAATTTAGTAGTTCTTTCACCATATATTCATATCATATCTTAAAAGATTTCCTCTTCTCATGATCCTAAATTAAACAAGAATTATGGTGCACTAGAGTTCTTGCCAAATGTAATGGTAAAGCAAAAAGTTTTTAATTTTTTTCTACAAGACTAGTTCATATTCAAATATTGCATTTCAAGTTACTTTTATATCCATTACTATTTTCTAGCATATTCATGACTACTACTTAGGCATGCCAAATGGATTGTTAGTTCATTTTTTTTAGTGTTCAAAAAGTTAATTGAATATTTCATGCTTCTCTATATCTAGACTGTGGAAGTTAATATGTGTTGATGATGACCTCTTCATGCTTTATGTATTATAGATAATGATTACCATACCTGAACATTAAGCCATAAAATAAATCCATAAAATAGAGTTGGGAAGTTCATCTCCTCTAAATAGGTTTAGAAAGAAAGAAATTACAATCAATCCAATGGTTATGTTTTGAGAAATCATTTATCTGGATGTTTTCTTTGTGATGATGATAAATGAAATATATAGGTGTTTTATGATCATAAAAGTAAATTGTTTTAAACCAGCTACAAAATCCCATATCTACAACATAGAGAAGAAGGTTTTGATTTTGATTTTGATTTTGAGGAAACCAAAAAAGAGACTTTCTTAAAGGCAATGATAAAAATAAACATTGGTTTAAATCCAAAATTTCATCTAATCATTGTACTTCATCAATAATAAAATGATGAGAAATAACTAAGAGCAAGTATCACTAATTTTCCCTTTGGCTACTAGATTTTAGAGCAATTTTATGTAAAGAGAGTTACCTTGAGATTCCACACAAATTTTGTGATGTAGTCAACAACTAATGAGGGAAAAATGGGTAGAGTTTGTAGGAAAAATATTTCATGGCCCTAATAGTCTTGAAAGGATGTATTGACTTATGTTATATTGCTTCCTCTTTGTTATTCTTTATTGTTTGTAAAATTTTAAGAAAAAAATCATTATGTTAACTTTGTAACATGTTTTCGGTTAATTTCTCATGTGTTCCATGGTGAGGAATTATACAAACCCTTGTTTAGGAATTAAGATTGAATTGGAAATAAATTGAACTTGAATTAAAAGTATGCTATTATGAAGAGCAGAGGATAGATCTAAAAATTGAAGTTCTTATACCTTCATAAACCTTCTTGATGTAAAAAAATGTTCATGAATATGTTGATGTTGACTTGGTGCAGTTGACTTTAAGATAGGAAGATCATGGATGCCATAAAAAATGCATAGATCTATAAGTTACTTCTGGTATTCAATGCCTTGGATGCAAGTGATCTCTTTCTTCATAACTTGAAATGCAAAAAATTAGTTGAGATCTTGATTTGTATTAAGTGTATCAAAATGAGGGAGAATAACTTACTTTTAAACCTCTCCTAGAATCTTTGGGTTTTAAAATTAAAGCATGCTGATGTGGCTAGGAGTTTTAATTTAGGCCCAAACATTAGGGAGTAGGGTTATTAGGTTGTCCCTCTCCTAGAAGCTAGGTTTCCTAATTAGGATGGAGAAGACAAAATTATAATTAGGTTTGAGAAGGATCAAGCATGTTGGGGCACAAAGGGCTAGTAATGCTAAACGAGGGCCTAAGTGAGAAAGATATTACATAAGGATGCAGTTTATGATGCTACAATAATGCGGTACATTCTTGGAGGATACAACTTCATTAATTTAGTAGTTCTTTCACCATATATTCATATCATATCTTAGAAGATTTCCTCTTCTCATGATCATAAATTAAACAAGAATTGTGGTGTAGTAGAGTCCTTGCCAAAAGCAATGGTAAAGCAAAAAGTTTTTTAATTTTTTCTACAAGACTAGTTCATATTCAAATATTGCATTTCGAGCTACTTTTATATCCATTACTATTTTCTAGCATATTCATGACTACTACTTAGGCATGCCAATGGATTGTTAGTTCATTTTTTTAGTGTTCAAAAAGTTAATTAAATATTTCATGCTTCTCTATATCTAGAGAACGTAAGTTAATATGTGTTGATGATGACCTCTTCATGCTTTATGTATTACAAACAATGATTACCATACTTGAACATAAAGCCATAAAATAAATCCATAAAATAGAGTTAGGAAGTTCATCTCCTCTAAATAGGTTTAGAAAGAAAGGAATTACAATCAGTCCAATGGTTATGTTTTGAGAAATCATTTACTTGGATGTTTTCTTTTTGATGAGGATAAATGAAATATATAGGTGTTTTATGGTCTTAAAAGTAAATTGTTTTAAACCAACTTCAACATCTCATATCTACAACATAGAGAAGAAGGTTTTGATTCTGATTTTGAGGAAACCATAAAAGAGAGTTTCTTTAAGGCAATAATAAAAATAAACATTGGTTTAAATCCAAAATTCCATCTAATCATTGTACTTCATCAATAATAAAAAGATGAGCAATAACTAAGAGTAAATATCACTAATTTTCCCTTTGGCTACTTATATATTTTAGAGCAATTTTACATCAAGAGAGTTACCTTGTGATTCCACACAAATTTTGTGATGCACTCAACAACTAATGAGGGCAAAATGGGTAGAGTTTGTAGGAAAAATATTTCATAACCCTAATAGTCTTGAGAAAGAACACTAAGAAAAAAAATGGGCAGAGTTTGCAAAATATTTTGGCAATAGTATCAATCTATGTCACACAAATGCCCAAATCCTATGTTTAAGAAATCTATAAATGCATGTTTTAAATGAATGTCCTTTTAGGAAAGTCCGGGTCATTTCCTTCTAATATGGCTTATGTGCATTTTTGGGCTAATTTATATATGTTTATTAAAATTAGATGTGGAGTACCTCCTATTATTAATTTATTATATGCACTTTAGATCATTTTGGAACATGGTATCATGTGAACTGAAGCTTTTGTCAACTAAATGAAATACTCTTTTTCTAGCTGCATGAAATGCTTAATTATCTGTGTGTGTGTGTGTGTGTGCACCCACTTACATATGGATTAATTATGAAATCTATGAGTTGTTATTCCTTTGTATGTTGTATGAAGTTAAAATAACAAAATATTATTGATTCAAAATATAGATGTAGGTCTTTCAATGCAATTTTCTTTCATTGAACAATTTATTCCAACTTCAAGTAAATTATATTTTGCGTAAGTAGTAACTTCTCCTAGGCTTACACTTCTACACAATAGTCAAGTAGTGAGGTTTTAGGGCACTTACAACTACAACATCTAATGAAATTCCTTTTTTCTATTATGCTTTGATGGGAACTCATGCCTTGTTCTAAAGCTCCCATTTTGGTATAGGCTAGGAGGATGCTAGAAAAGGTTGTATAATATGGCTTTATTCCCACCAATTGTATTTTATTAAAAAAAATCTAAGTCCTTTTAAACAAAACCATTTTTTGCATAACCTGTAATTATTGTAGTCAATGAGACATTTAGTTAAACAGTTCACATGCCTTGTCTATGTTTCTTCATTTTGCATACATATCTACTAGGGCACTTGTAACTACAACATCTAAGGAAAAACAAATTTCATTTATGCTTTAATGGATGTCTACTCTATCCTAAAGACCCCATTTTGGCACAAGATGAGAGAATAGTGATAAAAATTTAAAAGCTAGGTGTTTCCAAAGAATCCATTTTGCGTGTTTCTTGAAATCATTATATTCCACAAGATTGCAATGTTTTGAATCATTTTTTGACTCTAATCCATCGAAGAGTAGAATTCTCTTATACATAATAGTTGTTATTGCATAGGAAATTGAAGGTGATAGGGTAGGAATTTAAATATCCCCATTGATAAACCAACTGGATGCAATAGACTCATTACATTAGCCTCTACATATACCCTTTCCATATCCTTGCATGCCATATTTCTCATTCATCTGAATGCCATATTTTATTTATCAAGAATGTTATCGAGGACAACTAATACCAATGTGATGGTACCATAAAATTTTGAAGCCATGAAATTTTGAATATCCTCGGTTAGGTCATATCTCTTTACCTTTGATATATATATATATATATATATATATAAAGAGAGAGAGAGAGAGTCTTTAAAATAAAATAATAAAATTGTTAAATCAATAATACTTTATAAAGTCACTTATCATTAATAGACTATAATAAAAGTTAAGGGGAAAATAAATAAATGTGCAACTTAGATAAAATACAAAAGAGAGTAATCCCCATGAGGAAACCCTAACCCTAATTTGAATTTAGGGTTAAGCCCAATTTAAAAGGCAAATTAAACCCTAATTCTCTCATTTGTTGAATACAGGGTTGAGCCAGAGGGGGAGAGAGAGAGAGAGAGAGAGAGAGAGAGAGAGATTATCTTAGTCATCTACAACATTTTTTTTTACAACAATAAGATAATCTTCACTTGTATGGTCATTCACAAATCTATTTTATTTAAAGGCAATGATATCAACAACACAAATTTCTTGATCTAGATTCATATTTTCTTTAAGATCACTCTAAGACTCTAGGGACATAAATATTTATTTCATACAACCTGCACCATAATCTTGAGGATATTGTTTAATTTAGACTCTTATAACATACCACATAAGCTTCTTTGACACCCATGAAGATCTTCCTAATTTGTAATATTTTTTATTATATAAGTAGGGAAAGGGCCTATATCCATTAAAAAACACAAGACACCAAGATGAAACATCTACCACAAACAACAAAACTTAGTGAGGCCCCCAACACTAAAACTAATAAAACCACAAAAAAAGAATTACCAACCTATAATATATAACCCTCTCCCTCCCTCTCCCTTCCTCCCTCCCTAATTCTCCTCTCTCCCACTCCCCCTCTCCCCCTTTCCCTTGCAACCTCACTTCTTCACCCCCTCCCATGATCTCTCCCTATCCCTCGCTTGGTCCCTCCTATTGTACTCCCTCTCCCTCCCTCCCCCTCTCCCCTACCATGCCCACCCTATCACTATCTCTCCCTTTCTCATGCACTCCCTCTTGCGCTCTCCCCCTCTCCCTCCCTCACTTCCTCACTCACTCTCACACCTCTCTCTCCCTTCCTCCTTCACCTTTTATCCACTCTCTCCCTCTCTTACTCCATCTTTCACTTTCACTCTTCCTCTCCCCTACTCTCTCTCCCTTTCCCTCCCTCTCACCTATACTCTCCCACCTCCTTCACCTTTCATCCTCTCCCTCCCTCCAACACTCACTCACTCCCTCCCTCCCTCACTCAACCCCTCTCATACTCTCCCCCTCCCTTGCCCCACCTTGTTGTTCTCTCTCGCTCATCCCCTCTTACACTCTCCCCTCTTCCCTTCATACTCCCTCACTCCCTCCCTCTCCCACTATACCCTCGATGTCTCTCCCTCTCCCCACTACTCTCTCTCTCTCTCTCTCTCTCTCTCTCTCTCTCACTCACTCACTCACCTCCACCTCCCACCTCCACCTCCCAATCCCACTCCCACTCCCACCTCCACCTCCACCTCAACTCCACCTCCATCTCTACCTCCACCTCCATGCCCACACCCATGCCCACTCCACCTCCACCTCCACCTCCACCTCCCATCTCCCACCCCCACCTCCACTTCCACCTCCCACCCCCACCTCTACCCACACCTCCACCTCCCACTCCCACCTCCACCTCCACCTCCACCTCCTAGCCCACCCCTAATCCATCGCCAACTCCATCTCCCACTCCCACTCCCACTCCCATTCCCATCTCCACGCCCACTCCCATTCCTCCACTCCACCTCCACATCCACCACGCCCACGCCCACGCCCACTCCCACCTCCCACCTCGCACTCCCAATCTCACTCCACCCCCACCCCACCTCCCACTCCCACTCCCACTCCACTCCACTCCCACTCACATTCCCACTTCCACTCCCACTTCTATCTCCATCTCCACCTCCACTCCCACTCCACCCCTACCTCCACCTCCACCTCCACCTCCCACCTCCCACTCACACTCCACCACCTCCACCTCCACTCCACTCCCACCTCCACTCAACCCCCACCTCCACCTCCACTTCCACTCCACCACCTCCACCCTCCCACTCTCACTCCACCCCCACCTTCACCTCCACCCCCATTCCCACTCCCACTCCCACTCCACCTCCACCTCCACTCCCCTCCACTCCCTCCACCTCTCACTCCCACCTCCATCCCCACTCCCACTCCCACTCTAACTCCACCCCCTCCTCCACCTCCACCCCTACCTCCCACTCCAACTTCCACCCCCACTCTCACTCCCACCTCCACCCTCCACTCGCCACCCCCACCCTCACTCTCACTCCACTCCACCCCCACCTCCACCTCTCACTCCCACCTCCACCCCCACTCCACTCCCACTCTACTCCCACTCCCACCTCCACTCTCACAACATCCCCACCTCCACCTCCACTCCCACTCACTGACACCTCCACCCCTACCTCCCACTCCCACTTTCACCCCCACTCTCACTCCACCCCAATCCTACCTCTCACTCCACTCCACTCCACTCCCACCGCCACCCCCACCTCCACCTCCACCTCTCACTGCCACTCCCACCTCCACACCCATCTCCACCCCCACCCCCACCTTTCACTCCCACTCCCACTCCCACCTCCACCCCCACTCCATGCCACGCCACACTACTCCACTCTACTGCCACTCCCACCTCCACCTTCATCTCCCACTCCCACTTCCACCCCCACTCTCACTCCAACTCCACCTCTTACTCCACCCCCACCCCCACTCCACTCCACTCCACTCCACTCCCACTCCACCCCCACTCCACCACCTCCACTCCACCTCCACCCCTACCTCCCACTCCAACTTCCACCCCCACCCCCACTCCACCTCCACCTCTCATTCCCACCTCCACCCTCCACCCCCCACTCCCACTCTCACTCCACTCCACCCTCACCTCCACCTCCACCTCTCACTTCCACCTTCACCCCCAAGTCCACCCCCACTCCCACCTCCACTCAACTCCATTCCACCCCCACCTCCACCTCTCACTCCCACCTCCACCCCCACTTCACTCTACTACCACTCTCACTCTCACTCCACCACCACCCCTACCTCCACTCCCACTCACTCCCACCTCCACCCCACCTTCACCCCTACCTCCCACTCCCACTTCCACCCCCACTCTCACTCTACCTCCATCCTCCACCACCCACTCCCACTCCACTCCCACTCCCACTCCCACTCCCACCTCCACTCTCACTCCACCCTCATCCCCACTCACTCCCACCTCCACCTCCACTCCACCTCCACTCCTACTTCCACCCCCACTCTCACTCCACCTCCACCCTCCACCCCCCACTCCCACTCTCACTCCACTCCCACCTCCATTCCACTCCCACTCCCACTCCACCCCCACCTCTCACTCCCACCTCCACCCCACGCCATGCCACGCCACTCCACTCCCACTCCCACCTCCACCTCCCACCTCCACCTCCACCTCCACCTCCACCTTAGTCATATGATGCAAATTAGTTTTGATGCAACCTTCAAACAAAGTCCATTCAACTCAATAACATATAAGTCATTAAAACATTCATACAAATTCACAAAATTAAATTACAACATTTATATACAATCATATAAAAGATATATTTAGAATTATTTAATTAGCAATAATTAAACTACTTTAATTAAATTTCATATTTGATTTGTAAATTGTTTAATTAAATTAAAAACTAAAAAATAAAAAATAATATAAAAAAGAACAAGAAAGACCTCTTGAAGGATGTTCATGGCCATCCTTAAGAGTATGTGGAGAGGTATTTCTACCTCTCTAAAAAAGTAATATATATATTTTTATTAATTAAAGTTATAAAGTGACATGTTTACAAGAAATTTAAGTATTCTTTAGTACAATAATTCCATTTAGAAGTAATATGGACATCACTCCTTGACTTTTTGTTTTTATATTGTTTCTTCTAAGCCAAATGAGCCCTACACATTTCACATTTCATTCTAAACATTAATAAACATTTAACATCAAAATCATCATGATACATATATAATGAATATATTTTTTATCTAAGAAAATCAAGAATTTTTTAACTATATATAAAATAATCTGTTACTTACAATTATCATACAAAATATTTCATTTTATACATATTAAAAATGTCAACATTTTCCTTACATAGAAAACATTGCATATAATTCCCAATTTTACCTTTACTACTAATTATCTATTCTAACCATTCAATACATTGAAAAATATAACAAAATAATCAAATGATAGAGTCCCTAAAATCAATAATGAAACCATACATCAATGACATTATTTTAAATTTTAAAAATCTCAACAGATTAGTTAGATCCTCCTAATCCTCAAAGTTAGATCATGAAACCCCTCTATAAGATTGTCTCTGCTTCTCATTATCAGTTCATAATAGAGGAGACCGCAGAAATAAGACCCAAATCGTTGCAACCCCTCCATAAGTTTCCAGTCTCCAAAAAAGTGCATTATTTTAAGCATCATCTTCCATGGAACCGAGCTACAGATCTCTCAATACTTTGTTTAGCCTCTTAAGAAGCCACCCTTAGGAGATCAGAGACCAGAGACCTCACTGATAAACATTCAATATAGGAATAAGACCCAAATCGTTGCAAGTGTTAAAGTTCCATAAGTTTCCCAGCTCCAGTCTCCAAAAAAGTGCATTATTTTAAGCATCATCTTCCATGCTACAGATCTCTTAAGGAGCTAATATTGAAAGCTGAACATTGCCTCACTGATAAGCATTCAATATAGGAGGTAATATTGAAAGCTGATATGCAGACAAGCAACTTTAATACTAATGAGACTTAGACTATGGATTCGCAGTCAAAACTGAGCTTTGCCAACTGAACTGCATTAATACTGTTGGACAGTTGTTTCAGAGTGGGACGGTAGGCAACACTTTATGGGGCACTTTTGCAGAAATAAGTTTAGAAAACGATTCTGGAGCATAATGATTCTCACCTAAAGGTCAGTCATTGCTTATGCTACATATTTCCTTTCAGAATCAACATATCTTATTTTTTTTTATTCATATACATATACACATAAATCTGCACTACATTTCTTTGTCTAATACATACATACACTACAAAATGGTTTACCACGCAGATAATTTGACAAAACTATATCTCTACCCCTTGGTCACTGCATTCAAACTTCCAGGTCAAAAATGATTTCAGCCATATGTAGTTTTCAGATATTTTATCGAGCCATAAATTGATTTGAATTTACAGCCTAGGGAGAAGTTCAACCACGCATACTAATCGGATTATAAAAATAAATTCTATAAACATAAATTAGGCTTGGATGTACAGAGATTCTATCTGCAGGGACAGAGACTATTTGTGAACAGGAGCAAAATGAATCGAGGAAAAAGGGTTCCAAGAAAGCAGAAAAATGCACCTATAACATTATAAAACACAGGAATGATTTTGACTTCAAGTTTGCCACCAGGGAGATTGCGCATAATTCACAGAAAAAATAGCAATGTGAAGTGCAACGCTACGTTAAAACTAACAACTTTCAGAACAGACTGTCAACAAACTCCAGCAGTGCTTTGAGATTTGTTTACAGCAAATTAGCTGTCCAATGACCTAGAAAATACAACATGCACGGCATGCTTTATTTGAGGGGATAACAAGCAAAGTTAACTGAGATTACTGATCATGTAAACTGCTATGCATGTAGAGCACATGCTTATTCAAAAGCATACATCTAAAATTAAATCAATCCAAACTAAACTGGGACTAAAAATAGCATATCATACTGACTAGAAGGAAATACAATCATATTACTTAAAAAAAGTGTATGAATGGAATCACAACCATTCATACAACAATAGCTTAAAGTCATACGACATCCATGTTTTCTAGCATTCAAGATAATGCCATAAATACCAAATGAGTCACCATGAACCTCTTTGTTTACTAATATGGGTTGGTCCCTTGCCAGAGTTGATGATAAGGTATAATAAATGGTGCATTGCTAATTTGTGTTTAACATCACACCCACGATGATTAATGAAGAAATGGCAGGCAATGGAAAACAAGGGAAAGGAATAGAAAAATTGAGATACTGGTATAACTTCAATGGAATAAGTTTCCATTGAATGAAACGTAGAGGAAAGCGATAATCACTGAGAATAACCAATGGAAAAGATAGAGAGAGAAGGCAATGGAAAACAGGGGAAAGGAATAGAAAAATTCTTTGCTTTTCTAATTGTTTAATCTGGAATTGTGATAAGGTGAACATGGATTACTATAATTTATAAAAGGCCTTCCTTCATGGTAGCCCCTGCTTAAGCAAAAACAACCATTCAACCAAGGAAGGCCAGACATGCAGAAACATATATGAGAATTAATTAATTCATACCCGCAGAGAATTCAAGAAAATCCTCTGCTTGCATGTCATTAGAGCTTTCAGATGATCAATGGAATGCTTAAATTGCATTTGATTACATGGTAAACACAAAAGCTGATACATTACCTAACCGCTGGAATGACAAGAACCTAAGGCTAAGACATCTCCTAGTAGCACATATTACTTTGTAGAATTATACCTATATAATCAAAAACTTTTGAAGGTTTTATTAATGTTTCAAAGATTCCCGTTAAAGACAAGTCAATATAACAATGCAGATGACATTGAGACATGAGTCAATTGCTATGAATGATTCCATGTTTATTATTTTTTAATCTGCACAGTGTCTTCAACGACCCATAAGATTACTAGGCCGATGACTTGCAGGACCAGGAACAGAGCATATTATAGAATTTGTTAACAGAGACTGAAAATCATTTGCAGAAAGAAGACCACACTAATTTGTTAACAGGGACTGAAAATCATTTGCAGGAAACATAGATTCTATCATAGGGAGAAAGACTAACAACCTTTGTACAAATCCATTAATACGATGAAAACACTCTCCAAGTCCAACCCAATCATTTCCAATTTCACAATCTTCTAATTACCGTGATCTTCCCAGTGATTTATGATGGGCCTTGATGCAATAACATTAACATCACTTTCACTTTCTTTACAGACCACACTAATTTGAGCCAAGATTTACAAAACAAAAGATCCAAAACGAAGAAAAATATTATAGCAAGGCCAAATCTCGATTTGCAAATACAAGGAAGAATAACAGTTAGTATACAAATACTGATTAGAAAATATACTGTTGGTAACACACAGAGTACAAGAAATTCTATCTGCAAAGAAAGGCGAGAGATAGAAAGATTACAGAGCACATCTATCTGTTAACAGGGGCTGAAAACATACCTCTTACTACCGTAGTAATTATAATGACTCCATGCTGGTGACCAGCCTTCTGATCCTCTGCACAACCCAACCCAACCCAACCTATCCTCTTTCACATGATTAATGCAATGCACCATCCATAAATATGTATACTCCCAAATATAGCCGTTTGTTTTTTTCCTTGACTCGTATTCTAATTTAGGAGCGGCCTATGATTCTAATTTAGGAGCGGCCTACGATAGGGAGATTCGAATATAGTGAGAGTTATAAGTATTTTGGGGTTTTGCAAATAAATTTGATAAAACCCTTCTTTCATCTTCCCTTCAGATGAAATTTGATCCAAACGAGAAGTAAGCTTGGATTTATTAGCCGTGGATTTTGGAGATTCCTCAAATACTTCCTGCGCTTGCTTGCTTAACTTTCGATTGTTCCCTCGCTTAAGATTATGCTTTTTCTCATAATGATCTCGCCCATTGACTATCGTGAATCCCTTGGTGAATTTTATTTTCCAATGCTCAGACACTGGTGTGGCATTACCCTTACCAGATTTAGGTCATCATTGTGATCGTTAATTACAGACATTCTCCTTCTAGTTAGTCGCGATGAGGAGTTGAAATCCGCCATGTCAAAGGAATGAAATCTTTGTCTGAAATCTCTGTCTGAACTCTTCTCTATCCTTTTCGTACTCTACTTCACTCCTTACACATTTGTTGAAGTCTCAAAACACTTATTAGCTGAATTACACTAGTATTTTTCAACATGTATCAAAACAAAACAATGGAGTGATTTGTAAGTGTTGATTGAGGTCCAAAGGGGAAGTTAGTACACTACTACATCCTAGCTTAGTAAGTTCTAATAATTTTATTCAACACCAAGTCTTTAATTTTCAAGCAAGTGTTTATTGAAGATATTGAAATTATGAAGTATATAGGTATAATACTACATAAATAGTTCAAAATTACAAATATTTTGTCAAATTACATATGAATCAAGGTCACCAATGTCAATTTAATTCAAGTTTATACATAGTCATAAAATTTGTAGAACATAATTATCATAATCAATTTGTCTTATATCTAATTATAGATATTAGGCAATAATCGTTTGTCACACTTTTAATTTCAGCTTCTTTAGTTTAAAGGTGTGATTTTATGTTTGTTGTTTTACGTCAACTTTGGTTCCATTGCAATTAGAGTTTAATTTGACCTAATCTCTTGTTGAGAGTTTAAAATGATTTTTGTCTTGTGTTAATCTTTCAAGATTAATATACTAAGCCACTGAATTTAGTATGGTTTAACCTTGTGAAAAGTTGATATAAATTTGGCATCAATATTTATTAAATGAATATAATATATTGTTTGATAAATATTCAATAAATTTAATATTTATTAAACAATGTATTATGCTCATTTAATAAATATGAATAAAATATTTACAATCATTATTTTAAAAATTATTGTAATTTTGCACGATTACTAAATTGTAAGTAATAGGAATTAAGTGCTAAAATTAAAAAGTACTTAATTATTAATTATTTTTATGTGCAAATTTGAAGAGGATTTTTTAGACCTTAGATTTCTTATATAGACATGAGGGACTTTTTTGAGGAGTTTTGGAGCAATTTAAATGATATTTATTAAGTGGTATAAAAATATCACTTAATAAATGTTATTTTTTATTGAGTAATGTACTTATATTGCTTAATAAATATTGTTAAATAAATTATTATTGTTATTTTTTTTTCTTTTTTCATTTTTGCATAACTCTTGTAATTAATAGCTTTTATTTGTTAAAAAAATATTTGATGAATGTCAAAATTTCAACGAACATGTTGTCAAAATATCGACAAAAATTAAGATCGTCAAAATTTTGACGAACACATTCGTCAAAGTTCTGATGAAAATATGGATCATCAAAATTCTGAAGGACGTCGGGTATAAAATTTTAAAATATCATAGGTATCCGACAATACATCTAGTTATGCATCTTTAGTCAAAAAAATTCATAGGATCTTGCAGTCAAATGAGTTAGCATGCAAGTACCATCTACTACCCGCACAAGGATCAACACTGACATCTAGAGTGCAATGGTTTCCAATTCCCACACAAGGGTCAATCCTAACATCTGGGGAATACCAATTAATCTTGTTTAGTATTTTAACCCAATTGTTCTATTATGTTTTCACCTTTTTAGTACACTTCTAAATAACTCCACTATAACCACTTCTAGGCCAGGGTCAACATAAGAAGCTACTCCCTATGACTACTCAACATACCTAGTCCAAGGCTCAACATCCCAAGATGAAGACCCTAAGCAAAGGCGAAGGCGAGAGATAAAAAGATTGCCTATGCTAATAATAAATTGCAGGAACAGAGGCTATAAACATACCTCTTACTGCATGTTGATGACCAACCTTTTGATCCTCTACACAACCCAACCTAACCTATCCTTTTTCTTTCACATGATTAATGCAATGCACCGTCCATGCCATAAATATGTATACTCCCAAATATAGCCATTTTTTTTCCTTCACTTGTTCGTTGAAAGGCCCTATGATTCTAATTTTGGAGCGGCCTACGATAGGGAGATTCGAATATAGTGAGAGTTATTAAACCAAAAATATTTCAATCCTCACATGAGATAGGTTACGGTAAGGAAGTATTTGAATATTTCATGCGCTATGATTCTAATTTAGGAGTGGCCTATGATTCTAATTTTGGAGTGGCCTATGACTCTAATTTAGGAGCGACCTATGATGTTCCAGGCGATGATTCTAATTTACGAGCCTCCTTTTGAATTTTATTTTCCTACTTAGTTTAAATGGTTGTTATATATAATAATTATCATACCAAAATATTTAAATTGTATGCCTAGGATATGTATAAAAGGACATCATTTAGATCATTTTCCACCATCTTTAATCACTCACTACCATCATTTGTGCGGCTTGGAATCGTGAGTATCATTGTCAAAGTAGAATTCTGTCATTTCAATCAAATTTCACATCAACAAATACCAAAAACTACATCATTTTCGTAGTCTACTTATTCACTCCTTACACATTTGTTGAAGTCTCAAAACACTTATTAGCTTTTAATTACACCATTCATGATTACATTTCTTGCATAATATTTTTTTAACATGTATCAAAACCATGGAGTGATTTGTAAGTGTTGATTGAGGTGCAAAGGGGAAGTTAGTACACTTCTACATCCTAGCTCAGTAAGCTCCAACAATTTTATTCAACACTAAGTCTTTATTTTTTAAGTTTAATTTCAAGCAAGTACTTATTGAAGATATTGAAATTATGAAGTATATAGGTATAATACTACATAAAAAGTTCAAAATTACAAATATCGTGTCAAATTACAATGGATCAAGGTCACGAATGTCATTTTGACTCAAGTTTGCACGTAGTCATGAAATTTATAAAACATAATTATCATAATCAATTTGTCTTAAATATCTAATTATAGATATTAGGCAATAATAGTCTCTCACACTTTTATTTTCAGCCTCTTTAGTTTAAAGGTATGATTTTATGTTTGTTGTTTTACTTCAACTTTGGTTCCATTGCAATTAGAGTTTAACTTGCCCTAATCTCTTATTGAAAGTTTAAAAGGATTTTTGCCTTATGTTAATCTTTCAATATTAATATACTAGGCCATTGAATTTAGTATGGTTTAACCTTGTGAAAAGTTGATATAAATTTGGCATCAATATTTATTAAATGAATATAATATATTATTTGATAAATATTGAGTATTTTTAACTTTTATTAAACAGTGTATTATGTTCATTTAATAAATATGGATAAAATATTTTAAAAATTATTGTAATTTTGCACGATTACCAAATTGTAAGTAATAGGAATTAAGTGCTAAAATTAAAAAGTACTTAATTATTAATTATTTTTATGTGCAAGTTTGAAGAGGAGTTTTTAGACCTTAGATTTCTTATATAGACATGAGGGAGTTTTTTTCTTTTTCTCCACTAAAGGAGAAGTTTTGGAGTAATTTAAATGATATTTTTAAAAAGTAATATAAAAATATTACTTAATAAATGTTATTTTTTATTGAGTAATGTACTTATATTGCTTAATACATGTTAAATAAATTATTATTGTTATTTTTTTATTCTATTTTATTTTTGCATAACTCTTGTAATTAATTACTTTTATTTTTTTTTAAAATATTTGACCAACATCAAAATTTTGATGAACACATTCATCAAAGTTCTGACGAAAATATGGATCGCCAAAATTTTGAAGGATGTCGCATATAAAATTTTAAAATATCATAGGTATTCGACAATACATCTATTTATGCATCTTTAGTCAAACAATTCTGTAGGATCTTGCAGTCAAATGAGTTAGTGGCAAGTACCACCTACTACTCGCACAAGGGTCAATACTGACATTTAGAGTGCAATGGTTTCCAATTCCCACACAAGGGTCAATCCTAACATCTGGGGAATACCAATTAATCTTGTTTAGTATTTTAACCCAATTGTTCTATTGTGTTTTCACATTTTTAGTAAACTTTGAAATAAGTACTCCACTACAACCACTTCTAGGCTAGGGTCACCATAAGCAGTTACTCCCTATGACTAGTCAACATACCTAGTCCAAGGCTCAACATCCCAAGATGAAGACCAACAAAAGAATGTCAACTCAATCTACACGATGACATAAAAAGCTCTTTGCTAACTTGGCTACTCAAGGAAGGAATGGGGACTTCATTCACTCATCTACATGAAGATAATATATCCCAAGGTTGTCCACCCGATCTACACGAGGACAAACAAGAAATGTATCATCATCATGGTCTACACCAATGATGGATATCAATAATACATCAAAATCACAAAGAAAGGTTGGAGGACTAATCCACTCCAAAATACTCAAGCATGCAAGTTGAGGAAATACAACAAAAACCCCAAAAAGTATATCCCTCAATTGGCCAGTTATGCCAAGAGCCTAGATTCCCATAGAATACATCATACATATCGTTAGACCTCAAGGAAGACTCACAATGGTCGAAGATGACGACAACCCTAATTTTTGACAAAATTCGACAAAGAGTGAAAATCCGCAAAATTATATCAAAAGGGCATATTCAGATTGCAACACAAGATGACCAGAATGTCCTATAACCATTATGTTTTTGTAATCCTAAAATAGACACATGAAAGAATACCAAGAAAACTAACTTGTTCATGTCTAGCAAGGTTTTAGACATATTTTGGATGACACACAAAATGAGAAAAATCCAAAAACACCCAAAATTCAAGCATCTCAGAATTCAACTAAATTAAAATCCATTTGGTATTTTCTTCCCAACATCGCATAAATCTAATAAATTTTCACTTTTAGACATATATGAAAAACCAAACAGCATAACAGTGCAAAAAATCACAAATCAAACCCCAATTGCTCATAGAAAGCCAATGGGATAACCAAAAGCTACCTGATTATCAAGGAGTACTAACTCTCAGCCCACAAATCTTTTACAAACAATAAATAGAAAAAAAAAACTGAGAAATGATTTAAATCTCAAAGGCCCTACCTCACAGTCAGAAGAGAAAATTTGGAAAGAGTGGAATAAAATAAATAGGACTACATGAAATCACAAATGGCACCATACCACTGAAGGTATTTGCAACACAAATCCAATGATCTGTTGGACACCAAAATTTGACAACCCAATCAATTACAAGGAGAAAAAGAGAAAAATTCTCTAAAGTAATTTGGAGCAAATTCTAAATTCTCATAAAACTTGAAAAGGTGAAAAGTGAGTTCAAATCACTCTATTTTCACAATATAAGGCACTTTTTGCCAAAAAGCCCCCAAAAGATAATTAAACAAATCACTTAAATAAATTAGATGAACTATAGACTTTTCCCAAGTCATGTCTTGGGTACTACTAAATATACATTAGGTCTTAGATACTAGAATGCATTTTAGGGAGTATCATCGCATGTGCACAAAAGGATAACATCACGCATAACTTGGCATCCCCTTATAGATATGAGAATGCACAGTCATACAAGTCCAATGCTCCACTAGTAGGATTTTCTTCTCAAGACATCCTTACCCTTTATGAGTTCTCAAGGCATGCAAGGGACCCATTATATTGATTATTTTATTATCCATTTTTTAATTAATTATCACTTGATTAAATGATTTTGCACACTATGATCAAGCCTATAAGTGACTTTGGATCAGGATACGTTGGGACCCACTCCCTAAACCCACTCTATAACCTAATTGTTTGTGTAATTTATGTCTCATATAATTAAAATTTACTCAAGTTAACTTAGGATAATGCTTTTCATACTACTTTGTAGATGAGACACTTAGGAAATTGCATATCTAGGGAATATGGTTGTAGGAGAAATTCCACTTTTTGTCGTGTGATCTTGTTAACACATTTTCATGTCCACTTATAATTGAATGATACTTCCACCTTTAGTGAAACTATTTATTATTTTCTCCTACCTACCCTTGAGCCACATGTCATCCTTCCGTGCTCTATTAACCTTTTGCCTTTCTTATATAAGAAGACACATGTACATTATATATAGCTCATTTTAGTTTAGTACATTTTATTACATCTTGATGAGAATACATTTTTTTCTCGTTCTCTCTTGCTTTTGTGTTATTCATTGGCCTCTAGATCTTAGGTTTCTATAGGAAAATTACACTAGTACATTTGACCTTATTTTTCCACCAAAATTTTTGACCAACAAATTAAAAGGTTTTGGTTGGTCGGATTATAGAAGGAAAACTTTGATTTTTTTTAATCCATGCCCGTATTGGTCTAAATTTTGACCATTACCATGGTGGTCGAAATTGCGACCAACACGGGCCTAACTTTATAATTTTTTTTTAAATTTATCACTTCATTATTCCCCATGGTGAAGAAGGGCAGCTCGCGAAGGAGGATTATTTGCATTTTCATTTGGACTGCATTTTCTCTCCATTAATATTCCCCACAACAAAGAAGGGCAGTGCGTGAAGGAGGATTATTTTCATTTTCATTTGGACTGCATTATTTGCATTCTAAGGATTTTCATTTAGGTTTGTTCCACACCCACAACTATGATCTTGTGTGAAGTGTTAAGAAAATTTATATACCTGGTGCAATCCATTTATAGTATCTTATTTCTTCTCTTTGGGGATAAAATTTGATAAGATCTTGGTCAATATTTGTTCATAAAGATTTAGTTTCAATGCCCTTCTCCAAAACAACATTCTAGACACACGACAAGGAACCATTACAAGATATTTGTGGTCATCTTTTTGGGCCTTAGAATGCTTCCATCTACATTGTAAAGCTGCCTTATGAACCCTGTCCTCAAGCCCATCATCTAGTTTTCAATTTGTGTTATTTGTTATTTCATGATATGAAATGTCTACAACATATGATGGGAGAACCATCCGCCCTGGCAAATAGTAGGGGGTTAATCAAAACAAGACAAAAATAATCTTTGGGTGCATATGCGAGAAGGTTCTCATTGGGTCATTTGGAGGTCTTAGTGGTCTAGTTGCAACTAGCAATGACATATAGTAGTCTATTGTTCTTGTTTCCCAACCATAAGCCTCAATCTATCCACCTTAGTTGGCATCCCAAGTACTTAAGGTGTAGTTTTCCGTGAGGGGTTTGGGGTTCCACTACTTTAAGAGATAACATATGGCGTTGTTGTTGAGGATGTATTAATTTTGGTTCTTGTCTCGAGTGTAGTTGGTGTACTTTGTCAAATTATGCCAACAAATGTCCATTGTCAAGGAGACACTAACCTATAATTCCTTTGAAAGATTATGTAACTTTACCTATTAAGAAAATTTTGGAATTGTGTTACTTTTCTTAATTATACAATGTTTTGTTTATTTCATTAGTGAGAGTATCTATGCACTTTGAATGGTTTTACTAACAATGTGGTAAGAACTGCTAGAATACCTTTTAGATTGACTTATTATGCTAGAAGACTTATGCATAGAGGTAGGTCTCATTATAGACATGATCAAGAGATAGGCTCAATGGTTCCTGCCAGCAAGGTAGTCCCTTTTACTTGGCATATATACATAACTAGACCTTTATAACTTATTCTTGACTATCCTAATCTAAATCTTAAGGAGACCATAGGGAAATTTATTGAGTTTCAAGGGAAGAATGCAATCTTAGGAGAGTAACAACTTAAGCACTTTATTAATATAATAAATGATTGTGAGATTGATCTTGAGGATGTTATAATAAAACATTTGTGTAGTCCCTAGAGGATAGTGCAAGGGAGTGAAATACAAATCTGTCCAATAACAAACAAAATTGACTCATGGGAATAATATATGAGGCTCTTTGGGTTGCAATTAGAGATAGGATAGATTCAAAATTTCCTTACTCAACTTTATAATCATAAGAAAAGGGACCAATGAGATAGTTGTGGACCAAGAAAAGGGACCACTTACCTCTTCTTCTAGATAACAAACCCTCATTCCTAGGGTCATTAGGCTAGGGCTTGTTCAAAAAGACCTTAGAAAATCTCTCTAGATCTCCCCCACTGGATCTAACAGACCTATATGGACCCCACTAACAATGATCCATCACAAAATACACCCATTCATAAGGGTATTCACTCACAATAATGACTGATGCAAAACTGGGTACCCTTCAATCAACATTTCACCACCCTTGTGTCATCTCTTCAACTCCATACACCATATCCCTACATTCAAACATTATCTTACAAGGATATTATACATTAATTTACCCCTCCCACCAATCACCTTAGTCATAGGGGTGGGAGAGTCAATCCATTTAAGGAGACTTCAATCCCAAATTGTTGATTGCAAAACAAAACCCAGGAACAGTCAAGACAAACTTGATTCCTCTACCTTCAAATGCAGATGAAATGATACAAAAATGTCATGGAAGTATAAGAAAATAAAAATACAATGTTTCTACTCCATTTTCCAATCAAAACATATTAATTCAAAGCATTTGAATTCAATGGTTTGATGACTATACCCACGGGCTGAAAAATGATTGTAGAGAAAGCTTTGTTGTTTATTGATTCAAGTCCATCTTAAATGGTCCCCAAACACACCAACCTCTACATACATTATCAAATCACATGGATCTCCTCCAAAAAATCCTCAAACACTTGACAACCAACTCTAATAACTGACTTCCAACTCCTACAACAATCAAAACCGACTGTTCCTCTAATGCAAACATAGCAAAATGTTAATTTTTTGTTGTCAAGTTGTCAAGTCGACAACATGACAACCAATGCCCCTTTTTGGAAATTTCAAAGGTTTATTAAAAACCTCTTAACTTCTCTTAGCCCCATAGCCCCTTCATGAGCCTTCTAAGCCATATTTTCATACAAATGCAAATTTACATCTTTTTGCACTTTGAGTGCTTTTACATGTTTTAATGGCTCCAAATGGCCATATAAATTTTTTTAAAAAGTTTCATTTATCACTTCATTATTCCCCGCAATGAAGAAGGGCAACATGCGAAGGAGAATTATCTACATTTTCATTTGTACTGCATTATCTCTCCATTAATATTCTTGAGTGCTTTTACATGTTTTAATGGATCCAAATGGCCATATTACAATCATAGATGACCTTATAGGTCATTAAACCAATATATCTTACCTAGGATCCTCAAGTGACCCCTAGGTGCATTCCTATCCTTCACATGCCATCAATGGCTTACAATTATTTGATCATTTAAAAAATGATTCACATACAATCCAAAACATAAGAAAAACATATTTAAATGACCATTATTGGTCTCATTATAATGCCAATGACCTTATAGGGTCATGTTTGTCTTCAAATCCTTCCAAGATCTGTCAGTGACCCCGATGTATCCTCTAGGCCTTTTTCTTGCCTTGGTGCTCCTACAACAATTCCCCAAGTATACCTCTAATAGCCAATGACAAACTTGAGCTTATGGCTGCCTTGAAGTAGCCCTACCAGACCAGTTTTATGAGGTTTTCACCAAAATTCCTCAAAATATTAGGGAAAAAAAGAGCATATCTAGATACCCTTTTAGGAGTTACATAGCATTTCCCAAATCTAACTACAACTTCTTTAGACCATCTACCCAAACAATATCTAGTGCTCTACCTATTAGCTCTACATTAGGTCTCCCATTACAAAGAAAATATTAGTTCCTCACAACTCCAATCCTCCAAACCTTCAACAGAGTTGTAATATCAACCAAAATAAAGGATTTTCTCATTTACAAAAGGTGTCATCAAGTTTTAACAACCAAATCACTAAACCCTCTTTTTAAGGCCTTCACACCTAGAGCTTTCTCAAAGTGATCCCTCCCATCACTTCCCAACCAAACTAATGGTTCAAACACCATGAAATGAACATATTATGACATTCTATGCCATAAAACATGGTCCTCATGTGGACAAATGATTCAAACCTTGACTGTCCCAAGGGCAAGTGACCCTTCCATGGCACTTTCCAAGTAATCAGAGTTCCAATCTCCATTCCCCGGTTCCAACCTGCAAACCAACATCTTTGAAAATATTCAATACATAAAAAAATCCCTCTCTACATCCCCTACCATCCATGGTAGTGAGGGGTCACACCAATACACCATAGTATCAAGTTAATTTGACTGGTTCACACCTTGACTGCACAGGAACAATCAATTGAAATAGGGGTCTAATCACTTTCAAACTTCACAAAAACCTATCTACTCTACATAGGAATGATTAACCACCATTATCCTAGTCCATTCCAACCATACTTGTATTGAGAGAAGAATTTAAGAACACAAAACATGTATTATGTCCTCACGGGCAAAGACAGGGTAGGTTACAATAGATATACACACATCTCTGGCTACATCAAAATGGAGAAGGTTGACCTAGCCCATGATGCTATGCCTGGAAAATAGGAGACCAACAATATTATTGTAAAAGAGAGCTCCATTTAATGTTAAACCATGGCTAGAGAAGTGGAGAAGAAAAGGTCAAGTTTTGGGATGATGAAAACCAAAGTACTTGATCTAGAAGGGAAGATGGTTCATCTTTCTAGGTTTAGTGTTCATGTGATGAAAAACATAGGAACTTCCTTGTGCCTGATTCAGAAAAAAGAATTGGGAAAATATGTTGATAACGAAGGGAACTATAAGGAATTATTTAAGTTCCTAACCTAAGACTAGAGCCATGTGCTCCACCAGTCTGGTTGTGATATTAAGCCTCCTTCCTATGTCTAGTTTACTTTGGTTTTTTTTCTATTACTAATATTTATTGTCCATGAGGAATTTATGTCAAAACTCTTTATATTTTTGTTGGTTTACTGGATTTTGGTTCTAGGATGAAAATGTTATTAGTTTAGAGTATGTTGTTAGATATAATTTACATTTATTTGAAGACTTTAATATTTAATAGTATGTTCATAGATATAGTTTATAATTTTATGTTAAACTATTATAGTTTATGATGTGGAAATTCCATTAGTGTGCTTTACATTAAGGTGAGGAGAAAATAGGAGCTCTCCCCAAGGTAAAAAAAGTTCAACAAACAAATAAGGGTGTTGACCCATACACAACCAAAGAAAAAAGACGTTAGGAGATTAAAAACACATTAACAAATGTGATGGTCATTACAAGTCATGGACACAAAGGGAACACTATCAACAAAGTTACCAGTCCTCCTTAAAAAGGTTTCTTAGGGAACAAGAGACCATAACTATCCACTTACAACACAAAAGCCAAAAAAATCCATTGACAACACACAAACAACCATCCACCAAGTGGGACATACTTACAAAGGGATTTTGAAAGGCTCTCCAAGATTTTACATTAGGAAAAACAATGGTAACCAACACCATACAGTAGTCAAGAAATATAACAAATCAACAAAAAATCCATCCTGCAATCATAAAACTCCTATATACAGTAGTTACAAAATATAACAAATCAACAAAAAATCCATCCCACAATCACAAAACTCCTTTCCACCTCAATAGAAAAATGCTTCAAACATTGATTGTCTCAAGGGAAAGTGATCCTTCCATGGCACTTTCCAAGCAATCAGAGTTCCAATCTTCCTTCCCTAGTTCCAACCTGCAAACCAACATCTTTGAAAACATTCAATACATAAAAAATTCCCTCTCTATATCCCCTACCATCCATGGTAGTGAGGGATAACACCAATACACCATAGTATCAAGTTAATTTGACTATTGCACACCCTAACTATATAGGAACAGTTAATTGAAATAGGGGTCTAATCACTTTCAAACTTCACAAAAACATATCTACTCTACATATGAATGATTAACCACCATTATCCTAGTCCATTCCAACCATACTTGCATTGAAAGAAGAATTTAAGAACACAAAACATATATTGTTTCCTCATGGGAAGAGATAAGGCAAGTTACAAAAGATATACACACATCTCTGGCTATATCAAAATGAAGAAGGTTGACCTAACCCATGATGTTATGCCTGAGAAATAGGAGACGAACAAGATCAGTGTAAAAGAGAGCTCCATTGAATGTTAAACCATGTCTAGAGAAATGGAGAAGAAAAGGTCAAGTTTTGGGATGATGAAAACCAAAGTGCTTGATCTAGAAGGGAAGATGGTTCATCTTTCTAGGCTTAGTGTTCATGTGATGAAAAACATAGGAACTTCCTTATGCCCGATTCAGAAAAAAGTATTGGGAAAAGATGTTGATAATAAAGGGAACTATAAGGAATTATTTAAGTTCCTAACCTAAGACTAGAGCCATGTGCTCCACCAGTTTGGTTGTGATATTAAGCCTCTTTCCTATGTCTAGTTTACTTTGGTTTTCTTCTATTACCACTATTTATTGTCCATGAGGGATTTATATCAAAACTCTTAATATTTTTGTTGGTTTATTGGATTTTGGTTCTAGGATGAAAATGTTATTATTTTAGAGCATGTTGTTAGACATAATTTATATTTAGTTGAAGACTTTAATATTTAATAGTATGTTCATAGATATAGTTTATAATTTGATGTTTAAGGCAGCAATGACCAACTTCCAAAAGGACTAAAAATTTATCCTACACAATTTAGTAGCTTTTTGTACTATGAGCTACTCTCAATCGTGCATTTGTTTGATGTTATGCATATTAGAAAGAATGTAACAGAGACATTGAAAATATTGGATGGAAGGCATGACAAAGACAAAATTGTCAAAATTTGTAGTGACATTGAAGAATCCAACCATGCAATGAAAAATTTCATTCAATCAAATAACAATTGAGACTAGATTGATATAAGTGCCCTTACTTGGTTATTGTTAGAGCAACATAGAAATGCTATAAAAGAAGTCATACAAAAAATTTGATTTCCCACAGGATTTGCTATGAACATAAACAATCTCATATAAAAGAAAAGTAAATTTGGGCTAGGGATGAAGACACACGATTGTCATACATTAATTAAGGTAATTCATGTTATTCTGTATTAACTATATATTTGTATACTGCATGTAGTTTTTATTGTATTATTTTATAAAATATTAAAAAGATCAATTTACAATTATTGCAGTATGCTCTACCTCTTTCTCTCCCACACCACTTCGACAACAATGTCAAACAAGTTATATATGATATTAGGAAATACATTAGGTGCTTGTCATAAAAAAAAATCAATAAAGAAGATATAAAATATTGGAAGAGAAAAATTCCTCATCTTATGTGTGCAATGCAAAAGTGTCTACCTTCAACTTTTTTCAATGCACAAGAACACTACCTCATACATCAAGTTGAGGAGATTGAATTGTGTGGACTTGTACAAACTAGGTCAATGTGGATGGTTAAGAGGCACTTGAAATTTTTGAAGGGCTTGGTTCGACAAAGAGCACATCTTGAGGGTTCTATGGTGGAGGGATATATGGTACACCAGACCATGGTGTACATTAGTGAATATCTTCCTAAGTTTGTAACAAATATCTATGTAGATCGTATTTGGGATCCCAACTCCATTAAATTTTTTGAAGGGGAGTACTTGATGGGGAAAGGTAGATTGACAAAAGTGAGAGGTAATTATAAGATGTTATTATAGTTAATTAATCCTTATAAATCTTCAATATAATTTATTTATAATTGGTCTATTTTTTTTATATAGTTGGTCAAGAGTGGGATGCACTACATTTGTATATTGCAAATAATCTTGATTGGATGACAGTATGGATTGAATGATGACAACAAAATGGTCACTCATTAACATGGAAAGGTGTTTCTTCATTGGTTAGAGAAGCTCATCGTAATGGAGATTCCAATGTTACACCAATGGTAATTGATCTAGCATATGGTTTAAGAGGTATACAGGTATGTAAAAATTTAGTAATGATCATGACCCATATGTTTCATATCAACTCACGATGAAAATAATTTTCACATGCTTGAAAAATTGCAGGCCAAGCAACACAAAGCTATTTACTATCATGGCCACAAATTTCGCATAAAACAGTTGGATGACACGAAGAAAACTTGTGATTTTGGGATAACTGAAGTCTTTGAGGTCACTAATATTTCATCTAGAAATGACATACATCCTCAACAATCTCAAAATCGATACTATGGAATCCTGGATGATATACTTGAGTGCAACTTTAACTCCTTCAAATTAGTTCTATTCGTCATCAAATGGTACAAGCTACAATGGAATCAAAATGATCCTAATAGAACTATTGTTCAACATGATAATGGATTAACAATGATTAATACAAGGTCATTGAGCCAGTTGGAGATGGACCCTCTGTTCTTCCAAGACATGCGATCATTTTTTTTTACTTAGAGGTTCCACATAAACTGGGTTGGTCATTTGTTGTTAGACATGATTGAAGAGGAAGGCCGGTAAAGTATAATGTAATGGAAGAAGAAGATACTGAAGATGATGATGATGAAGAAGAAGATGATGATGATGGTGGTGATGGTGGTGGTGGTGGTGGTGGTGATGACGATGACAATGATGATGGTGGCGATGATGAAGAAGATGATCAATGAAATGATTGAAATGTACAAGGTATGTGATTTAATTATTTATATATATTTATATTTATTAGTATATATATTTAATATTGATTTATTGATGTTGTGAATTTAACCCATGTAGTTGTTATTGCAACGGACCCCCCTTTGGCACAAAAGCCTCGTGTTCCTCAACACATGAGGAGGAGACATGTGTTACCTTAAAAAAATGAACAAGAAATAAAAAAGAAATGATTGTAATTAACCTTTTTTTCTAATGAAAGCACATTGTCTTAATGAATGTAATTTTGTACTAGTAAATATTGATGGATGATGTGTTAATGAATTATTCATGAATGTTGTGTGTTAATGGATTTTATGTGTTAATGAATGTTATGTGATTATAATGATTGAATGTTATATTTCAAAAATGGATGAATGAATCAAAGAGGCTAAAGTTTTCACAGTAGAGTACTTGCAAGAAGCTATGAAGGAAATTGGGAGGGATAGAAGAAAATAAAACCCCACTTCAAATGGAGGTAAGTACTTTTTCATGTTAAGTTTGGTTTATATAACATGTTCACCTATAACATATTCATTAACCTTTACTAAAATTAGTGAGTATATGAACAACAAAATAGCTATGACCTTCATTTTACTTTAAAGGTAAAAATTTAGTAATAATAGGTGCTTGCAACTTGTTTAAGCTACATAATAAATACTACTTCTTATACATGTAGTACATAACATTTCTAATAAGAAGATGTTTTTTTTCAAATTGAGTACATTCTGAAATATCCTTGGAGATGTAGGGTTCCAAGATGGGATACTTGGAATTTTATTCAAATATTCAAACAACAAAACCATTGGATTGTCAATGACATTTACAAGAATTAAAGTTTATGTATCATCATTCATATTTTTAAAACAAGATATAATGTTTTTTTGCTCATAGATGGTGGAAGCATTCGAAAGTAATTCATCTTGATTTCTTTTGTCATTGACATGTAGAATTTTATTTATGGTGGGCTTGCTCATTATTTGAGCCCGAATTCAGTGTATGTAGAATTAGTTTTGCAAAATTGGCCATGTTGATGATGATTATGAAGAAGATTTGAAAATGTTGCATCAATTTGAATTTGAAAATCAATGGAAACTTACAATCCTAAACAATTAGTATATCATTGATGGCTTTATAATTATTAAGTGAAAGGGAGTTTTCTGATTTGGAACCCCCTTTGGTGACGATCCTACGCAGTTCCACATAGACACAAGATGTTCCTTAGAAGACTTTTAATCTCACAACAAATGAGAAACATAAATGTAGGCATCATGGTCATGACAATTATTTAGAGATACAACAAAATTGAGTGGTATACCCATATGATGCAATGTAATGACTACTCCTCTAGCTCTAAGTTGACACTATAGAATCCAAAAACCATAGATAACGATGGCTAAGTTGAATACAATAGAGAGGGTGATGAATAAATTGAGAGAGCGAAGGCCAAAGGGCTGTAAGGAAAAAATATTCCAAGGTTTATGGAGATTATAATTTCCATATAATTTTCACAAACCCTGTATTATTTTGGTTGTTATGGCCCTCCTCCTCTGCTCTCTCAATTTATTCATTATCTATGGTTTTGGGACCCTATAGTGTCAACTTATAACTGGAGGAGTAGTGGTTGCGTTGCATCATCTAGGTATACCACTCAATTATGTTGTATCGCCAAAGAATTGTGACCATGATGCCTACATTTATGTTTCTCAACTGTTGTGTCCCAGGACCCCTTATGACCCTTTATGATTCCTAAGAATACATCTTAGAGGTCTTAAAATATTGTAAGGGGCCATAAGAGGCTCCTATGAGGGGCCTTATGAGCTTCCACCTTTATGTGGTTAGCTCTTTTAAGTAGAGAATGTTAAACTATTCTAGAAACCAAGAGAAGCTCAATATTTCAAGGTCCAAGGGACAAAAAAAATTGTTTGTAGTCTTTAGTTTATGAAACCGTCCAAACCTGTTACATTTTTGTAGCTCATCAACACTGGAGATTTGAAGGAAACAAGAGAATTTGAAGAGTTATGAGTCTTAATATTGTACTTAGTATAGCCAAACTTCATTCAATGGTACATTCAAACATAAAACAAACCATTCTTAAACCAGTGATCTAGATTAAACTAGTAAACCAAAGGACAACAAACTGAATTATATTAACTTGATGTGTTGTAAAAAGAAATGAGCCATAAATAAATGCAGTAAGTGCAACTAATATCTCTTTGGAAGAATGCATGATTGTTTGACATAGTAAGCCAATCTATTAATATGCAACCAACATATTAATAGATGATTAATATATATTATTTTAAAAAAAAACTCAATACATCATCAATTTTTCAACCAACATGAATGATTACTTCAACGTCAAAGATATACTCATGATGTATATAGTAGTGGAGAATTCAACCTAGGTTGGTCGAAAATGATCAATGCTTAATTCGACCATTCGACCATGTTTGGTTGAAATTCCTCATGGATATGTCAGTCATTCTTGATATCATAACTGGCAATTTTGATGTTGTCTTAGTTAAAATTTTGACCAAATGGTAAGTCAAATATTTGACAATAAAGGAACTTGTGGAAAAATTGACAAAGAAAGTTCGACAACAAAAAAGGTCGTTTGGTCGACCATTTTGCGTCGAAAAATAGACTATTGTGCGTCGAAAATGAAGCTAAAATTTACTAGTGTTATTACATGGTATCAAAGCCAGTGGAGAGTCTTTGAGTATTATTATGGAGATATCTTAGTGCATTCATGATTGGTATCTTGGGAGTTTCACATTTGTGAAATGTCTTACACCAAATTTGAGCTCACAATTTTATCTAGAAGGCTATTTTCAATTAAGATTCTCTTTTGTTTCACTCAAATCAGACATTAGAGGCCTAAGATCTTGCACTTTTCTCAAGGAGGGTCACTCTATTGTGTTGAAAAATTTTGCATTATTTTGCAAAAAATATTTTAGCCCATCTATGTCTTTGTTAGCTTGTGGTGACTGATCAGGAAAGTACTGTACACTTTTCCTCCCGACCTCGCCGGGGTTTGGGGCCCCCATATTTTTGGTTATTTTGGGCTGACATATTGTAACTCATTCTAACCCTAAAGTGGCAAAAATATTGTATAATATGGCTTAGGGTTAGGGATTTTCATAATGCATAATTTTAGTACTTGCGATGGAATTGAGCCGTAAGGGATTACAGATTGTAATCAGGTTGTAATCACTGGATAATAAAATATTGGACTCATTGTTGGTGGACGTAGCCCAGGCATTGGGTGAACCACGTTAAATATTTGTGTTCTCTTCTATGTGGTTTATTATTTTATGATATTGGTTATATTTGCACATAATTGTTATTTCTACCTTGTTAATCCTAACAAGCCCAGCATGCAACCTCATGCTCCTAGCACGTTCCATTATTGTCCCGTTCATGTGTTCAACTACTCCATTTTCCTGTGGAGTCCTTGGAACTATTTTCTATCTACGAATACCAGGTGAGGTCGGGAGGAAAAGTGTATAGTACTTTCCTGGATAGTACTTTCCTGATCAGTCATCAACATCTAACATAGTTTTCAGTAATTTTTGGGCCGACATGTTGTAACTCATTCTAACCCTAAAGCAACAAAAATATTGTATAATATGGCTTAGGGTTAGGGATTTCATTATGATGTATGATTTTAGTACTTGCAGTAGAATTGAGCTGTAAGGGATTACAGATTGTAATCAAGTTGTTATCACTGGATAATAAAATATTAGACTCAATGTTGGTGGACGTAGCCTAGGGATTGGGTGAATCATATTAAATATTTGTGTCTTGTGTTCTCTTCTGTGTGGTTTATTGTTTTCTGATATTGGTTATATTTGCATGTAATTATTATTTCTACCTTGTTAATCCTAACAACTGGTATTAGAGTGAGGTTATTTCATTTTTTCTTTCATCTATTCTCTAAAGCAGGTCTCACGAGTTAGTGGGAGAGTCTCTCAGTTAAGTGGGAGAAATGGTAGATGAGGGTAGGTTGAAGGTTGAAAAGTTTAATGGGTAGAACTTCCAGTTATGGAAGATGCAAATGGAGGACTATCTCTATCAGAAGGATTTATGGCGGCCATTAGAGGGAATAGCCAAGAAAGAGGCAACAATGTCTTAGGAAGATTGGGATATTTTGGACAGGAAGGCACTGGGGAGTATTCGTTTATGCCTGGCACAATTGGTGGCATTCAATATTGCTGGAGCAACGAAAGCTAAAGATCTGATGGATACCCTAGCGAAGTTGTATGAAAAGCCTTCAGCTTCAAACAAGGTATTTCTTATGAAGCATTTATTTAATATGAAAATGGTAGAAGGTGGATCAGTTGCTGATCATTTGAATGAGTTTAATATAGTTACAAGTCAGTTAGCCTCAGTTAAAATTACTGTTGATGAAGAGGTTAGGGCTCTCTTGATTTTGTGTTCTTTGCCAGAAAGTTGGAATGGCTTGGTAATGGTTGTTAGTAATTCCATTTCTGGTTCTAATACCCTAAAGTTTGATGATGTTATTGGTGTTATATTAAGTGAGGAAATTCATAGGAAAAGCTCAGGGGCATCCACATCAGGTAGTGTATTGAACGCAGAAAATAGAGGTAGAACAAGAGATAGAGGAAACAACTCTAGAAATCGTGGGAAATCAAGAGGAAAATCAAAGGGAAAGAGGTCTGAATCCAAAGGGCCAAATGATTGCTGGTACTATGGAAAACCAAGTCATAAGAAGAAATATTGTTGGTCTCAGAAGAAAGATCAAGGAGACAAAAATGATGGAAACAAGGAGGCAAATGTGGTAAGTAACAAATCCGAAGAGGATGCTTTGCTCTTGTCTTTAGAAAATGTTGATGATTCATGGGTGTTAGATTCAGGGGCTTCATTTCATGCTACACCCCATAGAGGTTATTTTGTTGATTATGTCCAAGGGGATTTTGGGCTAGTTTATTTGGGAGATAATGAACCCTGTCAAATTGTTGGAAAAGGGAAAATCAAGATTAAGTTGCACAATGGGAATCATTGGCTACTACAAGAGGTAAGACATGTTCCAAGGCTGAGTAGAAATTTAATTTCAGTAGGGAAACTCACTGATGAGGGTTGCACAGTTACTTTTAATGATAAAAATTGGAAGGTTTCAAAAGGTTCCTTAGTAGTAGCAAAAGGTGTGAAAGTAGGCACCTTATATCTTTGTACAAGTCATATTGTTCCTTCTACTTTAATTATTTCAGAAGATAATGAATGTTCAAGAATAGTGGCTGTAGTTGAGCTGGAAGAATGTCAAACAGTTGCTGTAGATTCTGACACAGCACTGTGGCACAACAGAATCGGGCACATGAGTGAGAAAGGTATGAAATTACTTCATTTAAAGAAAGTTTTACCTGGTTTGAAATGTGTTAATATGGATTTCTATGAAAGTTGTGTGTATGGAAAGCAAAAGAGAGTTAGTTTTGTAAAGAGTGGGACGGAAAAGAAAGATGAAAAATTAGAGCTTGTGAATACAGATTTATGGGGTCCAGCTCAGGTATCTTCCCTTGGTGGCTCTCTATATTATGTTACATTTATAGATGATGCAACAAGAAAAGTATGGATTTATTTCCTTAGAAAAAAATTGATGTATTTGAAACTTTTAAGAAATGGAAAAGCTTGGTTGAAAATGAGTCTGGAAAAATATTAACATGTCTCAGATTTGATAATGGTGGTGATTATTGTAGTAAATAATTTGAAGATTATTGTGCCTCTACTGGTATTCATAGACAGAAAATTGTACCAAGGACTCCACAAGAAAATGGAGTGGCTGAACGCATGAACAAGACAATAATGGAGCATGCAAGGAGTATGAGGTTGCATGCTAGGCTGCCCAAAAATATGTGGGTAGAGGCTGTGAACACTACTATTTATTTAATCAATAGAGGCCCCTCTACTCCTTTGGACTGTGGTATTCCAGAGGAAGCATGGAGTGGTAAGAAGGTGAGTTATTCTTTTCTCAAAACCTTTGGTTGTGAAGCTTTTGCACTTATAGATTTTGAAAACAGGACCAAGTTGGAAGCTAAGTCAAAGAAATGTGTATTTGTTGGATATGGCATTGATGAATTTGGCTATAGGCTTTGGGATTTTGAAAATCATAAAATTGTAAGAAGCAGGGATGTCATATTCAATGAGAAAGTTGTGTGATGATATTATTCACCTTCATGAAATTAAGATCAAGTAGCAACAATTTAAGCTAAATACAAAGGAAATTTACTCTAAAATGCAACTACAATCTACAACATCTCATGGATCTCTAGAAAGAAGTGGTAAGTGAGCTCTCAGCTGCAAATCCTTACTAGTGACACCTCTAAAATGAGAATAATGCTGCTAGGATGCTTCTAAATGCTTATTCTATGATGAATTCATGCTTAATCTAGCTCCATTGATAACAATGCAATGATAAAATGCTAAAATGATAAACTCTAAATGATAAAATGCTTCAATTGCTCTTAGAAATGATCTCAATTCACTATAGTAACAATGCTTTTCAATTGAAATTCTAAGATGGAAATGCTCTCCAAAATGCCTCATAGTAATTTCCCAAGGGTAGGGGGTAGAGTGAGTTGATCATGGTTATGCTTGGGTAAGGTCAATTGGCTTTGCTTTGTCCATAAATGGGGGGAAAAAGAGGGGACAATCATTTAAATGGTTTCAAAAGGCTGGACCATTTCAACAAAAGTGAGTGATTTGTGTCCATTTTGTCTCCAATTTGCTTTGTTGAGGGAAATTATGATTTATTAATTAATTAAAGTAATTAAATTTAGCCATGAAGGGTAAGAGGATTATTTTGATTTTTGCTTTCAACAACTATGTCATTAATTGAATTTAATCAATTTCGTAGTGTTTTTCCTCTTTTCAAGCTTTATTTAATCATTTAATCATTTAATTGAATTTTCCTTTGATTTGAATTGCCTTTGTTCCATTTATTGATTTTTCGTGCTATTTTGATGATTTGATGCACCTTTTGATTGATTTAAGCCTTTGGCCAATTTTCCATGTCTACAAATGCCCCTCTTTGAGTCGATGTGCGAAGAACACTGATTCAAAGATTCCCTTGGTATGATAATCTGATTGCGATTCCCGATGAGATTGATTGCTGCCTCTTGATACAAAATTTTTTATGGTGCCCCACTAATTTCATGATGTACGATTGCAACTTCGATTTGATACCCTTATTGCCCCCTCAGAAATTAAAACATATTAATTTCTTGATTCGAAAAAGAGTGTTGACATTTGATATAGCAAATATGTTTTAGTTTCTGACTATTGATGATATCCCACGATGTATGATTATGCCCCGGTTTGATTTGATATGCTAAGATAAGTCAATGGCTAATTTCACCTCCAAAATTAGGTCAAAAATACCTTAAATAGGTTAAGTAACCTTCTTTTACCATTCATTTTTACTTTTTACCCTTGGTGATTTTGCTCTGATCCTCTAGCGATTTCGAGATGGTTGTGCCGATTCGGGAGCATAGATTCGAGAGATGCCAGAGATATGCAAGACCGCCTAATTATGCACCTCTAGTAAGTCATTACGAACCTCAATTTGCATTTATTGAGCATTTATTAAGCATTTATTGCAATTTTATGTTTCATCATTGCATTGCATTTGAGAAATTACACGTAGGAATGAATTGATTGTCGCCTAGGTTCTTTTACTGTCGCTTCCACGATTTTTATTCTCACCTCCATGTAATTTGTTGTCGCTTACAAAACATTTGAGTCTCACCTAGCAAGATAAAAATTGTCACCTCGCACTAGGGAAAAATACCCATTTTCGAATAGGTTATCGCTACACAAAACCTAACAATTTAACTCTCGCCTAGGGTACAATTCTCTGTCGCGTTGTCCAATTAAATGTCGCGTAGAGAAAAATCTATCGCCTAGCAGAATAATAATGTTGCTTATGGCAATAAAAAGTCATGCCTAAGATAAAATGTCACCTGGCATGATTAAAATCATGCCTAATGTCTTTTTGCAAAATTTTTGTACTTTTTACACATGTGTTGATCGTATCTGATGAAAAATTTGATAACCCCCTGATGAGAAAGTTGAATAATTAGTGTAGGTCCATGATTGTCAACAAAATAATGGTTTAGATATCAGGATAGTAGTACTTTAAAATATGATTTGTCAATCTGATTTGAATATTAACTGAGAGGATAAATCAACCAGTGTGAAAACCGATATGATTTGATACTGTCCCTTTGTTCTCGGGATACAGAGAAATGAATGATGGTACTTGGTGTGATTACTTGATACTTTTGATTGACTTGAGATAATTCCTTGATATAATGTATTGATATTATTCCTTTACCTTGCCAACAGGATCACTATCCTACTTTATACGTCCATTCAGTTGCATCATGGGTTATTGACTTAGGTCAAAGACTCACAGCAGCTGAGTTCCGAGTCATTGAGAGATGTGGTTTGAGTTTCCTCCTTGATCTCCCATGGTTCCAACTAAACCATGGATTATTGACTACAGTAGCAGAGCGATGGCACTCTGACCACAACACATTCCACTTGCCATACAGAGAGATGACGATCACGCCAGAGGACATGTATCGATTATTGCGGATTCCTTGCAGGGGTGAGTTGGTCTACTATGATTCTGCATATGATTCCTCTGTCTGCTGACGAGTATTCAGAGACAACACTATTGGAGATGGGGATACTATTACATGGCCTCAGTTTGCCTCTTTTCCCACATTACCAGCAGTTTTGGGTGCATTGATTGGCGGTCTACTTCTTCCCGACCGGTGAGGTCACAGTTTTTCAGTCGGTTGGGGCTGGATTATAGAGGATTTACTTGCTCATCCTCGACGGTTTGATTGGGGTTCTTGCATCTTGGCACAGTTGTATCATGATTTACATGAGGTAGTTTATCGAGGTAGTGCATCATTGTCAGCGGGTGTTATTGTTTTGTAGTTGTGGATATGGGAGCAGCTTCCCATTACTAGGCCTATTTCTGATAGGGTTCAACCTCGGGGATATCCTTATGCTTTCTTATATACAGGCATGGTCATACAACATCATATGGGTCATTTGGATTACTGGCGACATCAAATTGATGATCTGGATCAGGTTATATGGCGTCCTTATCTTGGTTGTGATCATTGGAGAGAGGATGGTGATGAGTTACCATATATGTTTGCCCCTCGCTGGATGATTGGGTGTACTCCTACCACTATTGAGTGCTTTTTCTTCAGCAGAGTTTTGAGACAGTATGGGCGAATTCAGGATATGCCTCAGGGCAATGCATTATATGCTCAGGTACAGGCAGAGATCTCTCTATGGGGTCCATGTGTTGATTACCAGTTTGCATTAGGTCAAATTGTGGGTATGACTATTTGCAGATGGGAGATACTTCCTGGTATGGCTGATGTCAGGATGTCACATGAGTATGTAGTTTGGTGGTCTCGCCATAGGTTTCCTTAGTTTACGGATCCAATTAAGCCTATTCTTGGACATCGTGATGGTGAGAGGGGTGGTAGACATCAGAGAGGATGAGGACATAGAAATCCTCGGGTTGCTGCAAGGGGAGGTCAGGTGAGACGAGATCAGGGTCATGATAGACAGGATAGAGCATAGGATGATGCAGCTGATAGATGACCTAGAGCAGATAGGAAGGATAGAGTGCATAGACATCAGAGAGCTCAGAGACATGCACAGATTGATGCAACTAGGTAGATTCCTTGGAGATTAGATCCCTTGGTATAGTTGCAGAGAGTGGCCTTAGCTCAGCATGATGATGATGCAGCTCATCAAGATCAGGCACAACAGGATGATGCACAATAGGATGATGGGGCTCCACAGATGTCTCCACCAGCTCCACAGCCACAAGGTGCACAGGGTGATTGCATGGATGGATTAGAGTGAGGTTTAAGTCTATGAGGACAGAGATATCCACTGTTGTGGGTTGATTGGACAAGGTTGCCTCTTTATTATAGCAGCTTGTATCAGTCATGGTTGTTCAGAGGCAGGATGGAGTGGGTACATCACAGGCTCCTCCCCCACAGGATAGTAGAGGGCCAGATGGATCTGGTGCTATAGGCTCTTGATTGATATGATGACAGATTTACTCAGTGTTGTTGATCCACCTTTCATGTTATTCTCATTGATCGAAACATTTGATAGATCACTTTGATGATACCTTGACATATTTGATGTATTGGATCCTCCTTTTGATGATGATATATGATGATATACTTCTTGATTATCTTTGATGAGTTGATTAGAAGATTATCTTTTATGCAGCTATATGATGTTTTATTTATGCATTTACTTGGATTCATGCTATGAATGCAGTATCGTACTTTATGATATATATAGATGTATGCAAAGATGTATGAATTTGGTGATACTCTTCTGTTGTTCATGTATGGATGTAAAAAGTTTAATGGAAATGCACATGTATGTTCCTATGTTTTTTATTTTTCAATGTATGCCAGTCTATGCTTAACTATATGAGTGCACATGATGTATGGATGATTTCTCATTGTAATATGTGGATAATGAATAATGCTCAATGCGTGTATGCAAAAGATAATCTCGTTTTCTTTATAGTGTTTTATCAAGAATAAATATTGTTATTAAACCCCCTTTGCGTAAATGTTTTAACTACCCAAGATTATTGATGTACCCCCTCTTTCCCTTGGAAAAGTAACCATAAAGACATGCATTTGATCAAACAGGACAATGCAATTAATCTAACAAGATAATGCAATTAATCTAATATGCCTTGCAATGCAACCTAAGTGTCACCAGCTTTTAGCAAATAAATGCCTTGAGGATAAATTTTCATCATTGAACATTTTGGGATCTGAAAGTTGATACAATCACCACTGCCCACTGACATGATGATATGAATACCGCTTTTTATCACATTTTGGTAACCTCATTGTTGAACCAAGTACAACCCTCACTAGTTGGATGACCAAACTATGGGAGTCTGAATATCGATGTCAATGGATTCAATGTTGCAAGTGGATTTTTGGTATTAAGATATAGAAGATCTAAATAACCAAGGGATCCATTTGTGTAAACAAACAAAGGTCAATCCATTCGCTTATGAGATAGTCCTCGATGGTTCTTTGATGACCATGTCGTTAGACAAATTCTCATAAGGTGATGAATCTTCCTCCAAATAGTCACTCAAAGGCAATAAAATATCATATCTTTATCATGGCTAATCTAGTCGAACATCATCGAATAACTCCAAAGATATGATAAAAAGTCAAGTTCATCAAGATTTTAACAAAACTTCAAGTGTTTTACCATGTTTCATGACTTGGCAAAGAAAGACAACTTTTGAATGGTGTGCCATGTTTTCTCATTTTGAAAAAAAAGATTTCCAAGTATTCTGATCTTTAAGATGTGTTTGTCGATTTTAATCTTGAATAATAGAGTCAATGAAGGTTCCCGGATTATGTTGTAGAATCAAATACTTAGGCTCAAGAAAATTTTCCATCTCTTCTGAAATTCTGATAAAATCTCTCTCTGACGTGACTGATTGTAGCACTTATTGAATCCATTGGATGTCAAATTTACCATCTTCTTCTGCCCCCAAGTGATAAATGTGATCGGTTGACAAACTTAGGACTGATAGATAATGCAACAATGCGACTGACCGGCTTTATTATGACTGAGTACAAATGACGGATGTAATGGTAGTTGTAAAAATGGGATGGTGAAAATGCAATATGTACAAATGCAACCTAGGAAAGACCAACTTAAGGGAACCACAGGTGCTTGTTTACCAAGTTTTCACCTTTAGGATGGATCAAGCTTCTTCTTTTTTTTTGTTTTTGCAAGATTTTTCTCTCTTTTTTTGCTACCAAGGTGCCTATTTACTAGGTTTTCACCAGGGCACTTTCTTCTTTTTCAATTTTTTTTTTTGTATTTTTCTCTTTTTTTCCCTTTTCATATCATCAAGGTGCCTATTTACTAGGTTTTCACCAAGACAACATCATTTTGAATGTTTTTCCTTTCTTCATGCTCAATTTTCTCAATGTTTTTATCTTTTTGTGCTTTTCAAATGTTTTTGGTATTTTCAAGATCTCTTTTGAACTATGTACAATAAATAGGATGCTCTCTCATCTGATACTCTTTATACTCTTTCATCTACCTCATGTATAGAACCTTTTAAGATGAATACTATTGATAGGTTCTTGGAGTTCCTCTCCGTCACAATCTGATAACTTATAGGTTCCCGTGCCAAATGAAGATATTATGATAAATGGGCCAAACCAATTAGCCTCCCATTTTCCTTTCTTCTCCCTCTCAACCTGATTCTTTGGATTCTCTCTCAACACCAAGTCTCCTACCTGAAAAACTCTCGGTTTGATATGTTTATTATAGTTCCTTGAGATTCTATTTTGGTACACTTTTAGGTGTTCATAAGCTTATGTTTGATGTTCTTCAAGTAACTCCAATTGTTGAAGTCTAGAAACTCTATAGTCTTCATCTGTGATCAATCCTCATAATGACACTCGTAGAGACGGGATTTCAACCTCTAATGGTAGAACTACTTCAGCCCCATAGACTAGTGAGAATGGCGTGGCTCCGGTGGGTGTTCTTATGCTGGTTCTATAGGCCCATAATGCTAGATTAATTTTCATATGCCAATCCCTTCTTGATTTGTTGACTGACCTTTTTAAGATCTTCAATATATTCTTATTCGTGGCTTTAGCTTGCCCATTTCCCTGAGGGTAATAAATTGATGATGAATGGTGAGTGATATGAATGTAGCACATAGTTCATCAATATCCTTATTCTTGAACTATTTTCCATTATATGTTATTATGGCATGAGGAATACCATATTGGCAAATGATATGATTCAAGATAAACATGGAAATTTGCTTTCCTATTGCCGTTATCAAGGGAACCGCTTCAACCCACTTGGTGAAATATTCTGTTACAGTTATGATATGTTTGTGCCCATTTGAAGAAGGTGGATTTATGATGCCAATTAAATCAAACCCCCATTGATAGAAAGGCCATGGTGTGACAAATGGATGTAATTCTTGTGTCGGTGCATGTATCATGTCACCATGATATTGGTATTTGCTGCATATCTTCATAAAGTGGCAAGCATCTTTTTCCAATGTCTTCCAAAAATACCCTAAGCGAAGGATTTTCTTAGCTAGATTTATTCTGCTTGAGTGCGACCCGCAAATGCCTTCGTGAACCTCTCATAAAGCTAACTTAGACTCTTCTTCCTCTAAACACCTAAGTAACGTCCCATCTAGACCCTTACGATAGAATGTTTCGAAAAGGATTAAGTAATGGGAGGCTTGGCATATGAAATTGTGTTTTTGAGCACGAGTTTGGTCTAAGGGTAGCACTTGGTCTTTAAGGTATGTATATATAGGTCCGTACCAAGGAGAGTCATGTCCATGTAAGAGGGCAACAATTTGGGTTTTGGGAAGGTCAAATGCCGGTTTCACCAACTCTTCCACCAAGAACTCATACTTCTCATTTTGATCTAGTTTTTGTAACAAAGAAGCCAAGGTAGCCATGGCGTCAGTTGCTCTATTTTTCTCTCTAGGAATCTGTTCAAAGGTGATCAATGCAAAGTATTTCTTCCATCCATCAATCATAGTCTTATAAGGCATCAACTTTTCATCCTTAGTGTTATATTCATTGTTGACTTGATTAATGATGAGTTGAGAATCTCCATAAATTTGTAGCTCTTTTGTATTCCACTCTAAGGCCATTTTGATGCCTATGACTAGTGCTTCATATTTCGCTATATTATTTGTGCACGGAAACATACGCTTGTAGGATTTGGGAATGGTGTAACCTTGAGGAGTTACCAATAATATGCCAGCCCCGGAACCTCCTTGAGTATAGGATCCATCAAAGTATAACTTCCACATTTTTGCCTCTATGTTGATAATGGCGGAATCCAGAAATTCCACTTGAATAGTTTGTGTAGAAGTCATGGGATTTTTAGCTAAATGATCTGCTATCACTTGTCCTTTGATTGCCTTTCTATCGACATATTCAATGTCAAATTCACTCAATATCATCACCCATTTAGCTATTCTACCTGTTAAGGCTATTTTACTTAACAAATACTTGAGAGGGTCTATCTTGGCAATCAACTTGACCTTATGCATCAACATATAATGTCTCAAATTTTGAGATACAAACACCACTGCTAGACAAGCTCTTTTCGTAAATGTGTAATTAAGCTCATATTTTATCAATGTTCTACTCAAATAGTAGATAGCTCTTTCCTTTCCTTGTTCATCCTCTTGTGCCAAAAGTACCCCTAGGGATCTTTCCGTAGCAGATATGTAGAGAAGTAATGCTTTGCCCTTGATTGGTGACATGAGAATGGGTGGATTTATCAAATAGGTCTTCAACAATGTAAAAGCTTGATCACATTCGGCATCCCATATAAATATAGTATCTTTATGTAGCAACCTGGTGAAAGAATGACATTTTTCAGCCAATTGAGAGATAAACCTTCTTATGGATTGGATTTTGCCTTGCAAGGATCTCATTTGGCTAATATTCTTAGGTATCTCCATGTCCATTATAGTTTTTACTTTCTCGAGATCCACTTCAATCCCTTTGGCAGAAACTATATAAGCTAGTAACTTGCCGGATTGGACTCCGAAGGCACATTTCTTTGGGTTTAATCTGACCTTGAATTGATCCAACCTAACAAATATATTTTTCAAAATGTGGAGGTTTTCTTCTCTTTTGTGGGATTTTGCCAATATATCATCCACATAGTCTTCTAAAAATGTGTGCATCATGTCGTGGAAGATAGTTGTCATGACCCTTTGATATGTGGCTCCGGCATTTTTAGGACCAAAGGGCATGACATTCCAATAAAAAGTGCCCCAAGGGCAAGTAAATGTTGTCTTTTCTTGGTCTTCAGGTGCAATTTTGATCTGATTATACCTGCTAAAACCATCCATTAATGAGTACATTGAGTGTCCTACCATCAAATCCACTATGGCATTTATGCTCGGAAGTGGGAAATCATCTTTAGGGCAAGTAAGATTTAGATCTCTAAAATCCATGCACACACGAATGGATTTATCATGCTTTGTGACCGGTACAATGTTGGAGATCCATTCGACATATGCTAGTGCTCTTATGAATCCTACTTTCAACAATTTTTCCAATTCTGCCTTGACCAAAAGAGCTGTGGGGGTGCATTTTTCTCAACTTTTGCTTAACGGGCTTAACCCCTAGTCTAACATTCAGATGATGCATTATAAAGTCAAGATCTAATCCAGGCATGTCAGCATATGACCATGCAAAGTTTACTTGTTGTTCTTGGAAGAATTTTATGAAGTCTTCTCTTTCTAGAGGTGTAAGTGATGCTACCAAGTGTATGAACTTTGGATCTAATTCTGTCCCAATGTTGACCTTTTCCGTTGGCTCTATGAGTATAGGTGACCTGTCCTCTTCATGTTCGGGAAAAGTATCCAATCTCTCTTCCTTTGATGCCATAATTGGGTTTTCACCAAAAGAAACATCTTTTATTTTTATTTATTTTTGGTTCTAATGGTGCCACAGTTGGGTTTTCACTAATAGAACTTTTCATTTTTTTTACTATTTTTTTTCATTTTTTTCTTTTGACTAAGAGATTGAACCCTTGCTGCTGTCATTATGTCTATATTGAATTCATTGGTGAAAGAGGGTTCAACCGCATTAAGGTAGTGATTCATTGCTTGGTCATTGGGAAAGTAAAGTAGGTCATTTGGTTCAGTTTGGTTCCAATCAATGAGGTTCAGATTTATCAAAAGTAAGGGTTCATTGGGTAAAATGTCATCAATAGGAATTATGGACATGACTTTGTTTGAGGGTTCATACATTGTATCATTTAGATCTATGACATGCGCTTCCTCAAGATGATTCATGGAAGAAGGGTCAAAGTCCCCTTCACTCGAGTCCTCATCAACCTCTACGGGAAACAACATGGGAAAAGCCACAAGCGGATTAAAAATAACATTTGAATCTCCCTCCTTTGAAGGCATCGAAAATGTTTCTATCCATGCTCCATTGGTAGGTACTTGCTTGATATTAGGCCTTTGAATAGGAGGTTCTTCGCTAATTTGAGCTTCTTGCCTTGGAATTTTTGCATAAGTATGTATAGCAATCACTTCCTTGTCATGACATGATTCATTCGATAAGGTATCCCATTCATAATCCTGAGAATCATCACTATCTCCTTCGGATTCTAAGGCATTTATTTGAGGATAAAAATCATGCATTGGGCTTGAACTTTCTCCTTTGAATTGAAAACCTACTCCAGATTTTTCATGACTTGCCCTCCAAATAGGTTCAATAGGTTCTAATAATCCCCTATTTCTTTGGCCTAAGGGTCCTCTTCCCTTGTATCCCATCTTCTACATTATATCAAAGCCTTTCCCATATTGCGCGGTTTGTATCTTTACATGCTGAATTCTTTCCATGGGAGTGTTGGAGGTATCTTCCTCATCATGGTAAAGCCATTGAAGGACATCATCTTCTTCCTTATCCCATGTTGCTTTGTTATCTTCCCTTACAAAATAGGAATTATACTTATGTGGAAGATGTTCTTTTGATGGTTTACCATGTGATTTTGGAGATGTGGGCATGTCAAATAGAGAAACAGAATATTCCCCTATTCCTTTTGAACTAATCTTGCATTGCTTTTCAAAGTTATTCATCATTTCACTCATGTGTTGGTAATGATCTTCCTTGGCTTTTTTCTTTTCTTCTTTGGTAGGTTTATAGACTACCGTTTCCAATTTAGGTGCTAGATATGAACTTTTCGTTGCATTTGGACCCTCGTAGCTCACTTTTTCCTTTCCCTTAGTTGATGTCTCTAAGCTAGCTTGAGGAGGGTGTTGAATAACATCTAATGTTAGTTCTTTCATTTTAACATCTTCAATTGTGGTTTTTTGAACAATTCCCTCCCGGTTATGTGGAATGTATAACTCATGAGGAGGTTTGAGTGCATTGCAATATTGGAATGGGTTAGAGTCTCCTCCAACCGTGATTTCTTCACCCATGTATGAAAATTTTATGCATTGGTGGTACGTGGATGGGACTGCTTGCATCTCATGAATCCATGGTCTACCCAACAAAATATTATAAGTTAATTTCATGTCCAACACTTGGCAATTGGTGTCCTTCTTGACAGGTCCCACTTGGATGGGCAATACAATCATGCCTTTAGAAACTCTTTCAGCTTCATCATAAGCTTTAATGGTGATTTTCTTTGTAGGGTCAATGTAAGACTTAGATAGACCTAAGGATTTGACAAGACTTAATGTGCAAATGTTGAGACCATCCCCTCCATCAATGAGGGCTCTTTTGACTCTATGCCTTTCAATTAAGACCTCTATATGTAATGGTAGATTTTGAGGATGGGTTATAAACATGTCATCTTGATTGGAGAATGAAAGACAATGAGATGCTACAAGATGACCTACCATATTTTGAAACTTTTCTGCCTCTAAGTTAGTAAGAACATGTGTCTCTACTAGAGCTTTTTCCAAAATCTCCTTATGGTTTGGTGACAACTTCAATAACTCTAAGATAGAGATTTGTGCTAGAGTATGTTGCAATTGATCAACCAAACTATAAGGCCTTACTGCTGTAAAAGGCTGTTTGACCACAATGTTGGATTGCGGGATGTTAGTGCTTTGAGGAGCTATCCCTTGTAGGGTTATTCTAGAATTCTGACCTCATGTAATGACATTTGATGCTTCCTTTTGAGGTTGTTCATTGACTATTATAGCATTAACAATATGATCATAAGGTGGCGCAAAGTTGAGATTATTGGCACTTTGCTTCTTGCTATTTGATGACTCTCCCTTATTATGTTTGTAAAAAGGTTGTTTGAATGCCATATGATCTTCATTGTTTGGAGGTCCATCAATGGTGATCGTGCGATTATCAATTAAATCTTGCACTACATTCTTTAGTTGCAGACATTCATTTGTTGTGTGTCCTCGAATTCTGTGATACTCACAATGGCTATCGGCACTCCACCAACTAGGCTTATTATTTGGCTCGTAAGGCTGAATTTTGGGTAGAGTAATGACATTATTAGCCATGAGAACCTTTAATGCCTTTTTAAGGGGTTCACCCAAGGGTGTGAAGTTCTTTGGAGGAGTTGGCCTCAAATATTTATCAAATTTAGTACTCCTTGAATTATCTCCTTGATTTCCATTGTTGGTGTTGTTGTTGTTGGATGGTGCATTAGAGCTCTAATTGGTATTATTCACTTGATTAGGTGTCCTTGTAAGAGCAAAGGGGACCACCTTCAAGTTGCTAGATTCAACTACTCCATCATTCACAATTCCCTTATTGTTGTTCTTATAATGACTGTTACTATTGAACCAATTATTCTTCTGATTATTGCCATTGTTGCCATTGTTGCCACTATTAGAGTTGTTCTTATTATCTTTCTACAGTTTGAGTTCTCCACTTTTGACCAACATTTCCTCCGTGGTTACTGTTATACATTGAATTTGTGCCTCTGATCTCAAGCTCTCATAGTCTTGATAATCCAGTATAACATGGGAATCATCTCAAGGTTGTGGGACCTTTTGCTAACCGAGATGAGACCTCCAGATTCTAGGTTGGTTCCTCTTGGATAATCACCCTAATTTTCTCTTAACAGGAAAGTAAACTTTGAGGGGAAAGGGTTAGGAGTGCATGGAAAGGGAAATAACTGAAAGAAAATCTATCCTACTAGGTGATGCATCGAAACTAGGGTTTGGATCTCAGTATAGAGGGATGAAACCAGTGAGAGGCTTAGGTCTAGGAGATCACAACTTACTAAATAGGCTTGCATAAGTATTTCATAAGAGGGCCTAAAAATTAGACACAACCTATGACCTGCAAGCAGACATTCTCTTCAACAAGAGGACACAGGAATGAGATAGAATGACAGGGACTGAAGAATACCCACAATCTCACTTAGATCAGATCAAACATAGTAGTGCACATATAAGCTGAAAGTAAGAGGGATCAGGAACCCTAAATATCACTGAAAGCATTCATAAACTTTAATCCAATAAGAGATAAGCCAAACAAGGAAGCACAGGGACATAAAAATGTCACAGAATACTTTGCAATATTTGTATTATCAATGAGAGTTTACAGGATGTGGAAAACCAGAGAACAGGAAAAATGCTACAGATAGTTTTCCAAGAAAAGAGACTTTCTTTTTACAAAATGTGAATTCTGAGCTCCAAAAGCTCCAAAAAAACAAACTATATACATCTCTCAACTGCACGCAGGCAGGAGTCTCAAAATTAACCAGGGTTACAGTTTTTTGCAATAAAATAATTAACCCTAGGCCAGTCACTTCTGATCATAAATGTGTTCTGTAAATATCTCAACAGATTAGACATTTCTCCTTGTGTGCCCATGCTTGTACTTGATCATGCCTGCAAATGAAAAGCCTTGACCTGACAACCCCCTGCAAGCCCACTGAGTCATGAATGCTCAAAATCTGATCCCATCCTGAAAGGACCCAAAACGACAGCCTAAAATATCTACAAAATTCTATCCAACTGCAACCACCTCCAAAGTCATAAAATTTCATCTACCTATACCTGCAACATTCTCCTTAGAAGAAAACCCATGAAAAACAATCACGCCGCCCTTGAAATAGCAATAGTCGCATGATCACATGAGCTCAAAAGCCTTCATGTGATCATGTGACAAGCCCTTTGAAAACTTTCCTCTACCACGCAAGACACCTGGCCCGCAAGAAGTAGTCACCTATCAACCATGTGGACCAACCAGAAACTCGCACAGGCTGGACACATGACAACACCACCTGGAAACAATAGAGAATCCAATGGTAGTCGCATGATCGCATGGGATCGGAAGATCCCATGCGAACATGCGACCACTGTAGATTTTGAATCTATGGGGCCCGCATTATACTTCTGGCCCACTGCAAAACAAACACATCACCACCTGAAGCCCTGCTAACCGTTGATAGCTCGTTGCATGATCGCATGCGGCTACAAGGCCGCATGAGATCATACGACAAGCTTTAGATGTTCACGCAATCCTAACCCTGGGTTTACCTCAGGTTTCAAACTCCCCTTGTCACCAAGTCGCCTGACCCTTTCCTTAACCTCAGTTACATCCAGCGACCATGTGAAACCCTTTATCTACACAATTGCGCACTTGCTTTTTAACCCCAGGCCCAGAACTACCATGTGTCACTCCCTTATTCATCCCAGCCGCTACATCAGCAAACACCTCGGCACCTTCCTGACATGGACCCACTCAAAATTTTGGATTCCCATCTAACGACGGGCGTAAGATCGCATGGCCTCAGAAGATTCCATGCGAACACACGACCGCCGTTAGATCTATGTTGACTGCCACCTTGCTTAGAAAATTTGGACCCACCACCCATTGAGATGTCCATCGAACGGTTGTCGCATGATCACATGGGATCGGAAGATCCCATGAGATCATATGACCACCATAGATCTTCGTTGCACTTGCGCCAATGCAGAAACTTCAGGCCCCACTGACTGTTTGTCGCATGATCGCATGCGGCTAGGAAGGCCTATGCAATCAAGCGACCAACTGCATGATGCTAACTGCCTGAACTGTGAACTGCTGACAGTTAGTCGCACGGGTGCATGGGATCGAAAGATCCCATGTGATCATGCGACTAACATGAAACCGTCACTTGCTGACTACTGGCGGTTCGAAAGCTTAAGGACCGTGAACTGGGCCCTACTTAGTACCTCAGGGGTGCACACTTAACCACTAATCGCATGTTCTCATAGCCTAAAAAAGGGCTATGCGATCATGCGACAAGCCATAGCAGTTTTTTGAAAACATCAAAGGGACCCACCTGGTCTGAGTTGCGCACTTAGAAAAATGCAAATGCCAGAGAAGTGTAAAGTGCAGAAGTGGTAAAAAACACAGAAATTTTTTGGACATAGGTCGAAAACATAGAGAACTTTTGGACCAAAAGGTAGAAACATCTTGAGCCTTCAGAGAGAAGGTTAAAAACACATTGGGTTTTCAGGCCAAAAGGCAGAAAACACACTGGACTTTCGACACTTGAGCATTTCTTTTGAAAAATAGGACCGTGGCCAAAAATGAATGATAGGGAATTTTTGGGTAACAGTTACTCCATTTTCAATCAGATCTTGGAAGATCTTTGGACATTGCATTCGTAAGCAGTAGTTTAACTCATTACTCAAACTGTTTATGAAGATATCCATCTCTTTTTCAGGCACACTTCTAGGATATCTTGCAAAAATTGTCCTCCACCTTTGTAGAAAAGTGAGGAATGCCTCTCCATCTTTTTGTTTTGTGTTGCATAACATTATCATCATGACATCATGTTTAATCTTATATGAGTAATGAGCCATGAATTTTGAAGCTAACTCTTCGAAGGTCTTAATGCCAGAGGGTAACTTAGAAAACCACTCCATAGCCATGCCTCCTAAGCTTCGCAGAAATAATCTCATTAAATATGTTGTATCATGCATGAACTCTAAGCTCAATGCACAAAACTCCCGTAAGTGATCTTGGGGATCCATTGTTCCTTCATACTTGTCATATTTAGGAAACAAAACATTGATTGGGAATGGCACCATAACCAAGCTTTTATCAAATGGGAATGGGCACAATGCTTCTATAGAGAAAGGCTTGGGAGCCCCACTTTGCTTGATGTTGTCTAATTGCATTTGAAATGCCTTGAATTGCTTGTTCATGATTTCTAAGGTACTTTCCTCAACTTCCAGTGCTTTAAGTTGGTTGACATCATAGTCACGGGGAAGCTTGAGACCTTTTTGTGCTAAGTCCATGAAATGTTTTTCTCTATCTAGGTCCATTGCCTTTTCCATGAGCTTTCTGAAATAAGGACATTGGATAGTCTCACTAACTTTTTCATCTATGGCATCTTCTGCCATTGGTTCGGTGTTAGTTTGAGTATGAGTTTGGTTAACTCCTTGAGCATTTTGATCTACTCCTCCATTATTGGTATTGCCTTGGTTATTAATATTGCTCTGGTTATTCATGTCATTACCTCCACTATTGGCATTACCTTGGTTGGTGAGATCAATACCACTATTATCCTTACCACCCAAACTACCCTGATACATCATGTTGTCTTCTTTTTCTTGTTTAGGTGACTTTTGTGGTACTCTAGGAGTAGTTTCATCTCCAGGATAAGGGAGCTCTTGTCTCAAATAGGTCCCATCAGCTTGCAAGGTTTGCTTGATATAATATGATCTAGTGAATGCAGGCATGAACCTTGGATACAAGTTAAGACTACTTGGATCTTGCTCTTAACATGGAAGTGCTTCCATTTTAAGATGATACATGCATATACATTGGTATCCCCCTTTTTGATATTAATGCCAAATACAAAAATGTATACTTATAGCTTATCAAAAATGTGCTTATGGGTTTTCTTCAATGACTCCAAGAGGTTTTCCCATTCCCCTTTCAAGTTGGTGAGAGCAATGTGCTCAAGACCGACTTGTGCATGCATGTCAAAAATGTTGTCCAACATAGAAATTTCCGGTGTTGTAACAAGTGTTTGTGCCTTGATAATATGCTTCTCAAAGATTTTCAAGTAGGGAAGCAACTCGGTTTGCAATTTTGTGACTTGATCACTGATTATCTCTTCTTGCTTTTTGAGATCTTCTCTTAAGTGTCATATTTCTTGAACTTTCAAGACGTGCTTGGTAAATGGTTGAGGCTCGATTAAGGCTGCTTGTGCACTGGCATGGATTTAATTATCAAGTTGTTTTATCTTTTCACTGACCTTGGTAGTGAAAGTATCCACAGTTCATAACTTTATCAAAATTTGACCAATTAATTGAGTAATAGACTGAATGTCAGTTATTAACTCATATAACTTTACCTTATTAACTGCCACTTCTTGGCTGATCTTTTCTGCAAGTTTGTTTTGAATCTTTGATTCTGCCCTTTCTTCTAGTCTATTGTCAGCTTCTATATTTGGGGCATTAATCTCTTCAAAAAGTGTAGCAAGTTGGTCCATGATTGGAGTGTCTTCATTTATATGTACCTCATGTAGGACCTTTTATAAGATATCTCTTATATTTTCAAGTATCTCCTTGCTCTTGCATTCTTGTTTCTATTTCTCTTGTGATGCCTTTCTTGTACAGAACTCCCCATATTTTCTCAATACCTTGGGGCTTAGGGTCCTAGGGTCACAATCTGGTATAACAATTACTTCTTCTAAAGTGATCGACCCTTTTCCTTATTTCTTTTTCTTCTTCTTCTTCTCAGGATCTTGAGGTAAACTCTTGACAAATGGTACTATATCCTTTACCTCAGAACTTTGTGTAACCTACTCGGTTGACACTGTATCATCCTTCTTCTACTCCTTGGTGACCTTTGTGTCGGTAGACTATGTTAGAGCCTCTGATGTAGTGTTCATTGGGGTGGCATCAGTTACATTAGGATTCTCTTGATTCTTTGTTCCTGTTTCTGTTGCCTCTTTCTCTTTAGGCTTGTTTGTATCATCTAGTGCCTCTACTCCTTGTTCCCCTATAGTATCCTTTGGTTGCTTGGGGTCTTTGCCTTTATGTTGTTCCTATGATAAAATTTCAACTACTTCCATAAGAATAGGAAGCTCTCCCAGTAATAATGTTAGTGAAGACTCAGTAACTTGACCTTCATCTTGTGTATTATCAGGTGCATTGGTCACATCTTCATCTTCATCTTCATCTCTGTCATCAGGATCACCATTAGTGATGTCCTCGATGAGTACATATAATGCTTTGTTGTCTATAATCTGGATCTCAACCTGATCTGGTGCATCCTGTGGAATACTTATGACTTCATTAACAAGTGTTGTATCAATCACCTCGATAAATGATGCACCTATTTATTTTGTCTTCTTTGCCAAAAAAGTATCATCTATGAAGATACCTTTCCTGTTTTATCTCTGTCTCTTCTTAGACAAATTTTGAAATGAATTTTTCTCAGCTTTCTCCTTTGCTGTAAATATTGATGACCAAATGAGTTGGCTAGACTCAACAATATCTGCCAAATTTTTATCTAATACTTTCATAGCCTGACCTTTGACTTTGAATCTTCTGTAGTAAGTATCCATAAAATCCTTAATTTCATCAAGAGTTAAATTTGGTGTTGCCTCAACTAGGGCTTGTTCCCTCATTTTCTTCTCAGTGTCCAAGGCATAGGACCACTTCTGATTTATCCTCTCTTCTAATTCCTTAGGCAATTGTTTTGCAAACTCCAATGGAACTTGTTTGAAGTGTATCATCATTTGGATGACTGCCTCCTTAATTTTGTTTTGATCCTTGGTAGACATGTTGTCAAACTAACTAAGTTATGGATCTGTGAGTTCTCCATTCTCAATTATATCTGCAACAACTTCATCTATTGTTCTATTTTTATTGCTGACTACCTTGAACTGATTGTTGTCTATTTCATCATCTTCAATGTCTTCCTTACATCTAATTAATCTTGTCCTTTTCCTTGGTGCCTTAGTTATGACCTTGGTTCCTTTTTTTGCATAAGTCTTGGTTGGTGTAGCTGCTCTCAGTTTAGTTACTTTTTCAACTCTCTTTTTCAAAGGTGGTGAAGCTATGGTTGCTGACCTTGTTCATGCTCCTGGCTGCACTGGCAACTGCCTCTTCTTTGGAGTTGGAGTGGGAGAAACCAGTATTGTATCCTTTTCTTTATCAGACTTAGTTTCCTCACTATCATGTACTTTGTCAGTCAATAATAACTAACCTTCGGTTGCAAGTTCAACCGGTGACTCATCAGATGAGTCAGATTCATCTCCAAACTTTTCTATTAATGTCTTCAACATTTTCTTGGATTTTCTGTTAATTGGTGGGATGGAGAGATAGGGTACTGAGAGGGGAGGGGTGAATCAGTGCCCACAAAAAATTTTAACTTTCAAACCTTAAACAACAAATAGTAGTAACTACACAAATAACTTGAATCCATTGTATGTATCATTCATTCAGTTAACTTGTAAAATAAAATAGCATGAAATCAACAATATAATAGTCACATAACACAAGTATTTTGGTAACATAAAACCCCCTATTAGAAGGCAAAAACTACGGTGGGGATGACACCCACAAATTCTTTACTACTGCAGATAGAAAAGGTTTGCCTGTTAGGGCTACAAGTTATGATCACTTCTAGTGATCTTACCCTATTAGGAGTAACATTTCATATCGTTTAGATCTACCTAGTTATAGGATTTTAACAACACTACTTGAGTGTGCACTCGGTTAAGAGATTTACAAAAAGACTGTTAGGTCTACTCTTTTAAGAGATTTTACCAAAATTTATTATAATAATTAGAGAATAACAGGATGTATCTACTAAATAACAACTTGTTAGGATTAACAAGGTAGAAATAACAATTATGTGCAAATATAACCAGTATAAGAAAATAATAAACCACACAGAAGAGAACACAAGACACAAAGATTTAACATGGTTCACCCAATCCCTAGACTACGTTCACCAATAATGAGTCCAATATTTTATTATCTAGTGATTAAAACATGATTACAATATGTAATCCCTTACAGATCAATTTCGCTACAAGTACTAAAATCATCCATAGTGAAAAATCCCTAACCCTAAGCCATATTATACTATATTTTTCCACTTTAGGGTTAGAGTGAGTTACAATATGTAGGCCCAAAATAACCAAAAATATGTAAGCCCCGAACCTCAGCGAGGTCGGGAGGAAAAGTGTACTGTACTTTCTTGGATAGTACTTTCCTGATCAGTCACCACAATCTAACAATCTCCCACTTGGTGACTGATCAGTATCCACACTAAAAAACCTCCCACTTGGAGACTGACTGTCTAGCAATACCGCTACCATATGAGGCTCCCACTAGATCGAAGTACCCTAGACTCAACTATCCCTTTATTATGTTCAATCTAGAAGACCAACTAAAGCTGAACATGAGTTCAACTTCTCCCTTGTTACTACCTTTGTAAACATATCTGCTAGATTATCATCTGTATGAATCTTTTCCAACTTTAACTTCCCATCATCCAAAACTGATCAAATGAAATGGTACCGCAACTGTATGTATTTTGTCTTTGAGTGCAAAGAAAAATTCTTCGCAAGATGAATGACACTTTGGCTATCTGTATGCAAAAAATTATCCATTTATGGATGTCCCAATTCTTCCATGAAGAATTGAAGCCATATCATCTGCTTGGCTGCCTCTATAGTAGCAACATACTCTGCCTCTGTAGTGGATAAAGTAACCACCTTTTTTAGTCAAGAAATCTAACTCACTGTTGTCCCACCAACAGTAAATACATAACCTATAGTATTCCACCTGCTATCTATATCGCCTACCAAATCTGAGTCAACATAGCCTTGTACAGTAGTAGTAGAACTCCCAAAGTGTAAACACTTACTGGATGTACCTCTCAAATATCTAAGAATCTATTTGACTGCATTCCAAGGCTTAATACCAGGGTTACTCATATATCAGCTAACGACTCCTACTGCATGTGCAATATCTAGCCTAGTACATACCATAGCATACATTAAGCTCCCCATAGCTAAAGCATAAGGTACCTTAGACATATTAGCCTCTTCTTCTAGTGTCTTAGGACACATCTCCTTATTGAATTTCAAATGACCAGGAAAAGGTGTGCTGACAGCTTTGGCATTCTCCATAGAGAAATGTTGCAACACCTTCTCAACATAATCAGCCTGAGATAGAGGCAACTTCCTATTTTTCCTATCTCTACAAATTTTCATACCAAGGATTTTTTTTGTTGCCCCAAAATCCTTCATAGCAAATGAATGTGCTAACTGTTGTTTTAACCCCTTAATGTGATCCATGTTAGACCCAGCTACAAGCATATCATCAACATATAAACATAAAATAATGTAGTTGTCATCATCAAACCTCTTAAAATAAGCACAATGGTCAAAATGACATGGTGTATCCATGCTCATTCATAAAAGTGTCAAATTTAATATACCATTTCCGAGGTGCTTGCTTTAAGCCATATAAACTTTTCTGCAATCTACACACCAGATTATCCTTACCCTTGACCTCAAATCCTTGTGGTTGTACCATATATATTTCTTCATCCAAATCACCATGAAGAAAAGTTGTTTTAACATCAAGCTACTCTAAATGCAAATCTTCAGTAGCCACAATACTTAAAACAGTACGAATAGAAGTCATTTTAACAACTGGAGAAAATATCTCATCAAAATCAATGCCCTTTTTCTATGCAAATCCTTTTACAACTAACCTGGCTTTAAATCTTTTCTTACCTCCATCCTCTTCTTTCAGCCTGTAAACCCATTTATTCTATAAAACCTGTTTACCTACAGGTAACTTGCATAAATCCTAAGTTTGATTTTTCAGCAAGGAGTCCATTTCCTCTGTCATTGTAGACTCCCACTGAATCTTTGTATCCACATGCATAGCTTCATTATAACATTCAAGTTCACTAGCATCTGTTAACAAAATAGAATACAAAGATGGAGAAAATCTTTCTTGAGGTCTACTTAGCCTTGTTGACCGTCTAACATTCACTGGGGTGTGTGGTATTTGTTGTTGTTGTTGTTGCAGAGCATAAGGAACTACTAGAACATCATCTTTTGGAGTATCATCCAGTACTACATAGTCATTTTCTTTCTTTTCGTGATGCTGCAACAAATCTTTGTACAATACTTTCTCATTGAATATGACATCCCTACTTCTTACAATTTTATGATTTTCAAAATCCCAAAGCCTATAACCAAATTCATCAATGCCATATCCAAAAAATACACATTTCTTTGACTTAGCTTCTAGCTTGGTTCTATTTTCAAAATCTATAAGTGCAAAAGCTTCACAACCGAAGGTTTTGAGAAAAGAATAACTCACCTTCTTACCACTCCATGCTTCCTCTGGAATACCACAGTCCAAAGGAGTAGAGGGGCCTCTATTTATTAAATAAATAGTAGTATTTACAGCCTCTGCCCACATGTTTTTGGGCAGCCTAGCATGCAACATCATACTCCTTGCATGCTCCATTATTGTCTTGTTCATGCGTTCAGCCACTCCATTTTCTTGTGGATTCCTTGGTACAGTTTTTTTCCTACGAATACCATTAGAGGAACAATTATCTTAAAATTCTATGGTGCAATACTTGTAATACCCCAAAATTGGCACCTAATAAACTCAATCAATTTTGGTGCATTTTCATCAATTTTACATCATCAAAGTCCTAGTTTACTAGGGAATTTTCTCTCTCCTATCTAATTTAATTTGACTTGATGTCAATTGCAAAAACTCTAAATTGCATTAATCAAATATTATAATTAATTCCTAAAGTCTTCAATTTTTATTAGCTAAATTATCCCTATGATAAATTAATTTAATTCTAAAGTCCTAAGTACTTTAAATTAAATTAAACTCACCCCTTTAGCTAAATACCCATAAAAGGGAATTAATAAATTACTTGGTTATTCGAATGGATTATCATATTTGAATTTAATAAATCAAATATTCAAAGAGTCACCCATGTGGCAATAATCCATTTCTTTAATTAAGTAATTCTCTAATATTTGTCTCTTTCTCCTCCATTGGAAATGAAGAGTCCACCGTTTTGAATCAAGAAACACTTCGTTCTTCTTCCAAGCTTGCCTATATCTTGAACCTCATTCTTCATTCGAAGAAAGCAATTTTTGAGAGTAACTAAACTATAGCAATTTTTTGTCTCAATTTCATACTTTCAAGCTTTCATTGCATATTTAGATTAATTTCATCTAGTTTAATATGGCATCTTCATTGTAATTAGTTTTCTTACTTGCTCATAGTTTAATCTCATATTTCTTTCAAGTTATTTAGACCAAACTTGCATCTTCATATTTCTTTCAAGCTCTTAGATTAATTTCACTTCATTCTAGATTAATTTCAATTTGATTATCTTCATAAGCTTTCAAATCCTCCATTGTAGTACTAGTCTAATGATTGTTGGGCTCTCGTTCTGAGAGTAATCAAACACCTCGTCTACATAGGAGGCAACAGGTTACTTCACCATGAATTTTGAAATAAGTAATCCATACTCATTCTCATAATTTGATTGTGTGAGTAATGACTATGTTGCATGTGTAGTTGGATTAGAGGTCCACGTTCAACCACATACAATGCTCACCACCATTATCAGATCTGAGACATTTTAACCTTTTACCAGTCTCATTTTCAACCAAGCATTTCCATTTCTTAAAAATTTGAAATACATCATATTTTTGTCTAAGGAAATAAATCCATACTTTTCCTATTGCATCATCTATAAATGTAACATAATACAGAGAGCCACCAAGGGAAGCTACCTGAGCTGGTCCCCATACATCTGTATGCACAAGCTCTAATCTCTCATTTTTCTTTTCCTTCCCAGTCTTCACAAAACTCTCTTTTGTTTTCCATACACACAACTCTCACAGAAATCTATATTGACACATTTTAGACCAAGTAAAACTTTCTTTAAATGAAGTAATTTCATACCTTTTTCACTCATGTGCCTGAGTCTATTGTGCCAGAGTGTTGTGTCAGAATCTACAGCAACAGTTTGATGTTCTTCCTGCTCAACTCCAGCCACTGTTCTTGAACATTCATTATCTTCTGAAACAATTAAAGTAGAAGAAACAGTATGACCTGTACAAAGATATAAGGTGCCTACTTTCACACCTTTTGCTACTACTAAGGAACCTTTTGAAACCTTCCAATTTATATCATTAAAGGTAACTATGCAACCCTCATCACCCAATTGCCTTGCTGAAATTAAATTCCTACTCAGCCTTGGAACATGTCTTACCTCTTGTAGTAGCCAATGATTCCCATTCTACAACTTAATCTTAATTTTTCCCTTTCCAACTATCTGACAGGGTTCATTATCTCCCAAATAAACTAGCCGAAAATCCCCTTGGACATAATTAAGAAAGTAACCTCTATGGGGTGTAGCATGAAATGAGGCCCTAGAATCTAAAACCCATGAATCATCAATACTTTCTAAAGACAGAAGCAAGGCATCCTCTTCGGGTTTATTACTTACCACATTTGCCTCCTTGTTACCTTCTTGTTTGTCTCCTTTATTCTTCAGAAACCATCAATCTTTCTTCTTGTGACCTGGTTTTCCACAGTATCAGCAATCGTTTGTCCCTTTGGATTCAAACCTCTTTCCCTTTTATTTTCCTCTTGATTTCCTATGATTTTCAAAGTTGTTTCCTGTCTCATTGGTTCTACCCCTGCTTTGTGCGTTTAAGACACTACCTGATTTGGATCCACATGATCTTTTCCTATGAATTTTCTCACTCAAAATAACACCAATAACATCATCATATTTTAGGGTATTAGAACCAGAAATAGAATTACTAACAACCATTACCAAGTCATTCTGGCTTTTAGGCAAAGAACACAAAATCAAGAGAGCCCTAACTTCTTCATCAAAAATAATATTGACAGAAGTTAATTGACTGGTAACTATATTAAACTTATTTAAATGATCAGAAAATGACCCACCTTCCACCATGTTCATATTAAACAAACACTTCATGAGAAATACCTTATTTGAAGTGGAGGGCTTTTCATACAACTTCGCTAGGGTTTTCATCAAATATTCAGTCATTGTTTCTTGTGTAATAATGAATGCCACCAATTGTGCCAAGCATAATCAAATACTACCAAGAGCCTTTCTATCAAGAATAAACCAGTCCTCATTAGAAATGCTTGCCGATTTCTTCGCTTTTCCTTCCAACGGCTGCCATAGATCCTTGTGATAGAGATAGTCCTCCATTTGCATTTTCCATAACTGAAAGTTCTACCCATTAAAATTTTCAACCTTCAGCCTACCCTCATCTACCATTGCTCCCACTCAATCGTGAGACTCCCACTAAACTATGAGATCTTCCTACAGAGGATAACTAAAAAAACAACCTCGCTCTGATACCACTTGTTAGGATTAACAAGGTAGAAATAATAATTATGTGCAAATATAACCAATATCAAAAAATAATAAACCACATAGTGTGTGTGTGAAAATTGTACTTGATCTGCAGACACAACACTTCAGTAAAATATTAGAGGTTAGCTATAATCAAAATCGTGCAAAATTGAAATCTAATCTAACCAAGCGATTTACTGCCTTCTAATAGGTGCGAGATTGATGTTCTCAGATTGTAATCGAGATCAATGACCTAGACGACACCTAAATGAAGGATTTGAATGCAATTGATCTAGATATGAGATTGAATGCAATTAATCTATATTTTTGATATTTTCTATGCAATAAGAATGATAAAAACTGATATGAATCTATGCTAATATGAAATTGATATGCTATGAATGCTATTGAAAATTGATATGCAATGCTAATCTAACAATGATATACAATATGAATGCAAAAATAAGATTGATCTCACAAAGATGTTGATTCGCAAGAGCTTTGATTCTTCGATTCCAATTCTCCAGCGTGATTGTGCAAAAATATGAGATTCTGTGGATGAAAAATTGAGAGATTTTAGAGAGATGAATTATGAAGAGCTGAGCCTTGTTTTTATAGAAATCCAAGGCTTTGGAGGTGCATGAATAAAAGCCATAAATCACTCAAATAACTCAGGTTGATTTTTGAGTTATTTTTAAATAAAGGATAATTAACTCACAAAAATCATGCAAAAGCTAAGTTTTAACTCAAAATAGAGTTTAGCTTTAATTGATAATTGATAGTTGTCTGCTTTTATGATTGTGCATGTTTTATTTATGAATTGATTTAATAATAAAGTGATTTATTTCCAACTTAACTGCTTTTAAAAATAAAACAATTGATTTATGGGTTAATCAATTATTTTATCAAACTTTTATTAAAAACTATATTATTAAATAATGACAACTTGCTTTAATTAATTAAATAAGAATTTAATCAATTATTCATAGGATATTGGATTTATTGTCAAAATTAAATAATACAATTAATAATAGATAGAATTAACTTCAATTAAATAATAAAGTGGCAGAATTAAATCTAATTAATTAAATATGCAAAATATTCAATTAATCAAATTTTAGGATAAATGTGATTTATTGCCAAATAATCATTAAATTAGAGATAATTAAGATAATTAAGAATATTGCTAGGAATATTCCTCGATGCAGAATGTAAGATAATCAATTAGATTCGATGATGTGCAGATGTGCCTTAGATTAGGACTTTGATGTCGATTTCATTCAAATTGTTGATATAGGAGATTAATGAACTTATAGCCCATTTTTGGGGTATTACATTTTGCCCCTCTTTGAATTACTGTGTGAAGTGCAGTGGTTCAAAGAAAGTCTGTGTTTGATAAAGATATGAAACTGTTTCAAAAGATAAACCGATCTCAAGATAGAAACCGATTGAAAGATATTGAGATAGGAGGTCCTGAATGACCAGAGATAATGTTTACTATAGCAGCAATGAACCCATGATTGTGAAAAAGTGTCAAAACGCCTGATTCCAAACCTTAGGATTGCAAAGAAGTGAGTGACCCGTTCTAGACTCGATTGTCTTAGCAAAACTAGCAAGTATCACATCCAAATCCTTCAGTTGCCGAAGAACCAAGGAAAGAACACTATGATCCGATGGTTGCAAAAACTGATACAGTTTACAAGATTAAGAGAATACCAGATTGATATGGATCGATGAATCTGATATGCCCCAAGTGATGATAGATTTTCCCCGAGCGATGAGGACTTTTGATAAATTAGTGACTAGACGTGATTGTTGTCTTGATCACTGATGAAAGATATTAATAGACTTGATCGATAGAATTTGATTTACAGACTTTGAATGATGGGCAATACCATGCCCCCTTCAGGATTAAAATTGAAATCTGACAAGAAAAGTCAGCGTTATAGTTTAGAAGCATGTTAATTGATTTGAGAAGTGGTTATATACGTCCGAGAACGCATTCTGCATCGTTTGGAGGTCCTGGAGACCAAGTTTGACTAGGTTTGACCATGAGTTGACCATGGTTGACCAAGTTGAATTTTTTGATAATTTGATGTAAGATAATCAGTTAAGTTGAATTATAGATTTCTGTGATGATAGAAGGTCGAATATGCAAGTAGTTAATATAAACAATCTCAGATTTTGATTTTGATCCCGAAAAAGGATTCTACTTGTTGTTTCGTTGGAGGAACCTTCGTGTGAGATTCAGCTCTTGTTAGATTGGAAGAGGTGAGTGGAGAATTGCTTAAGCATTGAAGTTCGTTTAGTCATTGTGAGATCATGCAACATGCAAAATGCAAAGAGACATGCAAAAAGAAATGCAACCTAAGACCTAGGACCTAGTCACTGATCATGTGTCGATTTGTTATCGTCATTGAACTTTTTGATAACCGGATAAATCAATACAATGCCCACTAGCTATGAAACCATAGACATATGAATATCGATTTGTATGCGCAAGAATCAATACAACATCCACTGGTCAACAACCATGGATATATGAATATTGATTTTATTTTTGGAATGTCAGATTAGATATAAGCATCAAGGTACAAACGCCGGGATGACCTGAATATCATGTCCATTTTGATATAGAAATTTGTATAAGCATCAAAACATAAATGTCATGATGACTTGAATACACCTTGCATTGCAAACACATCAAACAGTCAAGAGATCATTCTAAATCCAGTGTGAATTACCTGTAGTGACCCTTTATCATTCACATCCTTAGACAAGATCGCGTTCCACTGTAGGAGAAAGAACTTACTCAAAAAGACAATAGTTAGATCAAAATTCCTTGAATTGTCTGGGTATCAATGGTCGAGGTACGCATGGCCATCCAATTCAAGATAGAGGCTCTTACAGTCAGACACCATTTCAATCCATAATTTCCAAAGTTGTTAGATTTTCACATACAAGCAAAAGACAAAGAAAAGATTATGCCCCCAGTCATCACCCTCTAAATCCTATAAAGGACATCATCGAAGAGCTCAAAGGGACACAATATGCAAAAATCTCAATGTGGATCAGTAAGCATACAAGGAGATAAAAGCATGAAAAACATAGATCATTTTCGGTTTGATGTATGATTGCGTTGTTGTAGATGCAAAATCCTTTCTAGAGACAAGACAGACTTGAATGACTCACATGAAGCTTCAAAAGGACTCTGACTAGATATGACACATCTCAGATACATGGGAGACCATTGGATATGACATTGATTGCCCTCAAGTATTAAACATTGATAGGATACAGACGCCTGAGCTGATTGGTGTACAGACCGACTTATTGAAAACTGGAAATGTTGAAATAAACCGGGAGATATGTACAAACTAAAGCAAGACTGAAAGCTGGGAAAGACCAAGATTATGCTGATAGATGGAGCATTTTGAACAAGTGGCACCCGTTTGCCAGGTTTTCACCATCTTGGTAGAGATTCTATTTTTGCTACCAAGGTGCCTGTTTCCAGGTTTTCACCAAGGCACTTTTTCTTTTTTTTTATTTTTTTTTGTATTTTTCATTTTTCAATTTTTTTTTTTGAATTTTTGATATTTTTTGATTTTTTTGTGAATCATCAAGGCGCCTATTGCTAGGTTTTCACCAAGATGTTCTTTTTTTTAGGACTTTTTCTATTTTTAGGATTTTTTAGGATATTTAACCATAGACTGAATGCCTTAGGCATAGAATTTCTTCAGATGGAGAATGTTGATTGGTTCTCAGAGCTGTTCTCCTTCAGTCATTGAGAGTTGATAGGCACCAGAGCCAAAAGTAGCAGTGATTACAAAGGGACCCAGCCAATTAGGTTTGAACTTCCCCTTGCGTTCTCGATGGGATTGATTTTTAGGATTTTTTCTCAACACTAGATCACCAACCTGAAATTCTCTGTGTCTGACTTTCTTGTTGTGGCCTCTAGACATTCTTTTCTGATACACTTTGAGATGATCATACGCTGCTTGTCTGCACTCATCTAGTAGTTCCAGTTCTTGCAACCTAGACACTCTGTAGTCATCATCAGTTACTAGACCATGCATTTTGATTCTTAGTGATGGGATTTCAACCTCAATAGGCAGTACCGCTTCAAATTTATAAACTAAAGTGAAAGGTGTAGCCCCTGTAGGTGTTCTGATACTAGTTCTGTATGCCCAGAGAGCTGAATTGATCATGAGATGCCAGTCTCTTCCTATTTTATTAACTGTTCTATGCAAGATCTTCAGGAGATTTTTGTTTGAAGCCTCAGCTTGTCCATTCCCTTGAGGATAGTAAATAGAAGACCAATGTTGTGTAATCTTGAATTTAGCACATAAGTCATCTAGATCCTTGTTTTTGAATTGTCCCCCGTTATCTGTGATTATAGAGTGAGGGATTCCATATCTACAAATGATGTAGTTCAGGATGAACATAGAGATCTGTTTCCCCGTTGCTTGTGTTAGAGGAACTGCTTCTACCCATTTTGTAAAATAATCTATAGCTGTGATTATATGGGTATGTCCATTAGCAGAGTGTGGATGGATAGCGCCTATGAGATCAAATGCCCATTGTTGAAAAGGCCATTTTGTAGTAAAGAGAATTAGATCTCTCCCTGGAGCATGAATCAAGTTGCCATGTACTTGACACTGTTGACAATTTTTAGCAAATTTAATAGCCTCTTTCTCCATTTCAGGTCAATAGTACCCAGCCCTAATAAGTTTTCGAGCTAACGTTAAACCATTTGAGTGCAATCCACATATACCCTCATGGAATTCCTCTAATGCACATTGAGACTCTTCCCGTTCTAAACATCTAAGTAGTGTACCATCTATGACCTCATTTGTACAGATCATTACCAATGATGACATATCAGGATGCGGATCGAATAAGGTTTCATTTCTCAAAATGGTTAAAGGACTCAGGGATGATTTGGTCATGGAGATAGGAGAACAAATTTTTGTAGCGAGATGAGTCATAACCTACAACAGTGCAGATCATGCGGGTTTCAGGGGAGTCATATGCAGGATAGGATAGGGCTTCCACCAGGAACTTGTAGCGTAGCTCATGTTCGGGCTGCTGTAAGAGAGTAGATAGTGTCGCCATTGCATCAACAACCTTATTCTCCATTCTGGGTATTTGCTCAAATGTGATAGAGATGAAGTATTTCTTTAAATCATCTACCATTCTCTTGTAAGGAATGAGCTTTTCATCTTTGGTTTGGTACACATCATTGACTTGGTGGATAACCAATTGTGAGTCTCCATGGATGTGCATCTCTGTAACTCTCCACTGTATTGCCATTTTCATACCATTGAGAAGTGCCTCATATTCAACAATATTATTTGTGCAAAGAAACTTTAGTCTGAATGCTTTGGGTATCAAGTATCCTTGAGGAGTGATGAACAATATGCCTGCTCCAGATCCATTTTGTGTGTAGGAGCCATCAAAGAATAACCACCATGCTCTAGAAGAGAGGTGCATGACAGAAGAATCAGGAAATTCCATTTGCATGGGTGTATCATCAAACAGTGGTGCTTTAGCTAATTGATCAGTAATGACCTGTCCTTTGATAGCTTTTCTTTCAACATATTCAATGTCAAATTCGCTCAAGAGCATGACCCATTTAGCTAGTCTACCTGTGAGGGCAGCTTTGCTTAGGAGATATTTCAGTGGATCAATTTTAGCTACCAAATGAGTAGTATGAGCTAACATGTAGTGTCTCAGTTTCTATGATGCAAAGATCACAGCTAGACATGCCTTCTCTATCATTGAATAGTTCTTTTCATATGCCACCAATGTTATGCTTATATAGTAGATGGCTCTTTCCTTTTTGTCTTCATCATGTTGCGCTAGCAATGCCCCCAGTGATGTATCTATTGTGGAGACATATAATATTAATGGCTTCCCATGAATAGGAGGCATTAAGATAGGAGGATTCAAGAGATAAGTCTTGATATGATCAAAATTCTTTGCACAGTCTTCATTCCAGGCAAAGGTCACACCTTTATGTAATGTTTTTGTAAAAGGTTGTGATATGTCCGCTAGCTGTGATATGAATCTTCTGATAGATTGAACTCTGCCTTGCAACATCCTCATTTGACTGATATTTGTGAGAGGTTGCATCTCTATGATAGCTTTCACCTTAGCTGGATCGACCTCAATACCTTTCTTGGACACGATGTATCCTAGGAGCTTTCCAGAAGTGACTCCAAAAGCACACTTTTTAGGATTTAGTCGAAGACTACATTTTTCCATTCTGTCGAGGATCATGCTCAAGTCTGTTAAATGTTCAGTTCTAATCATGGATTTTTCCAAGGTATCATCCACGTAATCCTCCATTGTTCTATGCATCATATCATGAAAAATAGATGTCATTGCTCTTTGATATGTAGCTCCAGCATTTTTGAGTCCGAATGGCATAACATTCCAATAGAAGGTAGAATGCTTAACAGCTACTGCTCTGTTCCTGACAAAATGATATTTTTGACAAATTCTGGAACTAGGCTGGAAACATTGGATATCTTGCAATTTGACAATTTCTGACAACTCTCTCAAATTTTTCCAAATGACACTCTGCAGACTCGTACGACACTAGGTAGTCTATGAAACGATAGTTGCTAAACTCGTACGATAGTTGGGTAGCAATGAAATGACAGTTGAAAAAACTCGTACGATAGTTGCTAACAGGGTTTTGACTTTCTTGAATTTGCTGGTTTGAAAACTCGTATGACACTGGGTTCTCAATCGTACGACAGATGGGCAATACTGAAATGACACTTGACAAAACTCGTATGACTTTTGACTTCTTGAAATGACTTTTGACTCCAGAAAGAATTTTACGTCAAATTTTGCAAAACTTAAGGTTTTTAGTTTTGGATTGTTTGCAAATTGTATTGTCCAGATTTTGAAGGTTATACCAGATTTGATCATTTTTAATAACTAGATAGATAAACAAGCATGCAAAATAGCAAGCAAGTGATTTCAAGCACGTCTAAAAATAATGAACAAGGGCAAAAGCAACCTTGCACATGAACAATCAAGTGACCAAATTGTGCTAATCCCTGAGAGTACTAATTGTGTATGTTCTAAAAAGTTTTGCAATAACACACATATACTTGAGAATAAAAAATTGGCCTCTCTAGGGTTTTTAGTAATGGTTTGACTCTGCAAATTTTATGATCCAAAGAGGTGAACTCCAATCCTAGCGCACCATGGTTTTGACACAGTCCGAGAACTTAATCTTCAAGAGCTGCTAGGGAGATCTGACAACCCAACAATGAACCATACCCATGGAGATTTCTTCCATAAGGACATTTATATAGCGACTGTCACTACCACGGTGAAAATGGCTATGACCGCTTGAGGTTCTGTCAACATTGTTTTCCCTTTGAAGGGATTGTCCGCTATGGTTAACCCTCTCTAAAGATGACTCACAATAGTATACCACAGGGGACTTGGCTCCAGATCCAAGGTTTTTGACACCTTTTCACTTTTAACCCAAACAAAGCAAGTAGATTAATCCAACATGCTAAGACAAAGTTTTGTTCCACCAAGGTCTGTGATATCAACTCCATGTGATCTATCAACCTCTCCAGGGAGAGAATGTATCAATCAATAAAAGAAGATGCACTAACCACTTTTGATTCACCAAAGCTCGTGATATCAACCCCATGTGATCTATCAACCTCTCCAGAGAGAGAATGTGTCGATCAATAAGATAAGACTCACTAACCAAGTTGAATGTGAAACGCATCTAAGTATCCTCCCTACCTACAAGGATTCCATCATCAAGGAAGGATTTCACTAGGAATCCAATCTCTCAAGAATCACGAATAGTGTTCATAGGGCCTAATTACTATGTGAGCACAGATGTATGTTCCGAAAGCAAATCTACCAAAAGCATCCAAAAAGTAGAAAGAGGAACACTTAACGCTTAAAGTGAATATGAGATGAGTCCACAAGGTGGAACACTTAACACCTCACACAAGCTAAAAATGAGTCCCCAACTTAGAAAACAAGTGAGTTCCTAAAAGCACAAAAGGGTTGCCAAGTGGAACACTTAACGCTTCTGTCCTGTTGACCCCTCCCCTTTATGGTGCTGAGATTGCAACCACGGGGTGGAAATGAGGGGCCGGTAGATTAGCGAGTCCAATAACCCAAGATAGCAATCAAGATCAATCACAAGTATTCTAAGACTACTTAATGAATCCTTAAGGGATCACAACCTAGTATCAAATTATGCAAGTGTGTAGAAATAGATCAAAAGCATGAAAAGATGCACACAAGCTTGACACGTGAGAGATTTATTTTAAGTCCAAATCGAAATGTTTTCAGAACAAGGAGAATACCTCGTGATCCTCGCAATGCGCTTAGTAGATTTTACCTGATTTTTAGCAATTCTTGCACTTTTCCCAATCAAAATCAGTAGAAATCAATCAGAAATAGTAAATTTCAATTGTTAGGGTTAGCTGTCAATCAAAATCTAAAAATCAAATCTGACAAACTATCTACAAAAATGAAATGACAATTGAAATCTGGTACGAAAACTCGTACGATAGTGGGTATGCTCCCAGACGACAGTCTAGAAACTCGTACGACACTGGGTATGCTACCATACGACAGTTGAGCTCCCAAATGACAGCAGGTATGTGATGAAATGACACTTGATAAAATCAACTGTCGTATGACAGTGGGTATGCTCCCAAATGACACTGGGTGTCTGCTGAAACGACAGTCTGTACAACTTCATACGACACTGGGTGTCTGATGAAATGATAGTCTGCAAAACTCGTACGATAATGGGTTTTTGCTAAAATGACAGTCTGCAAAACTCGTACGACAGAATGAAAACTTGTACGATAACTGTACGGACCAAAATTAAAAATCACACTGTACGAACGGTTTTGATAGAAAAAGTGCCAAATTTTTTTTTTCTTTTTTGCAGGCAAAAAAGAAGCAAAAAATAATGTCCTACTGAGAATACCACCAGAATAGGCAACAGCAAGGGAGTTCTGATAGAGAAATGATAAAATATTGATAGAAATGTGTGTGTAAAAATTGTACCTGATCTGTAGACACAACACTTCAGTAAAACATTAGAGGTTAGCTATAATCAAAATCGTGCAAAATTGAAATCTAATCTAACCAAGCGATTTATTGCCTTCTAATAGGTGCGAGATTGATGTTCTCAGATTGTAATCGAGATCAGTGACCTAGACGACACCTAAATGAAGGATTTGAATGCAATTGATTTAGATATGAGATTGAATGCAATTAATCTATATTTTTGATATTTTCTATGCAATAAGAATGATAAAAACTGATATGAATCTATGCTAATATGAAATTGATATGCTATGAATGCTATTGAAAATTGATATGCAATGCTAATCTAACAATGATATACAATATGAATGCAAAAATAAGATTGATCTCACAAAGATGTTGATTCGCAAGAGCTTTGATTCTTCGATTCCAATTCTCCAGCGTGATTGTGCAAAAATATGAGATTCTGTGGATGCAAATTTGAGAGATTTTAGAGAGATGAATTATGAAGAGCTGAGCCTTGTTTTTATAGAAATCCAAGGCTTTGGAGGTGCATGAATAAAAGCCATAAATCACTCAAATAACTCAGGTTGATTTTTGAGTTATTTTTAAATAAAGGATAATTAACTCACAAAAATCATGCAAAAGCTAAGTTTTAACTCAAAATAGAGTTTAGCTTTAATTGATAATTGATAGTTGTCTGCTTTTATGATTGTGCATGTTTTATTTATGAATTGATTTAATAATAAAGTGATTTATTTCCAACTTAATTGCTTTTAAAAATAAAACAATTGATTTATGGGTTAATCAATTATTTTATCAAACTTTTATTAAAAACTATATTATTAAATAATGACAACTTGCTTTAATTAATTAAATAAGAATTTAATCAATTATTCATAGGATATTGGATTTATTGTCAAAATTAAATAATACAATTAATAATAGATAGAATTAACTTCAATTAAATAATAAAGTGGCAGAATTAAATCTAATTACTTAAATATGCAAAATATTCAATTAATCAAATTTTAAGATAAATGTGATTTATTGCCAAATAATCATTAAATTAGAGATAATTAAGATAATTAAGAATATTGCTAGGAATATTCATTGATGCAGAATGTAAGATAATCAATTAGATTCGATGATGTGCAGATGTGCCTTAGATTAGGACTTTGATGTCGATTTCATTCAAATTGTTGATATAGGAGATTAATGAACTTATAGCCCATTTTTGGGGTATTACACATAGAAGAGAACACAAGACACAAAGATTTAACGTGGTTCACCCAATCTCTAGGCTACGTCCACCAATAGTGAGTCCAATATTTTATTATCTAGTGATTACAACCTTATTGCAATTCGTAATCTCTTACAGCTCAATTCCGTCGCAAGTACTCAAATCATCCATAGTGAAAAATCCCTAACCCTAAGCCATATTATACAATATTTTGCCACTTTAGGGTTAGAATGAGTTACAATATGTAGGCCCAAAATAACTGAAAATATGTCAGCCTCAAAAAATTTTGCCTTGACAAGGTCGGGAGGAAAAGTGTACAGTACTTTCCTAGATAGTACTTTCTTGATCAGTCACCACAATCTAACACAACTCTATCTTGTCTTATACAAATCTATGAAATACTGAATAGATATCACCTTTTCTTGTGAAGATCTCTACTCTGAACTGCTTAGTAGCCTTGTTTGATTCTGCTTAATTTGAATGTCTTTGTATTCTGTTATGCTCTGTTTGATACCTAATATCTTGAAGTTGTCTAATGCTTCAAGAACTTCTCTGTTCTGTTGCCTTCTTCCTCATTAAAAAATAATGTAAATTACAATTATATAGCATACTGCTTATGCTACTTAATAAAATTAGGTTATAATATCTTAGAGAAAACCCTAAGATCTATGATGTACAAAAATAACCTAGATCTAGCAAATACATAAAGATCTTCATTGCAATTAATGATGGAATCTTATAGTAAATGATCCTCGATCTTGGTAAAACATTTTGTGATTCTGTTGTAACTATTTGCATAGATAAATGTGCCATTCTTGATTAATGTGCTATTTTTTGTGATGCTTGGTAAACACTATATATATTGCTTGGTAATTATACTAGTGCTTGGTGTCCAGTCTACTCGGTGTTTACTGTCACTGATGCAGTGCAAGGCAGAAGAATCTCCGATGGAGATGTCCTAGCCCCCAACAAATAACCACACAATAGAATATAATAACAATACAAAGATTTAGATCCACACAATGCCAATACTCATAATAGAATCATTATATTTTCATCCAACATGCCCAGCTGTAAGGCCTTCCGGGTTACGGCCAAATATAATGCAATTACAATAGAAAATCTGCAAGATCTCACAAGATCCAAACCAAACCCTAGCTAGCCTAGATCCACACACTAATAAGAATTCCCAAGGAAGATCTAACCCGGTGCTCGCAAGTCCACCAAGCAATCTCCTTTGTTTCCCAAGCCGCAGCTACTAGCTCCTCTCAAAACTCGCTCCTCTACCTCTTCCTCTTCTCCAAGATGGATGAATGATCCTAAAGACTTTCCCCCACAACCTCTACTTATACAAATCTAAGCCACAGGTCAGCCCTGAATATAAATTAAATACAAATACCGAAATTAAATGCCACAAGTCGGCCAACAACAACAATTAAATTACCAACATAGATGTCTTAGTAAAATTGTGATATCTCCTAGCTCCGGATGAATTAGATTTCATGCTTCGAACCACAAGTAGAAATATAGGCCCTCTTCAATCCCTAAAATTTTCAGCCTCTAACTCTTTATGGAAAATTACTTATACAGCCGGAAATAGGCACCAAATTCCTAAGCAAGGCCGAGCTCCCCTAGGCCATGCTGAGCAACCAAGATCATGCCAAGTTCCATTAAATACATCAAAACCAATTACCCAAGACCCAAGTAGGTTTATCCAACTCTACCAAACCCCTCACACATGAAAATAAGTCCACACAACTCCATCAAATCTCCCAAACATGCAGGATAGCCAACTACCCTGGGATGCTCCTGCATCAGACTCCCCAGGTGCGAAAAGAAGTATGCCTCATACTTTGATGCCCGATGAAATATCTGCAACCATCTTCATCTTCACCAAAGGCTTCCACTCCAACAGGGACAGCAGAACCAACATGCAAATCACCCAAATCCGCATCCATCTATCAACCACTAGAATCTCAACCATCCAATCAACATGCTCACTGCCAGGAACAAACTGAACATAGTGCCTCACCAACATTCTCTGTAGCTGATCACTACCAATAACAACAATATCCTCAAACATGAAATCCATGTCACCAACATGTAAGCTCAAATCCACAATAGGAGCAACATGTAAATCCTCAACCATGTCAACCACCAACAAGTCCACATCAGGAACATACAGATCTGTAGTATCATGTAGATCCTTAACCACATCAACAACTAGTGAATCCACACTAGCAACATCCATATCACCAACATATGGATCATCACCCTTAGCAACCTGATTATCCATGACCAAGTGCTCCACAATTTCCATGTCAGACTCAACCAACTGATCATGAAAACCAATCTCAATCACATCATCAACAAGGTTAGGAAGCTCCATAGAAACATCCATAGGTTTCTCTGCAAGTTCTGCATCAGCCTCCATACACTGATCAACAAAACCAACTTCCATCTCGACCTTTCTATGCCCTCTTCTCTCTTGAACAAGTCTTCTAACCGGCCACACAACTCGCTTCCTGATCGGTAGACTCCAGCTCCATGGATTCAAGATCTCTCGAACTCTCTTACGAAATTTATCCAAAGATGGATCACTCTCAACCATCCCTTCCTTAACTTGATTATTCCATCTAGCTTCCAACTAAGCACAAGTCTTTGAAATATTCCTCTCCACCACATCATGGAGTTTTGCAATCATCTCAGGGTCCAATCTTCTTAGAGCCATCTTCTAAGATCTTCACAAACCCCTTGCAATGAATCACCAACTAGATCCAACCTCCAACTAGGTCCTAGTGCAAACTGCCTCACATTCGGCGCTCTGTCCACACACTCAGGAACAACCTTCACTCTAAAAAAAATCCACCCAAAGTCCTGGTGCAAACTGCCTCACATTCGACGCTCTGTTCGCACACTCAGGAACAACCTTCGCTCTGATACCACTTGATGCAGTGCAAGGCAGGAGAATCCCCGATGGAGATGTCCTAGCCCCCAGCAAATAACCACACAATAGAATATAATAACAATAGAAAGATTTAGATCCACACAATGCCAATACTCATAATAGAATCATTATATTTTCATCCAACATGCCCGGCTGTAAGGCCTTCCAGGTTACGGCCAAATATAATGCAATTACAATAGAAACTCTGCAAGATCTCGCAAGATCCAAACCAAACCCTAGCTAGCCCAGATCCACACACTAATAAGAATTCCCAAGGAAGATCTAACCCGGTGCTCGCAAGTCCACCAAGCAATCTCCTTTGTTTCCCAAGCCGCAGCTACTAGCTCCTCTCAAAACTCGCTCCTCTACCTCTTCCTCTTCTCCAAGATGGATGAATGATCCTAAAAACTTTCCCCCACAACCTCTACTTATACCAATCTAAGCCACAGGTCGGCCCTGAATATAAATTAAATACAAATACCGAAATTAAATGCCACAAGTCGGCCAACAACAACAATTAAATTCCCAAAATAGATGTCTTAGTAAAATTGCGATATCTCCTAGCTCCAGATGAATTAGAACTCGTGCTTCGAACCACAAGTAGAAATATAGGCCCTCTTCAATCCATAAAATTTTCAGCCTCTAACTCTTTATGGAAAATTACTTATACAGCCAGAAATAGGCACCAAATTCCTAAGCAAGGCCGAGCTCCCCTAGGCCATGCTGAGCAACCAAGATCATGCCAAGTTCCATTAAATACATCAAAACCAATTACCCAAGACCCAAGTAGGTTTATCCAACTCTACCAAACCCCTCACACATGAAAATAAGTCCACACAACTCCATCAAATCTCCCAAACATGCAGGATAGCCAACTACCTTGGGATGCTCCTGCATCAGTCACTATAATGCCCACCCTAGCATCTTCCTATGTTAGACTGACAGGACTATTGCTTTGACACTTTGGATTTTATGACGGACTGTGATTATTATTTAGTTAGCATTTTATGAGACATTTGAGCATATATATTTGATTACTACAGTTTATTTGGAAATATTAAATGAGTTATAATTTAATGATGAATGGCTAGAAATGAACTATCAGTAAAATGTTTTACATTAATGTGTTATTATGTTTTATTATGATCTAACCCTACTGACCCTATTATGGTTTAATGTTCACTGGTTGATGTGAGTGTAGGATGAGGAGGGACATTCATAGTTACTCCCACAGGAAATCCACACGATGTCACACTCTCCCTCCTTGTTTGCCACTGCCTATTTATATTTATATATTTGTATATGCATATCAGTTGGTGATGCAGGATGCAGGTACTAGGCATCATCTCCACCTAGCTACACAGGTCTGAGCGTGCCTTCAAAATTCTTGAACTATTGATGTGTGGAGATTTAACCAAGTTACTCCTGAGGTTACCCATGGACCTAGAATTCTGTTTAGGAAGTGATCCTAGTTGGGAAGTAGAATGCAGTTTTTGTTATGGACTTGAATGGATGTTGGTTTGAGTTTATGTTATGAGTTAGAATTAATCTATTTTATATGTATAATAAATAATTATGTTATAATTGTTTGTATTTTATATAGGTATGTGTATATGTGGGTGCACACGCATATATCCATGCTTATATAAATAATAATAATAATTGTATGTTTTCATTAATTGTGTAAATGGTATGTTATTTATAATAAGTAAATAAAGTGAGTTAAATATAGCATATTTAATGGATGTATTAAATAAAAAGTAAAAATAATAATAATAAAAGGAAAATGGCCTTTGTAGTAAAATTGGCTATCTAGGAGGGAGTTGAACTCGAGACCTCCTAGAAGTTAAGCTACTTGTTTTCCTATTGTGCTATGTGTTTTTCGTGAAAGGTATTTGTCTATTATTCTTGTTATGCTTTTGTTTAAAAAATATTTTAATTAAATTTATTAAAAAACCTTGATTAAGTCTTTACAGGAGATTATTTGGTTGTTCCTCCAACCAACTATGGAAGTTGGAGAAGTTGCTTCCCGTAAAGAAACTCCTCCAACCATATAGTTTGGGGATAAATATTTGAAGATTTTTGTGTGCAGGAGGATGTTAATTTTTGGAAGATGTGTTTTCTTTTGAGTTGTCTATAATTGATTTCTCCAAAAAAATTTGGTGAAAGTTTATGTGAGTTTGAGAGTTTTTTTGGGATTGCTGGGAGTTGATTTTCAGAGGAAGATTTCTAGAAGGATATCTACTTAAGGATTGAAGCTTTGCAGAGATTATCCAATCAAGGGAAAAGGATTCTCCGCAGGACCCGAGGTAGGGTCTAAACTGGGAGGAATCTCCATTCTTCCCTTTTGTGTGTGAATGTGTTTGTATATGATATGATAATAAAATTGTGTATGATCATATAGTTTTGTTTATGGACATGTGGAAGGATGAGTTTATCTAATATGGAATGAAATAGGGAAGTCTAGAAAGAAATGGGAAGGGTCATGAAGGTGTAGGATTGAAATGTAGTCATTTTCTTACTATTTTCCTCTTGCAAACTTCTCTGTGGAATTGATGCTTTTATTTGGGTTAATTTGGTTTGTAGGATCCTTATTATTCTCTTTTTTATCTCCCTTGTTTTCAGAATATTCATGAGTGCTTCTACAATTTAGAACTGTTATTTCAAACCTTACTAGTCCATGTCGGGTTATGCACCACTTTTTCTTTGTCCAAATCTAGAACAGATTTGTTAAATAGATAGGATGGATTGATGAGCCATTTTTGAAGGTAAATTGGGAGATCTCAAATGGGTCATGCTTAGATTAGGCAACCGTAGTTCCCATAATGCCCAGTTTTACTCGCAAGTCAGAGTTGACAGTCGTATTTTTGTAGTTTCTATTGGTTTAGTATTAACCGAGACAGGTTGGTTTAGTGTTCACTGAGCCAGGTCAATTTAGTGTTCATCAAGCCAGGTTGGTTTAGTGTTCACCAAGCTAGGTCAGTTTAGTGTTAACTGAGACAGGTCAGTTTATTTATGTGTTAACCGACCAAGGCAGTGTTAACCGAACGCAGCAGTGTTAACCAACCAAAGCAGTGTTAACCGACCAAAGCAGTGATAACCAACCAAACCAGTGTTAACTAAGCCAAGCAGTGTCAATTGATGAAAACTATATCAACCAAGCTAGATAGGTAAAATAGGCTTTATACAAGTATAAGTTTATGTACTTTAATTTCTTATACTTTAAGGTATACTTGTATAAAGGGTTTAGGTACCTTCTGGGATGATTGAGATAGGTTTCAACTTCATAGGAGTTAAGATGCAACTTCTAATTTTGAGGTTTCTTAAAAATTCAGACTTAGCCAAATTTCAGGCACATGAGAATTTTCCTAGATTTTTGAAATAATCTATGGAATGTTGTGTTAATGCACGTGGGAAGTTTTATGTTGTATCTTATGAATTTATAAACTTGGTTTTGATTAAAAGATTTTTGTTCATACTTGGTTTTGGTAGAATCCATAATGAAAGGTCAGGACTTGTTCGGGTGGCCTGAGTGCACCAGAGGGCTCCCTAGACCTATGAGATGGATCTTTTGAAAGTATTTGATGTTTCCTTGGCTTGTGTGTGTGTGGCTAGGGGACTAGGTACCCTAGGTGAGTGGCTCATCATAGGTGTTGGAACCCTAAAGTGGTTACCAAATGATCCTATGGGTGGGTAATTGAAAAGTGATAACCTATTAATGAATCTGGGAAAAGGGGGAAATAAAAGATAATGAAAGAAAACATGTTAATGGCCACATAGTCCTATTGGAGTATTGGGACCATGAGTAACTGCCAGGGTGGATCCCTATTCATAAAGAGGGGACTAGGGTTACATGGTTGCCAGGGTGGATCCCAATACACAGGTTGTGTGATGACACTCACTTAGGTGGTATCCTAGAACCTTGACCTCTATGTTATAGTGTGATGATATTTTATGTACTTTTTGGATCTTGGATTTCTTTATCTTTTGAGCCTTAGATTGCTTAGGGCCTTGTGAGTATCTTGGTTCTATCTCCTAGCATGGGAGTGGAACCTCATCAGTTCCACATGGTTGGGTGGAAAAAATCTTTTGAGGTCCTGTTCGTGGCTCGTGACTTGGATATGTTCAATTCTATGAAGACCTTTATATTGTATCATTGTTACTAAAAATAAAGATGTAAAGATATGTTGTAATGCCTTTGGGCCATTCATGCACTTTTATTATTATGAGATCTATTATTAGAAAGATGTAACTGAAAAGAAAAGCAATGTAATTGGGAGGGATAGTTCTAGGCTTTGTTTCAAGGGTTGTTATTTGAAAGATCAAAGTTGGAAATATATTATGTCATGTTGAAATTATCTCTTCTCTCTCTCCTATGTTGCAATGAAAGATAATGTTTATTATGCTAAGGTTAAGATGTAATTTGTAAGGAATAGTTATTCAATGTGTAGGAAGGAGAAATGAAATTAGTATATAAAGCAAGAAATATAATTGTAAAAGAAATGTTATTTTCTTATCCTATCTCTTAAGTTCTAAAATGTGAAAGTAAAGAAAGGAAATGAAATTCAATTTGGATAAGTAATGTAAAGATGTAAGTGAATGAATTCATTACGGGAACCTTAAGGAATGTAAATGTGAAATAGTAATGATGAAATGTTAGAAAAAAATATGTTAGTTGCAATTTTTGGTCATAAGACCTGATTCTTTATGTGTTCCCTGGCGGGGACATTATAGTCACTCGGTATCAGTGTACACTGATGCTTAGTACAACTTCTCTAGTGTTCAATGTAAAGACTTAACCAACTAGCTTGAAGTGCTTGCATTTACCAACTAGAGTAGCATAGGTAACCGACCGATGTATTTGATACTAATGAAAATCTTTAATGCTCAAATAGAGATGACAATTAGGACACACAAAATGAAGGTTTGATGCCTTAATCACTATTTAGTGAGTGCCTTTTCATCCAGGCAATGTGCTTACTGTCAGATCATCTTTGATCTAACATGTTTTTATTCCTTGCTTGAGCTTTAACCTGGGTCCACCAAGTGCTATGTGTCAACTGGGTGTGATCCCATGATGAGTAATTACTTTTCATCTTTTGTTCATGGGACCATGCCAACCATTAGATCAACTTATGATGCAGGGGCATTTTAGGGTACTCAGTGAATATGCATAGAGGTGTGTTGTTTTGGTTTTGTGGTACTCAGTTGCAACTTTAACCGATGGACTCGATTATTGAAGGAAGCTCGATCACTGAAGGAACTTGGTGAAGCTTCTGGTACTCAGTGATGCCTATGTTGCTCGATATTTCTTGGCTTGGTCAATTGTTTCACTAGTGCTCGGTTGTTTCTCTAGTGCTTGGTAGTTATGGTTTACCGACTGGAATTCTTGGTAATTTGGTTGGCCGACTTGGTGCATTTATTGTTGGTATCTTTTGTTGTATTCTCCTATGTAGATCTAGAGGCCTACATGGAGAATAAAATAATTGTAAGGCTATTTATGAGCCAACTTGTATTGCATTTAATATTTGTTTGTAGTAGTTAATTGTTTCATCCAGCCAACTTGTGGCTGAAGATAAGTATTTAAGGAGTGTTTGGGGTAGTTGTTTAGGAGTTAGTGGAAGTAGATTGATAAAGTTTAGATCTGGATCCTACGAGATCTTAAAGATCAGATTGATTTCTAATAGTTGTAATAATAGAGCTAGTGGTTTGCATGCTTGGAGACAAGGAGATTTCTTGGAGGCTTGTGAGCTCAAGTTCAAATCTGCCTTAGGGTTTCCATTAGTTGCTGATTTGTTTCAGAACTAGACTAGCTAAAGTTGGATTGGATCTTTGTTGATCTTGTAGAACTGTTCCTTGATTGTAACCGGCCCTAATCTAGAAGGCCTTACAGCTAGGCATGTTAAATGAAAATCTGATTTTAGCATATCTTGTTGTGTTATTCCATTGTATTGGTAATTGGTTGCAAGGTTGGACTATTCTTCATTGGATCCACCATCCTTGACTACATCAGGTGGTATCAGAGTGAAGGTTTTTCTTGAGTGAAGGTTGTTCTTGAGCAAAAGTTGTTCTTGAGTGAAGGTTGATCTTGCAAAGTTGACCTTGTTGGTGAAGAGATCGTATGATCTGAGTTGTAGATCCATGGCACTAAACTTGTGGAATCTTGACCTGGTTGTTCATGCAAGGTGGCAGGTTGACCTGACTTTCATATAACTTGGAGGTTGTCACAAGGTGGTTGGTGTAGGGTTTTTTTGCTTTGGGTTTTCTTATCTTTAAGGATGCCTCTAAGAAGATTGGACCCTAGAGAAATTGCAGATCTTTGTGATGTTGTAGAATCAAAGATTACAGAGAAGGTGAAATCAGATTTCAAATCTGAGATGGAATTAATGAAGAATGACATGATCATTGAGGTCATGAGGGCTATGACTAGTGTACCTCAAAATGTTGGTACTAAGGATGGTTATGAAGAAGTTTCTAAAGACTTTAAAGCTACTAGATCTAGTGGAGATGACCGGAGAGATAGATCTGGTGAAGATAGAACCGGTCAGTTGCATAGATCTAGAGCTCGATTAAGTAATAGTTATCGAATGGAAGTTTCTACTTTCTCTGGTACTTTGAAACCCAAGGACTTGATTGATTGGATTGGTGAGCTTGAAGATTTCTTTGAGCTAGAAGAAATTGAAGATCCTCTTCAAGTAAGATTGGCACAGACTAAGTTGAAAGGACAAGCTACACTTTGGTGGAAAGTATTACAAAGATATAGAGAAGATGAAGGTGAAATGAAGATCAATCAGTGGAGGTTGATGGTGACTAAATTGAAAGCTAAGTTCATTCCTGATGACTATGAGCTTGACTTATTTAAGAAGTTATAGAATCTGAAGCAAAAGTATTTTACTATTGAAGATTATACCGAGGAGTTCTATAAGTTGACTATTTAGTCTGGACACAAAGAACATGGTAAAGAAAAGGTAGCTTGGTATGTGAATGGTTTGAGATTCAATATTTAGGATGAGCTTGGTATGCTGAAGATTGATTCTATTATCAGTATGCTCTGAAGGTAGAAGTAAGTTGAAAAGGAGACAACATAGTAATTCTTGAGGGAAGGAAAAGATTGATCACTTTGTGAAGGACAAACCGGCTGCTGAATATGAATTAAAACCTGTGGAATTGAAGAAGAAGACATGTAGAGATATCTTTAAGGGTACTTTTTATAATTATGGCAAGGAAGGACACTGTTCTTTTGAGTGTACATAGAAGAATCTTGGTGAGCAATGGACTGTTGTGGTAAATGAAAACATTCAGAATGAACCTGAATCTGAGAACTTTCTGGTTCGGAGAACATTGCTCGGTGCAAAGGAGGAACCTTGTCAAAGGAGTAACTTGTTTAGGACTTGCTGCAAGTCAGGAGGTAAACTTTGTGTTGTTATTATTGATAGTGGTAGTACTGATAACCTTGTTGCTGAGGACATGGTCCAAAAACTTAGTTTGAATAAAATGAAACATCTTCAACCTTATAGGATTGGTTGGTTGCAAGATAGTCATGCTTTAGAAGTGAGGGAGAAATGATTTGTTGATATTCGAATTGGCCAATATAAGGATCTTGTGTTATGTGATATTATGGAGATGAATAGTTGTGATATATTTCTCGGTAGACCTTGGCAATATGATTGTAGAGCTATGTATGATTTTGTTAGGAATGTGTTTACTATTGAGAAGGATGATAGGAAGTTTTCCCTGATGCCTTTGTTGGATACAACACTCAGTAGGAGGGGTCTGAGTATTGGTAGCTGAGTTGAGTTTATGGATCCTGAGAGGATGGATGATCAGTATGGAGAACAAGCCTATGTGTTATCAAGGAAAGATTTGAAAAGACAGAGGAAGCTGAAGTGGAAGAGTATGCAAGGTGAAAAATTGGAGGACTTGTATGTGAAGACTAGTTTGGGGTTTATGTGCTGGATCCTGGAAGATGTTCTTCCAGCCTATGAGAACATATTTTTGAACTTGGGGTGTTTGATGCAGGGGCATTCTAGGGTACTCAGTGAAACCGCATGGAGGTGTGTTGTTTTGGTTCTATGGTACTCGGTTGCAACTTTAATCAACGGTCTCGATTATTGAAGGAAGCTCAGTCACTGAAGGAGCTTGGTGAAGCTTCTGGTGCTCAGTGGAACTTGTGCTTGATGATGCTTGTGTTGCTCGGTATTGCTTGGCTTGGTCGGTTGTTTCACTAGTTCTCGATTGTTTCTTTTGTGCTCAGTAGTTTTGGTTTACCAACTGGATTTCTTGGTGATTTGGTTGGCCAACTTGGTACATTTATTGTTGGTATCTTTTCTTGTATTCTCCTATGTAGATCTAGAGGCTGACATGGAGAATTAAATAATTGTAAGGTTGTTTGTGAGCCAACTTGTATTGTGTTTAATATTTGTTTGTAGGAGTTAATTGTTTCATCCAACTGACTTATGGCTAAAGATTATTATTTAAGGAATGTTTGGGGTAGTTGTTTAGGAGTCAGTGGAAGTGGATTGATAGAGTTTAGATCTGGATCCTACAAGATCTTGAAGATCATATTGATTTCTAATAGTTGTAATAGTAGAGCTAATGGTTTGCATGCTTAGAGACAAGGAGATTGCTTGGAGGCTTGTGAGCTCAAGTTCAGATCTACCTTAGGGTTTCCATCAGTTGTTGATTTGTTTTATAACTAGACTAGCTAGAGTTGGATTGGATCTTTGTTGATCTTACAGAACTATTCCTTGATTGTAATTGGTCCTAACCTGGAAGGCCTTACAGTCGAGAATGTTAAATGAAAATCTGATTTGAACATATCTTATTGTGTTATTCCGCTGTGTTCATAATTGGTTGCAAGGTTGGACTGTCCTTCATTGGATCCACCATCCTTGACTGCGTCAACTTAGATTTGACTGGTCATTATTTCTCTTTTGACGCTTTGAAAATTGGTCTCACTATCTCTAAATGGACACAGATTGACAAGGCATGATTCCTTAAAGGTTAAAAGGGGGTCACTTTTAATTCAATGCATTACGCCTATCATCAGATCTCCTTGATTTGCATGATGATTTATCCTCTGCTCTACATTCGTCTAGGTCCCACTAGTTTCCAAGTATCATTAGGTGTGATCCCGAGATGAATAATCTTTGCACATCTTTTCATCAAGGTAATATTCCCACCATTAGATTAAAGTAGATATGGCTATCTTTAACTTATACATGAAGACTTAGGAAAATTTATCTTGTGGTAAACCTTAGACTTAAGAGAAAATTAAAAGTGGCATGCTAGGCATTATGACTTAAAAAGGTTGTGACCCCTCCTGATGACTAAAAATACATGTTTAAATTGAGAACTTAAGTGATTCAAAAAATGTAACACAAAAATAGAAAAAGGTAGGGTTTTCTGACTAAATAAAATAATTTTTTGAAACCCTTAAAATTGATCAACCCCATTTCTTCAAATTAAGGCAATTTTATTCAAAAAAATTATAATGATAGGAAAACTAACGATTAGTGGCTCTATCTAGGGATGTATGCCTCTTATGGGCATAGCAAGATTTCAAAATCTTTGGGTAAAGAAGACCACCTATGACAAGAAAACTACCCTACAACACACAACCTAAAACAAACAAACAACAGAAAGAAATACACAACAAAAAGGAACACATAAAACCTATTGTTCATGGATAATAAAGTACCTCAAGAGAAGTACAACTTCAAGAATTGTCCATGAACTGGAAATTCTAAAACATTTCCAACCAAATCTTTAAGGGTGTAAGAATTAGAACCCCATTTACCATTAATGAGATATGGTCCAAGCCAGATAGGATTGAACTTGCTATGTTTGTCTTTGTCTTCTAATATGGTATTCCACATCAAGACCAAATCATCAACGTCAAAAATTCTAACATTGGTCCTAATTTTGTCATATAGATTCTTATATTAGAGCTACAACCTGACATTTTTGTCATGTGCCTCCCTTCTAGATTCCTCTAATTGTATCAAGTCCTCCATTCTAATCTTCATGTCATCATCTAATTCATCATTATAAACTTGGATAAACTTATACATTTGCAACAAATTATTTTTTGGTAACCTAGAATGTATTCCATACACTAAATCAAAAGGTGCACAACCAATGGCCTTTTTTACTGTCACTCTGTTAGCCCACAGACCTTGCTGCAACTTTGAGTCCCAAGCCTTTTTGTTCTTATCCAAGAATCTTTTTAGAATATTTTCTAGGATTTTATAGCTAAACTCAACTTGGCCATTTCCCTATGGGTGTTATGGGCATGAATAGGAAATTTGGATCCCATATAATTTTCACAAATCATTAAACTCTTCATATTTGAAGCACATTGCATTATCTACCACTATATTCTGGGGACAACCAAATCTAGTGAGGATGTTTTGCAACATAAAGTCAGTCACAAACTTGATGGTGGCTCTTTTAGTGGGGATGGCCTCAACTAACTTAGTAAAGTAATTAGTTACTACCAGGATCCATGAGTGGCCTCCACTAGACTTGTTAGGGATCTTCCTAATAAAATCCATACCTCATTTCTGAAAAGTTTCCTCAACGGCCATAGGCTTCAAATGTGAATTCCCATTGAATCTCAACTTACATGCAAACCTCTGTCAAGCATCGCACTTTTTGATAAAGGGGTGAGCATCCTTAAAAATAGTAGGCCACGAAAAACCAAACCTCAATATTTTGTGTGTAGTGGTCTTAGCCATGTAATGGCCACCATAGACACCATTTTGCTTTTCTTCTAGCAAGATTTTGGATGTAACATGGTCTACACATTTGAGAAAATCTCCTTCATTTCTCCTCCACCATAGCTCACCCTTTATAATAGCATACCTAATTGTATGAAGCTTGATTGTCCTCATTTTATTTTTATCCATTTAGGAGAAAAAGATATTTTCTGCAAGTATCCATTAATATCCTTGTACCATTCAGAGTAATTGAAATCACAAATGTAAGGTCTTTTCTCTTCTCTAATAATGTTTATGTGATTTGCATCTAAGTTTCTTTGAGCCATTAGTTTTTCTAATCCTAGGCCTCTAACCAACTTTGTGATCTGAATATCAATATTGAATTCTTGGATTCTATTTATCCATCTGTATCTTCTCCCTATAACTTCTTTCTCTATCAAAATGTCCTTTACAACAATACTAGGCACATATATAACTATGTTTGCTCCAACTAGGTAACATCTAAAAGATTTAACAGCCTTGACCAAAGAACATGCCTATTTTTTATTGATATCATACTTTAGTTTTTCTACCTACAAGGATTTTATAAAGAAGGAAATGGGCTTCTCAAAACCCTCTGGGTTCTTTTATAATAGCACTGCAGAAATGGTATGGTAAGAAGAAGAAAAAAGATTTCCACTGGCTTACTATAATCAGGAGTTCTCAAAATAGGGGCATCTTTGATAGCTTGTTTAATTCCTAAGAAATCCCTAGATGCCTCTTCATTCCATTCTACTTTCACTCCCTTTTTCAACATTTTGGAGATAGGAACACTGGTCTTAGCAAAGTTTTTAATGAATCTTCTTACAAAATTTATTTGTCCAAAGAAAGACTAAATTCCTCTGACATTCTTTGGTTGAGGTACTTTATCAATTGCATCTACCCTTTCAAGGTCAATCCTAACTCCCTCTTTGGATATAATGTGCCCAAAGAGCTTGGCTTTTGTTACCCCAAAGGCACATTTATTTGGGTTAAGTGAAACACCATATTCCAAATCTCTTACAAAAAATTTCTCAAGATGACCATAGTGTTGATCTTCCTTTTCTAAATAACCTGTGAGGTCATCCTGGTACACCACTAAAAAATTATTTATAAAATCTGTAAATGCCACATCCATGGCTCTTTGAAAAGTTTCTCCAACATTTGTCAAGATAAAAGGCATCCTGACATACACATAGGTACCCCATGGTGTGGTGAATACAATTTTAAACTTCTCAGATTCCTTGACATTAACTTGATTATACCCTGAAAAACCATCCATCATTTACATTAACTTAGCTCTAGTAACTCTTTATAACATGGCTTCCATGTTTGGCAGACCATAATTATTTTTTAATTTATGTTCAAATTTCTAAAGCCTACACAGAGTCTGATATCTCCATTCTTTTTTCTTACAGGGACCAAGTTAGATACCCATGTTGAATATCTGATCGGTTTTATAATTCCTGCATCCCTCATTTTTTTCATCTCTTCTTGCATTTTGGGTGCCAAAGTAGGGTTTATAGGTCTCAACTTTTGTTTGAAAGGTTTTGTGTCATCCTTCAGGGGAATCTCATGTTGAAAGAGATCTTCTTTTAGACCTTCAAGTCATCATAAGACCATGCAAAAACATACCTATATTTCTGAGAAGATAAATCAAAGACTTTCTTATTTTAGGAGATAACTTTCCTCCAATATATACATTATTTGGAGCTTCATTTGTTCCTAAATTTATTTCTTCCAAATCCTTTGGTTTATTTATAGTCTTTGCAAAAAAATACTTATCATTATTGTCAAATCCTCTCTCATGCACAACCAAAGCCTTTGGAACTTTGTTTGATTTCAGTTGTAGCACTTCTTTGCCAAAAATGGTGTCCTTATCATCTAAGGTTTCCACATAACCACTAAAAATTCATTTTGTTATCTTTAAAATTGGCCTCACAATGTAAAAATCTCAAAATGTCTAGATCGTCTTCAAAAACTTGCCAATTTTCAACATTCTCTGGTATAGAAGGCCAATATTGAACCTATATCTTAGATATTCCTATAAATGTGACATTCTCTAGCCTCAAAGCAATATTTTATAGAAAGTCTACCATTCTTTTTTGACCTCTATCCATCCAGTCGATACCAAATGCATCAAAAGTTTCTAACTCATCTCAAACAACATTTCTATATTGCTTCAGTCTTTTGTTTTTTGAAGCATACTTGGACCTTATTTGAGATATTACTAGTTTAGAGTCTCCATTTACTCTGAGGTATCTTATCTTATGTCTTGAGGCCAACCTCATCCCTATCAATACTTAAATGAATATAGGTAAACATTAAAGTAAATGAATACTTAAATGTTCTACCATTGGGAGCTATTAATAGAACTCATGCACTAGATCCCTCCTTAGAGATTACACCATTAAAATACATGGTCCATAAACCATTTTGGTCTATTAAATTATTTTTATCCTCAGATAAAAGAAAAGGTTAAACTTTTCCTTCAATTTTTTTTCTTGCACTTGAAATGAATTAATGTCAGTGTTTAGGAAACAATTCATAGTTTCATCATTAGTTTCTTCCTCAATCATGTAGAAGGTTCTAGTTTCCCTGGACACTCTAACATTTTCCCCAGCAATCTTTAAAGTAGCAAAGTTCATAGTTTCATCATTATTTTCTTCCTCAATCATGTGGAAGGTTCTAGTTTCCCTGGACACTCTGACATTTTCCCTAGTAATCTTTAAAGTAGCAAAGGATAAATCATATTGCATACTACCTCTCATTGCAACACTCTATTTTCTCAACAACAACAACATTCCATACTAAGGAGGGATATCAACCACCAGGACACTCATAGTCAACTATTTGTCGGGGTATGTAGCAAGTCTATAAGGAAAATCCTTAATTATACCAATAACAGGTACTTCCTTGGAGTCCATGGCCTGTTATCTCCCATGAGGAGTATCAACCTATAATCCCATTGACTTCATCACCCCAACAAGCATGACAGTATTAGATGCTCTAGAATCAATCATGCAATTCTTTAGCATCTTTCTATTTATAACTAGAGTCAAGAAGGGATCCAAAACTCCCAAGGAAGTGTTTACAATATTTGTATCTAAATAAATCTGAGGGATTTCCAAAACAATTTCTTCTGATTCCTTCCTTAAAACATAGTGACCAATACATACCCTTTGCTTTTAAATTGACATAATCTATCTTGATAGGCTCTAGTGTATTTGGTCCTACCATAGTTAACCCTCCAACCCTATCAAATAATTCCCTCAAAGGCCCACTTCTGAGATAATCCCTCTGTGCCTTGTAAACTTCCCTAAGTACATCAAAATCAATTGTTTCTTTGTCATCAAAAGGCTCACTTAACTAAAAAACCTCTCGTATCTCTCAACAATGACACTAATCAAAGAGTTTCCATTTATATCCCTAACTACTCTAGCAACAGGGTCATAGTTCTTAGCAACCTGGAGTAAAATGTCAATATTCATAAAAAACATTAGGGACTACCAACTTCCCTACATCAAATTACCATGCATTACTACTAGGAGCAAATGCATGTCTCTAACCAAACCCTACCCTGAACAATAGCAAGCCCAAAACACCAATATTTGTGTCCCTCATCAAGTTTTCCTTATCATATAAATCATCAACAATTTTTAGACGAGGCTTTTAAGTTACAAGTTCCTTTATCTTAGATGAATCATTTGTGGAATGGTCCAATTGTTCAAGAAAATCATCACAGATGACCCTTTCTTAATAATCAATTTTTCCCTTGAATTCTCTTCATGGTGCCATCTTAGAAGCTTAAGGTTTACATAAGAGTACTATATTCTAGACAAATTATTTACCTCCTGTAAAACCCTAACAATGTAAAACTATCAATAATGTAGCACTTAGGAATCAACTGGTCAATAAATTAATGCACCTATTCAAATTTTGCAAGAAAACACAAGAATATATGAAAACTTGCTCTGCTCAATTACTCTAAAATCTTGTATATTTTGAAAATCAAAATGAGTGCCTTATTGGTATATGTTTATGAGAAAATTTGCATTAACTCCTCAACAACATGGCCGCATTCTTTGCAATTACTTTATCGACCTTCAAATCTGTAACTCAACGGGTAAGAATGGAATTACTTTATCGGCCTAGACTTTGGGCCCCATTTATTAATTTATCAATTTCCTAAATCAATGCTTTGCAATTTTCAAATCAATTCCTTGATCAAATCACAATTAAATCAATAATTCAAATATTTCTAAGGTTTGATCATTTCATCAATAATTTTATTTAATTAAAAGAAATATTCTCTTTTAAATAAATAAAATAGGCTTATTTAATTAAAAGAAATATCTTAAATAAAATAATCTTATTTAATTAAAACCCCTTTTAATTGAATGATTTTATCTTATTTAATTAAATATTCCTCTTTTTATTAAATAAACTTATCTTATTTATTTAAAAGATAATTCCTCTTTTAAATAAAAAAATCCCCACTTAAAGAAAAATTTGTGATGGAAAAGGAAATAAATTAAACAAAAATCATTTTCCTATTCTTTCAATAATTTTATTTAATTAAAAGAAATATTCCCTCTTAAATAAATAAAATAACTTTATTTAATTGAAAGAAATATCTTTTAAAATGAAATAAATTTATTTAATTAAAATCTTTTTTAATTAAATGATTTTATCTTATTTAGAATGATATCTCTCTTTTAATTAAATAATGTTATCTTATTTAATTAATAGAGAATCATTCTTTTAAATAAATAAAAAATCTTCTTAAAGCTCTTTGTGATGAAAAAAGGGAAACAAATAATAAAAAATAAATAAAATCCCTTTTCTCTCCACACTTTCTAAAAAATGGGCTTTATTTCCTCTTTTTGGATTTATCTCACATTGCTCTTGAGGATGCATTCTCTTCCACATTTTCCTATATAAGGAGCCCTCTCCTTCTCATTAAAGATCCTAAAATTTTCATGTTATTGTTATACTGCAGGTTTGGAGAGCAATCTTGGAAGAAGCTTTTGAGCACATTTGGAGCTTGGATATTTGAGACTTCTTTCTTCTTGTCTTCTTCTCTCATGCCTTATGGCAATCCATAGTTTAGATTAATATTGCATTCACATAATAGTTTAAATTCATGTTTCCTTTCATAGATTAACATTGTATAAGCATTCATTTCAATAGAATAGTTTATTTCTTGCATTGTTATCATCTAAACTAGTTTCATTTGCATGCAATAACTTGATGATCATGGAGATTAGCATGCTTTCTATTCATCTTTGAATCTCTCATTTCTTCATGTACTTGCATGGGCATAACTAGGTCAATTTGAGGGCCTCATATACAAACCCCTGCACTTCACGAATAGAGAGCTGTGAATCGCTATTTGAGACCTCACTGTTGAGTGTTCTTGGATGTAATGATTCATAGAAGTGTGACTACTTTTTAGCACATATTTTTGCACCCAACATGGGGCAACCCACCTCTTGCATGCTGATTTTGATTATTTTTGGAGCTAACCTTTGTGCAGATTTGTTTGGAGACATAAAACACATAGATTTGAAAGATTTGATCATATCTCTCAAACCACTTGATTTTTTGGTCTAAATTTTTTTTTTCAAGTTGACAACATATTAGAGAAGCTTCAATAAAAAATTAGATTTTTTGGAGGTAATTTGTATTTTTTATGATTTTTTCTTTATTTTTCATAAAAAAATGATTTTTGACGCAAATCAGCATATTTTTCAAAAAAATTTACATTTCTAGAAAGGTCTTGAAATTATATATGTGGCCTATTTATTGTGTTTTTAATTTGGAGGTCATATCATAGCTCATTTGGTTAATTTATAAAAACTAGTCTATTTTGAGAAAATGGCTCTCTAAGGCACAAATGAAAAGATCTTGTTAAAATTTTGACATTTTTGGAAAGCTCTTTATTTTTTGATAGAGGTCTTTTTTCTGCATTTTGGGTTTAGGGTCTGAATTCATGTGGTATAAGTCCAATCTCGTTGACAAAGTCGAAAATCAAAATTAAAAAAAAAGGTATTTGATGATTAGCATGCACTTATTTTTTACATGGTTCAATGCATGATGTGAGTTGTCATTTGGATTATTTGTTGGTTATTATTGCTCCTAATAATTGATTTTTAGATCTAACCACCTTAGGGTTTGCATAAGTTGAGTAGTACATTGCATATATTGTTTTCTTGTTTGCTTGTCTTGTTCATTGGAAGGTTCACGGTTTTCTTTCATGGAGATGCTTAACAAAAAAATAAAAATGAGATAAAATCTACTAATCACGTTACTTTGGACTTGAAGGATTTTGTTACATCTCTACAATATTTAGATTTTGGAAATAAGAATGAACCTCTCATGTGTTTGGCTTGAGTGTTTACATGCTTTCATAGAACACATTTCAATTGATGCTCTTAATGGGAAATGAATGAACATAGATTTGATTTCATACAAGTTTGTGTAAGTGAATGCTTGTGTTTATACCTTAAGTAATTCTTGGTTCCAATATCAAAAATTTCATTGAGTAATTTAGGGCATGGATTCATTCCTTGTTTACATGAAGAGTTAAATGCACCACTTTGTGGACTCACTTCATGTTTACTTGGAAAGTTAAATATTCCATGGTTCAAACCCTTTTGCATTTGTGAGTAGTATTGATAAGCAACTTTGGAGTACTTTTGATTGATCTTGTTAGCTAAATTGGGTGTTGGACTGGCTTATTTCTAATCACCCCTCATTTCTGCCCTTTGGATGCAAGGTCAGCATTCATACATAGGGGAGGGGTCTACTTGAAAAGAACGTTAAGTGTTCCACAAAGTTCTCCCTTTTATGCTTTCTTGATCTCATTAGTTTTCTAAGGTGTGGACTCACTTTGAGTTTGTCTGAGGAGTTAAATGCACCACTTTGTGGACTCACCTCACATTTACTTGAAGGGTTAAATGTACCACCTTTAGTGCTTTCAAATACTTTTGATAGTGAATTACTTACTTTTTTATTTTTAGAAGGCCTGCTTGGGGATTTCATCACCTCAAGGGACAACCTTAACTCCCGTGTTCTGGTGGAGTATAAATATCGGGAGGTGAATCCAAAGACACCTCTCTTGAGAATGAGTTAGATTTCACTCTTGGCTAAGCCTCAAAGAACTTTATACCTTTGAGAAGTGAAGGAGGGGATTTGGGTTATTGTCTCCGCCCGGCTGTGTGATTTTGGATTTTTCTCATCATAGGTATTTGGAATAAAACAAAGATAAATTCTTGGAAAGTCTAATCAATAAGGGCACTAGAGTCCCTTATAATTTTGATGTGGACAAAAAAATACAAAAGCAAAATCCCTCTCAAGAGGAAGAAATCCGCCAAATGAAGCAAATGATGGAGAAAATGATGCAACCTAAGAGCTCATTCTCACTAGACTCAATTTGTCCTAATCCATTTGACAAGAGTGTGAGTATGAAGGATTTTCCAAGGAGGGTGGAATTCTCTTAATATGATAAATATGATGGCAGTGGTGATCCACATGACCATGTACGCCAGTTCTATACTATGAGCTTTGAATTTCATCAGGATGACTCCTATTTGATGAGGTTATTCCCTAGAAGTCTTAAAGGACAAGCAATGGAATGGTTTACCAATATCACTCCCCCCATCAAGACTTTTAGAGAACTTGTTCATATATTCATTCAACACTTCGCATATAATCTGTCAAGATCTGTTACTATGTTGGACCTATGCAACTTGAAACAAAATCAAGGGGAACCCTTTGTTACCTTCTTACAAAGGTGGAGGAGACAGTGCTCTCATTATCCTAGGACCATTCATGAAGATGAGAAAATTGACATCCTTGTCAGTAACTTGGTTCCTGAAATGCGGTATGAGGTTCAAAAGATGATCTTCAATTCCTTCGATAACATGGTTGAAACCACGTGCTGAATTGAGGATGTCTTAAAAGAGCAAGGAATTTTGACAAAAAATGGCAACAATAACAACAATAACAACAACGGTCAAAACAATAATAATTCCAACAAGGATAAAGGGAAGAATGCACATTGGAACAAAAATAAACAAGTGGTTAATGATGCAGTTGTAGACTCTCCCCAACCTAAAGATCAAGGTGTCCTTCACTTGTCTGGTGCAGTTCAAGCTATGAAGCTCAATGCACCTCCTCAACAAGAGAGCAGGCCAAGGTACCAAGAGAAGCCCAAGAAAGAGAGGCGACAATTTTCAAAGCTTGGTGATTCTTATGAGGATGTTTTCAAAACGCTCATTGCCAATAATCTTGTGCATCCACAAGATCCCACAAAACATTACATCCTTGACATTAAGCCACATTGGTGGGATGAGAAGGCTTTCTACACTTTTCATAATGGCATTGGGCATACCATTGAGAATTGTTGGAAACTCAAGCACATTATCCAAGATCTCATTGAGAACGGAAAGCTTAAGGTGGATGGACTGAACACCAATGCTGATCACAAAGCATTTAAAGAGTCGTTGCCTAAGTATGAGAAGGAGGAAACCTCTAAACCAAAGGATGGCAAGGCTGCGATCAACTACACCTACACAGCTATGGAAAATGTTGTCAACATGCTTGAAGTTGTGGAGGAAAGTGTCAACATGATGAGGAAAAATGATCCATCTGGCTATGAATCCTATGCAAACTCTCCCCCTATCTTTGATGAAGAACCTGTTGTGGTGCTGAGGGGTCCTCACTCTAGGATGTCATCCCAGGCTCTTAATGCTGTCACAAGGAGTCAAGGCCCTGTTGTCATTAGGGGGCCCAGTTTAGGTCAGCCCAATAAACCAAAGCCAGTGGTATCCAAGAATGCCACCATAAAACTAGATGTCAACCCCAAGCCGAATTATAACCTTTTTGATCAGTTACAAAGAACACTAGCTCATATTTCAATCTTGGAGCTTTTAGAGTTGTCCCCAAGACACAAACAGGTCCTTGAGGATGCTTTGCGCATAGCCAATGTTCCCAAAAATTTAGATGTCAACTAATTCCAAGGCATGGTTAATCATATTACTAGTCCTCACTACCTTACATTCTCAGAAGATGATGACAAATCCTTGAACCACCCACACAATCTTGCCCTTCACATTGAAGTAATGATTCATAAAACCCGTGTCAGGCGTGTGTTGATAGATGGGGGTGCTGGGCTAAATATTTGTACTTTAAGTTTGTTAAAAACTTTGGGATATTCGGAGCAAGTGATCGAAACTAGAAAGAAGATCACTATAAAGGCCTATGATGAGACAGAACGAAGTTCTAAGGGGTTGGTTGTCCTTCCTGTCAGGATTGGCCTAGTTGAAAAAGATATCTTGTTCCAAATTGTTGATGCTGGACCCCTTGCATACAACATTTTATTGGGTAAACCATGGATTCATGACATGTAGGCAGTGTCATCTACCTACCACCAGTGTGTTAAGTTCCCCTACAATGGAGTAGAAATTTGCATACTAGGGGATAACACCTTATCAATCAATTCAATCTCAGCTAATGTTCATGTCCCTCTTAATCGAGAAGCAGAGGATTATCAAGCAACTTTAGCAGACTGTCAAGACAAGTTTAAATCATTAGACCTTGGCATGGGGGGGTATCAACTTGACTCTATTGCAAAGATACCTGTTTCCCCTAGGACCTATGGAAAGCCTTCACAGGAGATGAAATCATCTTCTTCGGAAATGACACTATTTGACACATTTGTTGAATCCTCAGTACCAATACAAGATGAAAAAGAGGAAGTATTTATTCGAGATTGGATATACAAAGAGGAGAAGTACCATCACAATGAAAATTTCTCCCCCTCTCCTAAGTCCTATGGGAGAGGATATACTTTTTTCAAGAAGATGGGTTATCCAAGATATGGCCCTCTTAGTCATAGGTTAGATGCTAGAGCCGAACCACTCAATCATGATCTTTTTAGACGTAAGTCTAAGAAACCGGCTGGCCTAGGCTTTATGAACAATAACAAGTGCACTATCCCCATTCATGATAGGTGAGATAGTAAAGATGACATAGAATATGTACCAGATTTGAAAAATCAACAAGACATGACAGATGATTGGGTACCTTCAACAAATCTCCTCTAGGGAGATTCAAGAGATTTAACAATTAATAGTCCTCCTATCCCAGCTGCGACGAATGGTGATAATTCAAATAATTTTGTGATTGAGAAAATTGTTAGAGGAGGGGAAACTCTTCCAAACCTTGAGGCTTCTATATCATGAGGCCCCAACAATAATTTAGAAATAGACTCTCATGAGTTTGAATGGGATTCACTCTCAGATGCAACAGTTGACTTGGATATGGATGTTGTCCACACTTATAGTTCTCAACCTGACGTAGCTGATGAGTCATGTGTTAGATTAGAAGATTGGAACCCGCGTGTCACATTAGTAGATGATTCTTCGCTTGATAGGATAAATCTTGATTTAGACACCTTAGAGGGATACTGGATAGACTCCAATTCTGCGGTCACCAGAGATTACCTCACCTATATCCTTAATATTGAACTAGTCATTAACCTACCCCTTATTGATCCCAACCTTATTGATTGGTCTCAATGTTACCAAGAGCCTCAACTCTTGAAATTTCATAATGACTATGAGATCACCTGCTATCTAAATGCCATTGAACTTGTAGTCTCTTCCACCAGTGAACTAGCTACCAGTATGACATAACCTGACATCAAGTACCTTAGTCATAAGATAAAACAAAAGAAAAAAAAGAAAAAGAGTTCTGATGGTGAAAACCACTGTGTGGCGGTGTCAAAACCAAAAAAAGTAAAAATAAAAGACGTATCCAAGGGTGAAAACCTCTTCGAGGCACCTATGGATGAGGTACTTGACAGTCTCCCAAGCTATTTCAGGACAGATCATTAGTATTGGTTGAACCTACAAAAGCTATTAATTTGGGCACAAAAGAGGCTCCAAAAATTGTACACTTGGCTAAATCTTTATCACCTCAAGAAAAGAAAGCCTACACTGAGTTCCTCCAAAAGAAGAAAATTAATTTTGTATGGACATATTCAGACATGCCAGGGTTGGACACTAATCTCATTATGCATCATTTTTCCATAGCTCCAAGTGTGAAACCAGTCAAACAAAAGTTGAGAAAAATGCACCCTCATATAGCTCTTTTAGTGAAAGCTGAATTAGAAAAGCTCCTTGGTGCAGGATTCATTAGAGCCATAGACTATGCTGACTAGATTTCCAACATTGTACCTATTTCTAAACATGATAAATCCATCTGAATCTACATAGATTTTAGAGATCTTAACAGAGCATGCCCAAAGGATGATTTTCCACTTCCTAACATAGACATGATAGTGGACATGACGACGGGCTATGAGATCTATTCCTTGATGGATGGTTTTTCTGGGTATAATCAGATCAAGATTGCTCCTGAGGATCAGGAAAAGACTACATTCACATGCACATGGGGTACTTATTGTTGGAACGTCATGCCCTTTGGATTGAAAAATGCAGGAGCTACTTATCAAAGAGCTATGACAACTATCTTCCATGACATGATGCATAAGAATATGGAAGATTATGTGGATGACACCCTCGCTAAGTATAAGAAAAGAGGAACACATCTGGCTGATTTAGAAGTAATTTTGGATCACATGGAACAATTTCAACTAAGATTAAACCCAAAAAAGTGTGCATTTGGTGTTACTTCTAGAAAATTATTGGGATTCATCATTTCAGCCAAAGGGATAGAAGTGGACCCTAAAAAAGTCCAAGCCATTATAGACATGCCACCTTTGAAAAATATCAGTCAAATGAGGAGTCTTCAAGGATGCCTTCAATCCATAAGGAGGTTTATTTCACAATTGGTAGATAGAGCGCAACCCTTTAACAAAAACTTGCATAAAGGTGTTCAATGTGTTTGGAATGAGGATTGCTAGAAGAGAATGGATCAAATTAAGGAATACTTGGCAAGTCCTCCCATTTTAATGCCTCCCATTCTAGGAAAACCCCTCATTTTTTATGTCTCAACTACTGAATCTTCACTGGGGGCATTGTTGGCTCAATTAGATGAACAAGGGAAACAAAGGGCCATATATTATAGTAGCCGCACTCTTGTTGCTTATGAGGTCAATTATACTAGTATTGAAAAAGCTTGTCTTGCAGTAGTGTTTGCCTCTCAAAAGTTGCGACACTATATGCTTGCGCACACCATACACCTCATAGCAAAAATTGATCCTCTCAAATACTTGCTTAGTAAAGCTTCTCTCACTAGTAGACTCGCTAAATGGATGATTATTCTTTCTGAATTTGAAATAGAGTATATTGAGCGCAAGGCAATCAAAGGCCAAGCTATTGCAGATCAACTGGCTAATTTCCCAATTCAAGATAATATGCCCATTCAAGTCAATTTCCTAGATGAACATCTTATGTACATGACTGAGAGATCCTGGAAACTATTCTTTGATGGTTCCTACATGCAAAATGGTTCTGGAGCTGGTGTGTTGTTTGTCTCTCCACATGGGTACACTATTCCCAAATCTTACAAGTTACTCTTCCCATGAACAAACAACATAGCTGAATATGAGGCTTTAACAAATGGACTAAAAATGGCTATAGAGTGGAATATCATAGAACTACATATCTATGGGGATTCTCAGTTGATCATCTATCAAGTCAATGAGAAATACCAAACAAAAGATGACAAGTTGATACCTTACAAAAAAATGGTTGATTCATTAAGATGGTACTTTACTTTTGTCACCTTTCAGCAAATCCCTAGGCCTAAGAATAAAGCAGCTGATGCTATGGCCACCCTTGCTTCACTTCTTTAGTTAGAGGAACATGAATCCAGATATGAATTCTTGGTGGAAGAGCTACGTTATTCCATTTATGACTCTCAAGATAGCCACGTCATTTGTACCCTTGTCAATCATGAATCCTCCCGCTATGGTGCTATTTACTCTTATCTCTGTGATGGCATCATCCTCGACACATTTAACTGATCTAAAAGAAGAAACCTTGTCTGTAACACCTCTCGTCATTCCCTCATCTCTGGTGATTTGTATAGGAGGGGTCTAGATGGGACACTTCTTAGGTGCTTAAAAAAGGAGGAATCCGATCAAGCTCTAGTTGACATCCACGAGGGCATATGTGGGGGACATTCTAATGGTCTTTCCATGGCTCAAAGGTTGCTTAGGGCAGGGTACTATTGGCCTACGATGCAGATAGATGCGATAGCTTTTGCCAAGTCTTGTGAAAAATGTCAGAAACATGGACACCTGATACATGCTCCAGGTAGGGAGCTAATTCCTTCTATATCTCACTGGCCATTTCAGTGATGGGCCTTTGACCTTGTTGGGCAGATTCATCTCAACTCATCAGGTGGACATAAGTTTATTATCACTGCTACTGACTACTTCACAAAATGGGTAGAGGTTGTTCCACTTTCTATTGCCTCAGGAAAGATAGTGTCTTTATTCATTTTAAACCATATCATTTGTTGATATGGAGTGCCATCTGAGATCATCACTGACAATGGAGGTCAGTTAAAAAATAAGGACCTTACACAACTCTGCCAAATATTTAAGATAAAGCAACATTGGTCCTCCATTTACTTCTCGCAAGGAAATGGTCAGGCAAAGGCTTCAAATAAAACCATTCTCAAGATTTTACACAGAAGAGTTCATAAGAATGGTAGAGATTGGCACCTATAGATAAACCCGACCTTGTGGGCCTATAGAATGAGTATTCGTACTCCAACTGGGGCTACTCCTTTTGCCCTCACATACGACATTGAAGTAGTGTTACCCTTAGAGGTTGAGATTTCGTCACTTAGAGTCTCTCTCAAAGGTCTAGTTATAGATGAAGATTATCGCACCATGAGACTACAAGAATTGGAACTTTTGGATGAAAAGTGTAAAGCATCATTTGACCATATGAGGGTCTACCAAAAGTGGATGTCCAAAGCATTCAACAAAAAGGTTCACCCTAGAGAATTCCAAGTAGGAGATCTTGTCCTGTGAGAGAATCCTAAGAACCAACAAAATAGAGAACAAAAGGGCAAATTAGAACCTAATTGGCTTGGACCCTACATTATCACAATAGCTTTTGGTACAGGTGCTTATTTACTATCTATGGAAGAGGGGGAGCAGCTCCCTGAGCCTATCAATGTTTTGCACCTGAAGAAGTTCTATCCTTGATGCCCGTTCTGTTTGGGGGCATCCTTTGTATATACCTTATTGATCTTGAAAAAATTCCAAAAAAATTCATATATGATGCTGAAAAAATACAAAAAAATTAAATTTTTTTTTTAAAAAATAGAAAAAGTGCCTTGGTGAAAACCTAGAAACAGGTGCCTTGGTAGCAAAAAATACAAAAAATTAATAAAAAGTCTTGAAAAAATTCTTCCAAGTGGTGAAAACTTGGAAATGGACGCTACTTGAGGCCTTCGCACCCCTATTTCTTAGCATGCGTCCTCGACACTTAGCCTTTCTCCATCATGCCTTGTCCTTGTCACCTTGGTTTGGAATTGGTCTTTGTCTTTGTCTAGGGGGCATCACTATGTTAGCTTTGGTCTCTTGAATATGCTTGTCTTTAGGACACCTCGCAAATGGTGTTTTTCAAAACAACCCAACTGTGTTTTTCAACAAAACTCCTGACATCGAGTGTTTTTCAACACTTATCAGTTTGGTCTTATCCAGTTTGGTCATGTGATCTTACCTGCTTGCAAGCATTTGATCCTTATCCTCGAAACTCAGTATCAGTTTACACACTTAAATTTTTAAATGCAACATTTAATGCTTGAGATATGTCATGATTTTTTTCTTTGTGTGCTGACTGTTATTGATTTTCATTGTGTGTCCCTGTCTAATAAGTCTCTCCATGATGCATAGCTAGAAGACTTAGGGCATGGGGCATATTTTTATTTGCTTTCTTCTTGTGGGTGTCATCTTGAAACTCTTCAGTGTCTCTTGTTGTCTCCTTGACACACTTAGGAGATTTAAGGCATCATCCTTGATAGTTTTTGCACAATCATTCTTATGGTCATCCTGGTGTTTATGCCTTGATGCGAGTGTGGTTTTGCTACATTAAATTGGGTAAGCTAACATTGCAGTCATCTTGACCTTTATGTCCTTGATGCTCATGTTAGAATCTTTCCACATTCCAATCTGATATAAATCATACTCATATCTTCACAGTTGTGCTTGTGACTAGTGATGATTGTGTGATTTTCCGATGTCCGTTAATAATGGCCCAATGATGAAAATAAGTTCCTTACATTCTCTAATGAATGAAGAACACAAAATCCTATGTTACAATTGGTCTATTGCAAGTACACCTTTACATTTTCATGTAGCTTGCATTGTTAGACCTCATGTTAATTTTCATTTATAGGCTGCATTATGAGTTTGAGAGGGTTTCCTTCATCTTTATTTTGGAATTTTAATCAACTGTGATCACGTTCTGATCTTCATTTCCTTATCTTCTTTCGTGATCTCAATCAAAATTCTCTATCTTAAATAGTTGATTGATTTTGGGGCATCCTCTTTCTTAAGGAAAATTCTCTTTCTTCTCTCCATTTCTTTCCATCTCTTCCAAACTTCTATCTCCCATTTGCTTTCACCCCACTTCTTTTTCTCTAATTCAACCTTGGGGCATAACCTTTCATGATGATCTACCTTGGTTTTGTGATCTTTATATCTTTTATCTTACATCAAGAACCTTATCTTTAGTTTGATTTGATCAAATTTATCAATGTGATGTTTCTCCTCTATCTCATTTCAATTTCAATCATGAGGGGGTAGTACCTATCAAACTTCAATCCTTGATTCAGCTTTATCAAACCTATCAATCAAACCTTGCTTGAGACTTGACAATTACCTATTTATAGGGGTGTTGCCCTTGTCTTTTTCAATCAGCTTATCTTTGTCTTGATGTGTTCTCATCCGTCGAACACACATCTGGGTTGTTTTGTGATCCCAAATCGATCTCACATTTTAATTCCATTCTTTGACCACATGTGATCCCAAATCGATCTCACATTAGTCAAAGAGGGGCAAATGTATGCACCTTAAAATGGTCGCCTAGACTTTGGGCCCCATTTATTAATTTATCAATTTCCTAAATCAATGCTTTGCAATTTTCAAATCAATTCCTTGATCAAATCACAATTAAATCAATAATTCAAATATTTCTAAGGTTTGATCATTTCATCAATAATTTTATTTAATTAAAAGAAATATTCTCTTTTAAATAAATATAATAGGCTTATTTAATTAAAAGAAATATCTTAAATAAAATAATCTTATTTAATTAAAACCCTTTTTAATTGAATGATTTTATCTTATTTAATTAAATATTCCTCTTTTTATTAAATAAACTTATCTTATTTATTTAAAAGATAATTCCTCTTTTAAATAAATAAAATCCCCACTTAAAGCAAAATCTGTGATGGAAAAGGAAATAAATTAAACAAAAATCCTTTTCCTGATTTTTTCAATAATTTTATTTAATTAAAAGAAATATTCCCAGTTAAATAAATAAAATAACTTTATTTACTTGAAAGAAATATCTTTTAAAATGAAATAAATTTATTTAATTAAATGATTTTTTAATTAAATGATTTTATCTTATTTAGAATGATATCTCTCTTTTAATTAAATAATGTTATCTTATTTAATTAATAGAGAATCATTCTTTTAAATAAATAAAAAATCTTCTTAAAGCTCTTTGTGATGAAAAAAGGGAAACAAATAATTAAAAATAAATAAAATTCCTTTTCTCTCCACACTTTCTAAAAAATGAGTTTTATTTCCTCTTTTTGGATTTATCTCACATTGCTCTTGAGGATGCATTCTCTTCCACATTTTCCTATATAAGGAGCCCTCTCCTTCTCATTAAAGATCCCAAAATTTTCATGTTATTGTTATAGTGCTAGTTTGGAGAGCAATCTTGGAAGAAGCTTTTGAGCACATTTGGAGCTTGGATATTTGAGACTTCTTTCTTCTTGTCTTCTTCTCTCATGCCTTATGGCAATCCATAGTTTAGATTAATATTGCATTCACATAATAGTTTAAATTCATGTTTCCTTTCATAGATTAACATTGTATAAGCATTCATTTCAATAGAATAGTTTATTTCTTGCATTGTTATCATCTAAACTAGTTTCATTTGCATGCAATAACTTGATGATCATGGAGATTAGCACGCTTGCTATTCATCTTTGAATCTCTCATTTCTTGGTGTACTTGCATGGGCATAACTAGGTCAATCTGAGGGCCTCATATACAAACCCTTGCACTCCACGAATAGAGAGTTGTGAATCGCTATTTGAGACCTCACTGTTGAGTGTTCTTGGATGTAATGATTCACAAAAGTGTGACTACTTTCTAGCACACAAGAGGAAGGCCTCCTTTTATAGTGATTTAGGGCACAGTCCTCTAGATGGGCCACCTTGGAGAATTAAATCTCAATTATGTCCTCACCTTTTGAAAATATATCTAGATTAAATGCAATTAAAGGATTTACCATCCTGAAACCCGAAATGGCCAAGTCGGAAGTGGGAAATTAAATCTCCCAAAAGCCCGAAGCCCAAAAATTAAGGATTTGGAGATTTTGGAGAAAGGGGTCAAAGTCAACATTGACCCTAACCTAGTCAGGGTTGAGCTCAACCCTGACCTAGTCAGGGTCAACCTAAGACATTGACCTTTTTCTTAGGTTGACTCAAAACTAAATTAGGAGGTCCTGGGGATGCCCAAAAACCTAGAATTGATGCCAGAACAGGACAGAATGTCAGGAATAGGCATAAAATCCTATGATTATTGAAATGAAGGCTAGGAGGATCCATTTCTAAATCCCACCTAGAAAATAGAGCCATGGAAGAGGGAAATTCAGGAGAATCCTTAAGATCCTAACCCTAATTTCACCTAGAATGAAGAAATCAAGTGCGGGGAAGAAGTGGAAAATGGGGAGAAAAGCCAAATACATGCAAAGACCCAATCAAGGTGCTTAAGATGACCCTAAACCACTTACTCGGAGGGCTAAACACTCTTATCATGGAAGTGCTTCCATTTTAAGACGATACATTAAGCCCCCACTTTAGCAAGAGTATGGACTCAATCCAAACTCTTGGTAAAGGAGATCAGAATAAAAAGATAATCTTATCATAATCCAAAGGACAAAGAGAAACCTTAAGCCCCTAGGGAATCAAGTCTTCATTTACTCCTAGATCATAATAAGAGAGACATCTCTAGAGAGAGAAATAAGGTGTGATTACCTCACCCAATGAGAACTTATGTCCCATTGTGAACCACATAGGAAAATGGTGCAACTGGAAAGATGGAATTGAACCACCTAGTGAATGTGGCTACTCACTAGTCAACCCATCAAGGATTCATCCTTAGGAATATTCTATTCCATAAGAATAAAACCAAAAATAAAAAACAAAAGAGATCCAGTCTTAAGGACACCTCCGACCTTAAGGGATCACAATATATGTGTATTTGAAACTAAAGGGATCAAGAGATCCTAAAATATAAATCTGTGCTTTAAGGATTAGTTACTAATCCAAAAAAGGAAAAGAAGTATCTTGAAAAATATGTGTGTATTGAAAAGTGTGTGTGTGCAACAGGTGAGAAGAGCGTATGCCCCCACGTTAAAGTCATTGCTGACACTTTAACAAGAGCAATAGCTTTAACGGAAACATAAACAACTCCACTGATTACGTTTCCACGTCGAGATGCCCCCAGATGAAGACAACTCAAGGGAAATATCATAGAAACATACAGAGAACACAGAAGGGATCTACCTACCATGAGGTTAGTATGATCATAAGATAATATATATGATATTATTACAAATGAATTGACATCATTCCCCAAAGAAAGTAGAACTACAATCACAAAGGAGGAAAGATCACATAAGATATACGAAGGAGAATCTTTTCAGACCATGACATGGAGACCAAAAAGAATTAGTGCTACCATATCTTGAATCCTAGCAGATTACACAAGGAAACATGTACGAACAATAGCACAGTTACAACATAACATTGAACAATGCATAGAAGAATAGAGATACATATAGAGGAATTTGAACAAAAGTTTCGATTCCTTTATCACCTTACACCAACTAAGTAACAAGGATCGTATAAAAGAATCTAATAACATTTAGCAAACACATTATGGGAGAAGCACAGTACAGCAGGCAAACACACAACAAAGCTACCATGAAGTACAAGCCGATCAAGCGTGCCGCCTACTCTCCCCATCTCGTTGTAATCATTTAGGGAAGGTGGGTAACTCGCAAGAGGGACTATATCCAACACAGTAGGAATGATAGCCAGTTCCAAACAAGGATCCTCTTGAGAATCACTATGTTCGACACTAGGTGTAAGAGTTAATTGTGATGAAAGCATATTAGGTAAATCAATGTCAATGTCAATAGTCTCATATTCATCATTAACATCATCAGTATCTTCAAGAGTATCATCTTCATCAAAATTAATCAAAATAGGATCTAAGATATGAATAGAATCATCATAATCATGCATGTGAACATCATTATTAGTAACAACATCTTCTAACACATTATGCATAGGCTTATCCGAAGAAGGTAGAGATCTTTTAGCTTTAGCATGAGCATGATGCTTTTTACAATGTTCATTAGCAGATCAGGTATGTTTTGATTTGTTTGAAATAGGTTGAGAACTAGGAGGAACAATCGCAGGATCCTTCATAGGTTCTTTAGGAAGATCAATAGGATTTTTATCCATAGGAGAAACAATCACAGGATCTTCGATAGGTTTGATAGGAGGAACTTGATTAACAGAACTAGAAGCCATAGTTAAAGGAGGTATTGAAGGTGTAGGTAAAAGACCATGATTAAGATCCATAGGAGGTGAACTTAATTCAAGGATTTTATGATGTTTATAAGCTTGATATGATCAAAAAAGATTATCACGTCTAGGAGGACATGAATTAGGTAAGGAAGGCCAAAAGAAATCTAGAGTAGCACAATCTCTAGGCCTAGAAGGTTGATATAGACTATGATTAATCATCTTCACTTCATCATCATGAATGAACTTAAGACACTTATGGATAGGGGAAGCAACAACATGCATGGAAGTCAACCAAGGAAAACCTAGCTTAACTTGAAATTGATCAGAAGTAGGAACCACAACAAAGGTAGTGTTCACAATTTTTCCAAAAAGTTCAACCGGCAAGGTAATAGAACCAAATGATGGATAAAAAAACCATTACAAGTTTGAATCCACACATTCGATGTATCATAGAAGTCATGTTGTAAGCTTTTCATAAAAATATTTTCTTCAGTGATAACATTGACTAAGGAGGTAGGATCAACAAGACAACCACGAGTAGGTATCTGAGCAACCCTAGCAGCAATATAAAGGGGACCATCAGGAGCTTTAATAATCTTAGAGTCATCAAAGGTAATCAAAAGTTCTCGAGGTCTTTTATTCTTAAATTGTTGTCAAGGTTTAGGTTGAGGTTTCACTTTAGGTTTAGGTTTCAGTCGATGTTGAGATTGAACTTGAGGTTGAATCAGAGTTTGAATTTTAGGTTGAGGTTGAGGTGGAGATACAGAGTGATCAACATGCTCCACTTGATTAACAACATGATTGAGATCATCCATCTTTGAATCATACACAATTTCCATAGCAGATGGTTGAGCAATAGTATTAGTATCATGCGTAGGTAAAGGATTCATATAGATTTGAAGGTTCTGATTAGGAGGAGAGACAGATTGATTCCCACTACTATCCAGATTATCAACAGATAAAACCTTAGAATTGATTAGATCTTGAATCTTATGTTTTAAAGAATAACATCTCTCAGTATCATGACCATTCTGATGATGATATTGACAAAAATCATTTTGATCAAAAGATTTAGATGCAATCGTAATAGCTAAAAGAGGTTGAATAGGAGGTAAAGTAATCATATTAGCAGCTAACAACCTATTCATAATAGCATGTAAAGTTTCAAAAAGAGGAGTAAATGTATGATTTAATCGAAAAGAAATGGATGCAGAAGTGGCATTATGAGATGCAACAACAACTTGATTAGCAACTGCATTCTCTTGTTAGTTTATCTTGACATAATTATTGAATTTTTGAAACTTGTTTGGATTAGGAGCAGCATCACTCTTATCAACTGGAATAAGAGCCATTGGAGCGTTGCTCTCAAATTGACTCACTTGTAATTGATAATGATGAAGCACTGCACAAAGTTGTTGAAAATAGGTAAATTCAGTAAGCAAAATCTTATCTCTAATATCCTTTTGCAAATTTGAAATAAACATATGTTGAATATCAATATTAGGAACATGATAGGAAATATGGGCATGCAAATGCTTAAATCTACCAATAAATTCAGTCAATTTTCTTTAGCACTTTGTTTACAATGCATTAAATTAGTCAATGACACTTGCGGGCCAGTATTATTTTGAAATTTTTGAATAAAGGCATTAGCAAGTTGTGGAAAGGAATCAATTGAATAAGGAGGCAAGGAACAATACCATTGTAAGGCCTTGTCATGAAAAGTTTTAGCAAATAGTTTGGCTAAAATCCTATGGTCATGAGCATAATCACAAAGGATTTGGAATGTTTTAACATGATGAACAGGATCTCCTTTTCCATTATAATTCTCAAGATGAGGCATCTCACCTTGCTGAGGAATACGAGTACGAATAATATCCCAGGACAAGGGACTTCCCATGTCACATGTAGGAATACTAAACTTGTTTTGAGTTAAGGAAGCAAGTTGTTGTTGTAAGGATGAGATAGTTTGAGCCAAACTGATGAATGTTGAATCATTAGAGGAAATAGGGGGAGTAGCAACATTAGACACACTTGGTAAAGTGTAAGAAGCTACAAGAATAGAGGACACAACTGGAGGAACACTAGGAACTACAGTTGGAGGCGAATTGGAATAAGTGAAAGGAACATTATGATATGAAGGTTGTGATACAGGAAGGGACATAGGAGGAACACTCATAGGAATAGAGGGAACCATCATAGTCACCAAAGGAGTATAGATAGGAATACTAGGTAAAGGATTAGAAGGAGGTTCAATACTAGTGATAGGAGTAGTTAACCCTAAATCTTGAGCTTCTTGAGATAAAGGTTTAACATTGGAATGCACAAGATGAGTAATACCACACAAGAGGTTAATACCTTGATCGCTATCATGGAGAAATTTCTTAAGAGCCTCTATAGCTTGAATGAAATCTTGATTATGGTTTTCTTGAAGAAGCCAATTACCCATTTTATCAAGTTCAGTGGAAAGTTTTTGGACTTGTTCAGGAGGAACTCTTAAAGCATCATCCTCATCATGAGATGAGTGAGAAGAGTTTTGCTGCATAGTAGGATTGGAATCATGAAGAATCAAGTTATCATTGGGGATCCTAAGGAAAGGAGAAGAAGATTCAGGATCAAAGGCACCCATGAGTCTATGACTTCTTCTAACCGGAATGTTATAAGTAGGACTAGTGGTAGTAAAGCTCATAAACTAATATAATGCAAATGAACTAAAATAAGAACACATAAAGCATGAAAATGAAATCTAATTAGCATGCAAGATCAATCACAAAGGACAAATCTAATTCTAACAAGATAAAAGGAACACACAAGATAAGACAAAGGGAAATCTAACACCAAAAATAAAGAGAGTAAGCTAGTCGGGTCCACCAAAATGAATAGATGTAAAATGGATTCGCCTCTATTCAAATGTAAAGGGGGAAATATGAGACCTATTCTCAAACCCAAATTCCCCAATGAAGAGATTCGATTTGATCAACCTAGAGGTTAATACACAATTGAATCAATTTATGGTTAATATGGAAAAGAAAGTAAATCTAATATTTCCCTTTTTGTGGAATGGATATTATGTTTAGAATATTGAACAATTGAAATACAAAAAATTAGGGCACATCTAGAAAATGTTGAATTCTGGTGTCTGTGTGTACTTTCTAGAAAATCTAAAACTTGTCCTGGACTGGAAATGTTGAGACAGAGAAAACCCAGAAATCTTTCCTCAAGATGGCTCAGCTCAGGTTTGACGCTCATAAAAGGTCAAATACCACATTCTTTATTTGAAGACTGGTTCGAATTTTGTTCGCAGATCCCAGAAGATGGCTGAAAAGGGTATCCAAATTCGCTCTCAAATCTAAAACTCTGCACTTGTACCTACAAGAAAATGGGGGTTTTTGTTGTATGGGGGGTTTGTCTTGGTCAAACCTCAATTTAGGAATTAACCTTGAAATTGAATTGAAATGTATTGTGCATAAACAAAGTAATTGAAACAAATCACCTCACTTATGTTGAAGTCCTTGTAGAGGATTCAAATCCTCAAATCCACAAGTAGGAATGAATGTAGGATGTAGGATGTCTCCAATCAATGGTATTTGATCTTCAACACCAATCTTGAATTGATCTTTGCATATGAGAAGGCTTGAATGAATGGAGAATGATGGATCATCAAAGGGGGCTCCAAAGAGATTGAATCCTTCAAAAGCTAACAATGGATCTCCTTGATGGATGAATGCTTGAACACTTGAATGCTTGAAGACTTTCTTGAATGCTTAAATTCACTTGCTTGCACTTGAGAGCTTGAGAGCTTGAGATGTGATATGAAAACTTGATGTGAAAATGAGAGAGGAAGGCCTCCTTTTATAGTGATCTAGGGCACAGTCCTCTAGATGGGCCACCTTGGAGAATTAAATCCCAATTAGGTCCTCACCTTTAGAAAATACATCTAGATTAAATGCAATTAAAGGATTTACCATCCTGAAACCCAAAATGGCCGACCCAGAAGTGGAAAATTAAATCTCCTGAAAGCCCGAAGCCTGGAAATTAAGGATCTGGAGATTTTGGAGAAAGGGTCAAAGTCAAAATTGACCCTGACCTAGTCAAGGTCAATCTCAACCCTGACCTAGTCAGGGTTGACCTAAGACATTGACCTCTTTCTTAGGTTGACTCAAAACTGAATTAGGAGGTCCCAGGGATGCCCAGAAACCTAGAATTGATGCTAGAACAAGACATAATGTCAGGAATAGACATAAAATCCTATGATTACTAAAATGAAGGCTAGGAGGATCCATTTCTAAATCCTACCTAGAAAATAGAGCCATGGAAGAGGGAGATTTAGGAGAACCTTAAGATCCTAACCCTAATTTCACCTAGAATGAAGAAATCAAGTGTGGGGAAGAAGTGGAAAATGGGGAGAAAAGCCAAATACATGCAAAGACCCAATCAAGGTGCTTAAAATGACCCCAAACCACTTAATCAAAGGGCTAAATGCTCTTATCATGGAAGTGCTTCCATTTTAAGATGATACAGTAACCTAGAAATAGAAAAAGGTAGGGTGTTTGGACTAAATAAAATAATTTTTTAAACCCCTTCAAACTAATAAACCCTATTTCTTCAAATTAAGGCAATTTTATTCAAATTATTTATAATGACAGGAAAATTGACTATCAGAACGGGATCCCCCTTACAATGCACTCACTTCTCAAGCATACCAAGCTTCAAATTCTAAGGGGTATCACTTCCCAAGGAACTTATATCTCTATTATGAGCCATGAAAGTGTGGGATGTCATCATGGGCATGGGTGACCCCTTGCATTAGTGAATAGATTTTTTTTTTGCAACTAGAACAAAGCTTCTAGTATGAGACATATTGTTTAATGGGTGATGTGATAAACTTCTGCAGGAGGTCTCCCAACCTTTAGAACCAAGATTTTATGCACTACAAGAGTACTAGAGGAGAGTTATTAGTCACAATCACACATTTATTAGTGGTTTGGATTATTAGTCATAATCACACATTTAACTAGTACTGGTTTGGATGGAGACTTGGATTTTGCATGTTACCACTTGAGGTCATCCCTTGGAACATTCAAAGTGAACACCTTGGTCCAAGGCATGCCTCTCTAACAAAATTGCATAGACATTCTTAAACTTATCCCATATGTCTTTTGCATTATCCATGTGTTGGATATCAACATATTTGACATCATATAAGGCACTTGCAATTTCTATCATTAATGAGTTGTGTATCAGCATTTCCTTTTTCTCATTTACAAAGGGTACTCCATTTGGTGGTTTGTACTATACAGTAAGATATCCAACTATTGTTTCTAATAGTCCTGACAAATGTAACTTCATTCTGCTTGCCCATGTATTGAAATTATCCCTGGTAAACTTGGGTACTTCCTTCCTATATATCTTCTAATCTTTTCCCTAAGCAGTTTAATCTTTCTGAATCAAGGAACTTAGCTCTAATACCAATTATAGGTATAGGATCAATTATTGAGAGGGAGGTGAATCAGTAATCACCAACTTAAACTAGATTTCACAGTCTCTATAATATCCCTGTCATAAAGTAAACAAATTATTTATCTTTTGTGTGTGGATCGATTGATTTAGCTTATCTCGCTCCCTTTTTATTTTTGTTCCATAGGTGTCTGTCATGTCGGCTTCTTTTGTTAACCCTTAGGAATTGATCCGAAGGGGTATTTATGACCGGCGTGTAGGATGTAATTTTCATATGTTGAGATTTGATACTTTATTTTATTTTTGCAAATTCTTGTTGGGATTCATCTATCTACCATTTCAAAGGTGAAATATCCTCCCTATTTGGTACTCCACAATTTTGGTGGGATTCAAACCTCACCCTACTCTGCTTGTTCTCTGGTTCTAGATTTGGTAATCTGAAGCCACAACTATTATTCATATTACATCTTGCAAGTATTATTGTGTAGTAATATTAAATTTTGGAGTATATTGAGGTTGTATGACTCTCATCCCTCAACCCATTTCCAAATCCTCTTGTACCACCTAAAATCTTCACTACACGGCCTCAACACCCACCGTACGACCCCCAAGTATGACATCCAACTCCATCATACATACTTCTCTCCACCATATGACTTGCACAATCCTCACCGTATGGCCTATGAACTACTAACCATACATCCTGCATCATAATCCTGTAGGGCCTACACTCAATGGCACTTGCCTCCGTATGGCCCAGACCTCCATACCGTACAATATCCCAAATTCTATTGTACTGTTCTTGACTTATGTATGACTATGCCTTATTGTATGACCCTCACACTCAGAACATTGTACGACCTCAACATATCCTTACAACCTTCTTGGCAACTTTGTACGACACCCATTACATCTGTACGACCTTCTCCAGCTACACCAAATGGCCTGCAGCCACTCCCTATGTATGGTATGGTCGAATTGTGTCCTGGTTGTGTATAGTTCTCCTGTGGACATGGTCGTGAATATTAAAGTGGTATTACAACTTGAGATCCTGCCAACCTATGGAAAGTGAATGAAAGTCTATAGCTGGAAATGAAGGAGATCCCACTCAGCTGATAGAATGTCAGATCAAGAACCCACTCCTACTGATTTCATGGCACTATTGAGGGAACTTTCAAGGAATCAGGCACAAATCAATGACACTCAATGACTTGTGGAGGAAGCTCTTCAAAAACTAGCAGACAATAAGATATCTGGTGAACAAAATGGTCACACTACCGACTCATTTATGGGAAAAGAAAATCCTCATCTGGCATGCTCCTGTACTTCCATGCCAATTTTCCCTCGAAGGACAGAAGCACCACAAGGAGGAAGGCAACCGACCTTTAAGGAAGTTCAAGAACAGTTAAAAGAAGACCGAAAGAATGCAAACTTGGAAGGGGATATATCCTACAAAGACTATGCAAATTGAGAATGTGATACTCCAGAAGTGGAAGCTGAGGATATGTTAATGATGATCTCAAAAGGAAGCTGAGTAAAGTAAATCTATCACCATTTAATGGATCCAGATCCATATCTTCCTAGGCATGGGTAATGAAGGTTGATACTTACTTCTAGCTCAATCCAATGCCAGAGGAGGAAGTAATTAAATTTACAGCACTTCACTTGGAGGGAGTGGGACATGAATGGTGGCATCATGACACCATCACATTGGGACATGACCCAGTAAGTACATATGCTGAATTCACTGAAAGGATGATAGATCATTTTAATGGTAAAGATCCAAAGCTTAATTTTAAAGAGCTAGTTCAATTAAGGCAAACTGGTTTGGTCGACCAATACATCACAAAGTTTTAGAAGCTCCCTATGTTGGTTACAAATGTTTTTGAAAGGAGATAGATAGTACTCTTCATGGATGGATTAATAGAACCATTAAGGGGATGGGTTAAGAGATTCAATCCTACCACCCTTGCAGAGGCTATAAAAAAGGCATTAAGTATGGCATCATCATCAATGTCCTCCTCTCGAGGCTACTCCCACTCCAAACCACCATTCATTCCAAGAGACAAAGATACCAAACCTTTGCTAAAGAAGCCTTCATTGGATGAAGCCACCAGACAAGAGCACCAAAGGAAGAAATTATGTTTTAATTGTAAGGAACTATGGGAACCTAGGCATAGATGCCCTAGTAAGGGAAAATACACTACATCAAGGTTGGGTCTGATGATAATGAGGAAAACCAAGGGAAACTTCCCACAGAAGATAGTCACCCATAGGAGGTCTCCAAAATGGTTAGCTTGAACCATATGGAGAGAATCACAACACTGGTACGGTGTGGAGGAACCATCACTTTGGTTGGAAGCCTGAGATGTATGGTATTTTGGGTACAGGGAACCCTTCAGGGGTAGAGGGTCATTGTGATGCTTGATAGAAAAGCCACTCTTCACTTTATAAACTCATCCTTGGTGAAGAGAAGAGGTCTTCCTATAGAGGCTCACGCAAGTTTCCAAGTCAAGGTCGCTAGAGGAACACTCTTACCTTGCACACACTTGGTTCCCCAACTGAGTATCACCATGGCTAATCACACTATGATAGAGGATTTATTTGTAGTGGACATGGATGATATGGAGGTTATTCTAGGCATATAGTGGATGGAGTCCCTGGATGAATACACACAAAGTTTCAAGAGGATGGATTTTACTTTTGTGGCTGAAGGAAAGAAAGTTGTTCTCTGAGGGATGGCTAATGAGGGTCCCAAGGAAGTCTCCACCCAACAGATGGAGGTGATTTTTCAGCATGATGACATAGGATGGATTGCACACTATTTTGTTTTGGTAGAACTAGTTGAAGTACAACAAATGCAACCCTAGGATTCTAATCTACAGGCTATCCTGAGTACCAATGATAAAGTTTTTGTAGACATCTCTCCTAGCCTATCACCCCATCATGGGTTTGAGCATACCATTGAATTGGAAGCTAGTGCCAAATCATTTATCACCACGCCATACTGCCATCCCAAGAAATTCAAAGATGAGATTGAGCAGATGATTCAAGAGCTACTCGAGAAGGGATGGATCCGTATGAGTTCTAGCCCTTTTGAATCATCAGTAGTATTGGTGAAAAAGAAAGATGGAACATTACGCATGTGTGTGTACTATTGTGCATTGAATAAAAAGATAATAAAAAATAGATATCCTATTCCCAGGATCAATAAATTGTTAGATGAATTTCATGGTGTGGTTTATTATTCTAAAAGAGATCTTTGTTTTCGATACCATCAAATCCGCATGCGAGAAGAAGATGTGGAGAAGACAACTTTTCATTGTCACTATGGGTACTATGAGTTCCTGGTCATGCCATTCGGACTAACGAACACACCAGCTACTTTCCAATCTTGCATGAATCACATCTTCAACAAACAATTGTGTAAGTACTTGTTGGTATTTTTTGATGACATCCTTATTTATAGTAAAACTTGGGAAGAACACCTGAGATAGTTGGATGAAGTCCTTGGGATCATGAAGGCTCAATCCTTGTTCACCAAGAAATCCAAGTGTGAATTTGGGATGATAGAAATATTGTACCTAGGGAACATGGTTAGTAAACATGGAGTACAGGTCCACCAGGAGAAGATTCAAGCTATAATTGAATAGCCTCCACCAAAATCACTCTCTAAGTTGTGAGGCTTCTTTGGATTGTGTAGTTGTTATTGAAGGTTTGTAAAAGGATTCTCTCAGCTTAGTGCAGCATTAAAAAATCTAACTAAGAAGGGGTCCTTCCAATGGAATGAAAAGGCACAACACACTTTTGAGAAGTTAAAAGAAGCAATGAGCACTTGCCCAGTCCTCGCCCTACCTGATTTCACTCAACCATTCATTCTGGAATGTGACACATCTAGAGAGGGCATTGGCATGGTCCTAATGCAGGAAAGACACCCTATAGTCTATGAAAGTCAGAAGCTGATGAAAGATGAGCACCTATATTCCATCTTCAACAAAGAGATGTTGGCCATTATGCATGCCTTGACCAAGTTTTGGAAATATTTGGTGGGTGCCAAGTTCACCGTTTGCACTGATCATAACAGCTTAAAATATTTTTTGGATCAATGAGATCTAAACGAGAGGCAAAAAAAATGGGTAAGTAAGATCTAGGCTTTTAATTTTGACATTGAATATGTAAAAGGGAAGAATAATGTGGTTGCAGATGCTTTGTCAAGAAAGCCAGCCATCTGCACGTTGTCACAAATCTTAGCTGATTGGAAAGCACACTTATTAGTGGAATATTCTAAAAACACATTTGCATGTAAATTAATGGACGGTGACAATCAGGATGACTATTACAAGGTGGTGGATGACATCATTTACTATAAGGATCGGATATTCTTAGTACTTGAGTCCAAAATGAAGAAAAAATCTTGAAGGAAATACATGTCTCACCATTGGCCAAACACCCGGGGTTTCTCAAGACCTACAAACATCTTAGGGAGAGGTTCACATGGAAGGGACTTAAAGATGATGTCTTGCAGTACATGTGGGAATGTGTAGTATGCTAGCAAAACAAATCCAAACACACCTTACCCACCGGACTACTACAACCCTTGCCCATACCAGAATAGAAGTCAAATGGTATCTCCATCAACTTCATCACTAGACTTCCTAAGGTAAATGGAAGGGACTATATCTTTGTTGTGGTTGATAGGCTGATGAAGTATGCACACTTCTTCGCTATCTCCTTAGATTTCCAGGCCGCACAGGTAGCTGACTTATTTTTCAGAGAAGTTTTTCATTTTCATGGGTTACCCTAAAACATTGTTAGTGACAGGGATGGTCAGTTCCTCAGCATCTTCTAGATAGAATTGTTTTGGTTGGTAGGAATAGAATTGTCACACAGAACCAACTACCACCCTTAAACTGACGGATAGATAGAAATTGTGAACAAATGGGTAGAAGGTTACCTTTGGAACTATGTTTCAGCATAGCAATGGGCATGGGTCAAATGGCTGCATTTGGGAGAATATTTCTACAATACCACTTATCATATGTCTATTGGGATGGAACCCTTCAAAGCACTCTACGGATACAAACCCCTTTCATTTATTGATAGGGTTCTGGGTGACAGTCACGCATTGAGGGCAAAGGATTGGCTTTAGGAAGGGAAAGACATTCTCAAATTCTTGAAGAAAAACTTACAAAATACATAGAATCAACAAAAGATCTATGCTGACAGACACATAATAGAGAGAAGCTTTGAGGTAGGTGACTTAGTATATCTCAAACTCCAGTTGTACAGGCAATCATCATTGAAAGCAAAGGGGAAAGAAAAGTTGAGACCATGCTTTTATGGTCCTTATCATATAACTCGTTGTATCGGTGAAGTTTCTTATGAACTTGAACTGCCAGAGGGGAGCCGCATCCAAAACATCTTTCATTTCTCCTTCCTGAAGAAAGTCGTGGGAATGAACATTGTAGTAACCACAGACCTTCCACCACTGAATGAATAAGGGAAGCTCTTATTGGAACTAGTTGAGATCATTGATGTATGGGAGAAGACACTGCGAAATTGTACCCTGAAGGAATACTTGGTACGTTGGAAGCACTTGCCACTGGATGACACCACTTGGGAAGGTGAACACATTCTCCATCATCCGACGTTACATTTTATTGAGGATAAGAAAACTTTAGGATGGGAGGACTGTAATATCCCTATCATAAAGTAAACAAATTATTTATCTTTTGTGTGCGAACTGATTAATTTAGCTTATCTTGCTCCCTTTTTATTTTTGTTTTGTTGGTGTTTTTCATGTCGGCTTCTTTTGTTAACCCTCAGGAATTTCTTCGAAGGGGTATTTATGACTAGCATGTAGGATATAATTTTCATATGTTGAGATTTGATACTTTATTGTATTTATGTGAATTCCTATTGGGATTTGGCTATCTGCCATTTTGGAGGTGAAATATCCTCCCTATTTGGTACTCCACAGTTTCGGTGGGATTCAACCCTCACCCTAATCAGCTTATTCTCTAATTCTAGATTTGGAAATCTAAAGCGATAATTGTTATTCATATTTCATCTTGCAAGTATTATTGTGTAGTAATATTAAAGTTTGGAGTATATTGAGGTTCATTGTACGGCTCTCATCTCTCAGCCCATTTCCAACTCCTCCTGTACTACCTGCACTCTTCACTACACAACCTTAACACCCACCGCACGACCCCCAAGTATGACATCCATCTCCACCATACAGACTTCTCTCTATTGTATGGCCTAAACAATCCTCACCGTACGGCCTACAAACTACCAACCATATGACTTGCATCATAATTCCATAAGGCCTACACCCAACGACACTTGCCTCCATATAGCCCAGACCTCCATACCATACGACATCCCAAATTCCATTGTACAGGTCTTGACTTTCGTACAGCTCTGCCTTACCATAAGGCCCTCACACTCAGAACACCATACGACCTCAACACATCCATACGACCTTCTTGGAAACTTTGTATGACACCCAAGACATCCATTCGGCCTTCTCCAACTACATTGTATGGCCTGTAGCCACTGCCTCTGTATGGTCTGGTCAAATTATGTCTAGGTTGTGTATAGTTCTCTTGTGGACATGGTCAAGAATATTATAGTCTCAATACTTCTTTAAACTGATTTACCGATTGAGATATATTTAAACCTAGCTATAACATCATTATCGGTTAACTTGAACATTAAACATCCATGCAACATATAAAATCATCCACACAACAATAATATAAGTATTTACCTCATGGAAACCCAATTAGGGTGAAAACCACAGTGTGAGAAAATTTCCCATAGATAATTGTACTCTTTTGAAATACACCTGGTTAAGAGCCTGCCTTGTTAAATGCTCACCCGATTAGGGTTACAAAATCATTGTTAAATGCTACCATGTTAAGGGATTTCCATGGAGACATGTTAAAGTATTTACCCTATTAGGAGTAACCTGGTTAGAGGATTTTAAAGATTCTTTTGTGAATGCCACCTGGTTAGAGGATTTTACAATAGACTTGTTAGGGTCACCCAATAAGGGATTTTACTATCATAATTGTTAGAGAGTAACAACTAACAAATGATTTTTAGTTCACATTAATCTTGCTAATTCAGATCCAATGAAGTTCCTTAACACAATAACATACCAATTCAATTCTTTAACTGTCTCTATATCCTTATTTTTTATCGCAACAATACTTCTCTGATTACTTCTCTAACCCATCGATATCTAGTCTTTCACCACAATCTTCTTCTTATCTCCGTCGTGATACCAAATTTCTTCTTTCGTCTTCCTTAAGTATGTTTCCTCGACCATAAACCCTAAACCTAAATTCAATTATATGTATCTTTCATATCAAATCTAACCATCCATAATACGTTTAACCTTGATCTTTGTGTCATCATCTTACTCCTTAGATTATTCTTGAGTCGTCCTACTTTCTTAATTCATCATCTATTCTTCCTTCACCTTTAAGTGTTTAAAATCTCTGATAAGACTTCCTTTGTACTGATAAGGATTTATTTAGTGTACCAATAATACAATAGTTTACCGGAAAGTACCTTAATCAAATTACCTTCACCTTTACTCATATCTGATTAACATCTTTTTGAATAACATCCTCCAACTTAACTTCTTAGCATATTCTGATAAATAATCAAATCATCCATCTATCCACCATTATTTGTCTTAACTGTTACCTGATTAGATTCCTATCGACATATCCTTTTCCTTACTTAACTTCTCATTACAACAATAATATTTTCCTTTGTGATAGATATGGTAACAATTAAAAACATCATGTCAAACAATTTGACATCAATAACAAACATATAAATGATTATCATGTATACCAATAATGTATTTTCTAGTAGCAACAATCTCCAACTTATTATGCCAACAATAATTTCGCATTGATTATTTCCATTCTAAAAACATTTGGTATCACTAGTTATTCTATGAAATTATAGAATTAAGGCAAAACCACTCCTAAATTTTTCTATTTTCACAAGATGGTAAGTAATATACAAGTAGTTTGGCATATCAAAAAAGGGTAGCTTGAGGTGGTTTATCAACCACATAATTTTAAAGATCACTTTTTAAATTCCATTCCTCATTGAACCTCTTCCCAGATCCCTAAACATAAGCTACAATTTTTTGTCATGAAAAATAAAATCAACACCCAAGAGGAATCATTAATAGGTTTAGGGCAGCTTTGCTAGACACTAAGATGATTCACAAAACTTAAAAGGAATTCGTCACTATTTAATACAAATATTGGCCCAAACTAAATATGCTAAAAAATCGAATTCATTCTAACAGGGGTACAAAATCTTTACAAAAATAATGAAATAGACATTGTATATTCATAGTTCATATGGCATATGCAATAGAATTTAAGAAGAGGGTAAATAATTTTTTTTAGAACATTTATGTATCCAACCTCTCCTTCTTTGAATTTTATCTCCTAGAGCTTGTACGTCTCCCTTCTCTAAATTTCCCCTTCATCTCTGATCTGTAAGTTTATACCTTCTTAAATAAATATTTTCTCTCCCCTTCACATCAACTTCAATGCCAATAATTAATTTTCATCTTCCTTATATTAAATGGGTATGGGAACGAACACTGCTAAGCTCTCTACAAAAATCATTATTGACCAAATTTAAAAAATCAAAAAAGATAACAGATTTTGGCAAATTTTTCAGCATATGTTCTTCATGATCTACATATTTCACGGTCAAAAACCACAAAAAAAATGCAAAAAAATCATGGTGTTTTTGCGAATCTGAAAAACTAGCCCATACATGGAGCATGGGCTTTAATAAATGAGTATAAGAGTATATTTTTCTATTTTAATTTTTAAATAAGAATGGCTGTAATAAATGGGTATGGAGGGGCTTTTCATAAGCATGGAAACTTGTCTACTCCTGTCTATTTGGTTTTAGGATAAGATAAACATGAATGTTATTTTGAATTTTTTTTTGATACATAGTTTTAAAAATAGATAAATGAAAGAATATTATTAACGCGTGTACTCTATTTAATTAAGAAATACATATACCTATATATATTATTATAAATTAATAATAATGCAATATTATATATATATATATATATATATATATATATATATATATATATATATTAATTGTATATTCTTATCTTTAATCAATTTAATAACTTATAGTTACAACTACATCAATTTCTAAAAGAATAACTTTTAGACTAATACAATACTTACATTATTTTATCTCACAATGGAGTTAGAAATTGTAATTATATAAATAAAATGTACAATTACTTTACCTATCACCACCTCACATATGTCTATATCCAAATATTCTAATCCACACATGCACAAACATATTTTATAAATAAAATTGAATATTAGATTAGAAATTTAATATAACACACAATCATTAATTTAAGTGAGTGTGTGAGTGCCAGATTCCATCATTCCTTGTGTTTTCAGAGTGCTAACCTCTTCTACCTGGGCCTCATTCTCACCTTCAAAATCTGTCCAAAACTTCCAACACTCAATTTTTTAGCAGTACAAGTTACTACCAAAATTTATAATCAATAATTAAACAACATCATTAATCCCTTTCATTCTATGATCAACCATTCATAATACATATAATTATGATGCATAAAAACATAATCAAAGTTACAACTATAACATGTAATATTTATTAAACATGATAATCAAATGTCTAACCATCCATAAAAAAATAAAAATAAAATGTCTAACATCAGTCTAAGTCTCTAACTAGATCAACCATAGTCCGTGAAAGTTGATACAGTCTAAAATATCTCTAAAAACTAGACCATTAAAAATTGAGACATGACTGGAGGGAATGGATCATTCACCTCCCTCTTTTTTGAGGGAATCTTGCCTCTAGGATAGGTCATAGTTACTTGGTCATCCCTCCCTATCTATCCCAACCAGAATGTCAACTATACCCTCCCACTAATCCCTTGCAAGTAACCCCTTGTGTTGCATCCATTGCACCTACTTCAATTGTATGTATTGGCAATGAATCCCCTTGGTTCAAAAACTAGAAATACCAATTATAGTTGGGCTAGTGGGAAATTATAGTTTTGGGCCCCTACAATTCTATGGGTCATTAACCTAGGAAACTATATCCCCCCTTGCCCACCTGGAGGAGATTCTTGAGGAGGGAGTGTTGAGAGATGGATTAGAAGTTGAAGGTGCAATTTATGAGCTTAATGGCCTAGAATCAAGGTGATCATCCAATCCAAGATGACTTAGTTTAGTGGATGCAAAGAAGGGTAGTTGATTGACCCATATAGTTCCTTCCCTATTGTTAAAGGTGGAGCTAAATCAAGAAAGTGTGGTCTATATTGAAGTTCCTATTTATTTCCCATAGGGTTATCAACCCACCCAACCTATAATTCCTCCCCATCCTGATCGGCTCATCCCATTGAGGTTTGCATCTAAACTAGGGTGGGAGGAATTAGAGTATGCTTCAGTATAACATTCAATCAATATCAGTATGCCTGATATATAAGATATAGGGGTGAAGGATTTCAATGAAAGTGAGTAGTTTCAAGTGTCATTTGATCAATTTTGGTCACCTATAGCCACCCACCCACTCCAGGGGGAATTGTAGCTCAAGTTTAACCTCTACCACTTAACTAGTCATAATGGGTGTTATGTCTAGCACCCAATTATTGCCTTCCACCCACCCCCGTGGGAAGAGATAGGGTCACACTCTACTGCATCATTTGATAGTAGCTCATGTGTCCCTAATAAGGTCAACCTCATTTATCTTGCTCAAACTAATCGTATGAGATATGAATCAAATCAAGTGGTTGGTTCAACCACCTTTCTATGTCCAAAATTAGATTCCCCTCTCTGTACATGATTGTGATTCTCACCCTGAAATTATGAAGAAGAAAATCCCTTAATTAAATGATCCACCCAATCTTCTCCTATTGCTCCATCCATCATCTAGGGGGGAGGATTTTGAGGAGAAAGTCCCACTAATATAACAAGATATCTTTCTCTAGACATCATTCCAATAGTGGTTGAATAACCTTTCTATTGTTTGGTTACACACCCATCTTCACTATTTATGGAAGTGAGTGATTGGATGACTAGGATTGGGTGGGTGGTAATTGAAGGAGCACAACCATGAAATGATTCTATCCCATCTTGCCACAATGAATAGTGAGTTTTAGAATTGGCATGAGGGATAAGAGCTAAAAAGGGCATTAATTAATGGTTCAATCATAGTGGTGGGCGAGAGGAAATAGTTGATAAGTGTGGGGTCACAATCCATTTGAAGATGAAATGAAAGAATAATTTTTTGATTCCCATCCTAGGAAGGAACCCAAGTTAGTAAATCAGGATTTTTTTGGGAATCTATAATCAACATTCAATAGATCCCTAATCAACCCCTCCTCCAAGCTATTATAATGGATGTGTTTCCTCGAGTTCTAAACCATATGGATGGAGAAAGTTGAACCAAATAGATAGTGGCTAGGGTAGGAAGAAGAAGGGACTCTAAGAGTTTGATAATATTTGAGTGAGGCTCCTTGATCAACCCATACCTATGTTTCCATCTCTTGTGGTCCCTCAATTATTCAAGTCTAATCTCTTTCTCAATTGGACCCACTTGAGCCATTGAAAATTATTATCCTTGGCCTTCGATGGATCAAGAATCCTTATGTACCCCACATATAGATATCAATCATTTTCCATTTGAACATTTTGACCCTTCTTTGATGGTTGTACGTACTACCCAATGACATTATTTTAATGTGGTAAGGGGGAACCTCTTTAGTCATATGAAAAGAGATCTTTTCTAAGGTATCCTAGAGCGAAGTATCTCAATTTTATTTAATTGGATATGGGTTGGGGTTGGGACGTTATCTATGTATAGAAGCGAGGGGTTGGGTTGGGGCCCTAATACATAAGTGATATGCTATCATGAGTAACCAATGAGACCTACCATAGCAACATTTGGGGTTGAATTTTGACGCCAATTTTGATGATAGTACTATTTGTGTGTGTTTTTTGTGTTTTTTTTTGCAAGTGCCCCGATGGTGTTGTAATAGCGATGGTGATGTCATAATTTTGACACCCGTGTGATTATAAACAAAAAAAGAAAAAGAAATGCTGATTTGTAATTTTTGTGAGCTGTGAAGAGGGCACCGTGCATGAAGAGGGAAGAGGGCAGTGGACTTTTGCTTGCGATTTGTGAAGAGGGCACCATGTGTGAAGAAGGAAGAGGGCACCATGCATGAAGAGGGAAGAGGGCACTAGAATTTTTCTTGTGTGCACGAAGAGGGCACTGGACTTTTGCTTGCGTGCATGAACTTGGCCCTAACTCTACACAGATTTGAGGTAGGTCCGAACTGGACTTTTGCTTGCGTGCTTGAATTCGGCCATGTCTTTTTTGTTATTTGGTTTTATTGTATTGTATTTCATTGGTTTGAAGCTATGGCATCCATTTCATAGAGGTTCTGAGTGTTTTATTCATTTTTTTATTTGTTTAAATGTATAAAAATATTACAAGAATTGACTGAAATACTTTTTCTTGCATGCACGAACTTGGCCATATCTTTTTTGTTACTTGGTTTTATTGCATTGTATTTCACTAGTTTGAAGCTAGGGCATCTATTTATTACATGTTTACCCACTTCTTGGGGCCCATGAGTTTTGATATGGGCATACATGATGTAAATTTGGTCAATGTTTTGTTCAGTTATATATATTATAAGCAATTACAACAATAATCAGTTTTGTTTCTTCCTTTTCCATATAAAGTTGATAGTTTTAGAATTTCATATGAATCTAGTGATGATCGAAAGGCCTTACACTCCTAAAATTTTGAGTTATAAGGTTATTGTCCTTCTCTGTAATTCATTCCAAGCAGTCACCTAGGGAACTCCTAAATATACTTTCAGAGTTGCTATAAAGCATTAACTAATTGTAGATGAAAATAACATATTCATTTCATGCATACATGGTAAAAATTCATGAGATACTAAAGAAGACCTGCTATTTGTCAAACAAATCTTCATTGTCCCCCACAAAGAACTAAGTAATAACTACTCCACCCTTAATTTGTTTAACAATGCACCATATTATATAAAGTAGGTTATGTCACACATGGCATGAACTCTCTTCAAACTCACAATACGTTGCATGTGTAGTACAAAACTCATGAGATTCTAAAGAAAGCCTCACTCTTAATCAACCAAATCTTCCTTGTACCATACAAAAAACTGTGTGATAACTATGTCTACTCCAACCTTAATTGTTTAAGAATTCATCATATCAGATAAGGTATGTTTAAGAATTGTTGGGACTGATCGTTTGGCATGTATTAAATAGATATAATTTTTAGCATATTATTATCATTCTATTTCTTTGTTGTAAACATGACATTGGTTCAATTTTGTAAATTCTTTTTGTGTTAAATGCATTTAAAATAAAGGTCTAATTTTGTAGATTGCTAGCACGAAGGAAGATTTGACCTAGCAGTCTATAGAATTAGACCTCTATCTGTAGCTTTGTCTAATTCTATAGACTGCTAGGTCAAATCTTCCTTCGTGCTAGCAGTCTACAGAATCAGACCTTTATTTTAAATGCATTTAACATAAAGGTTAAAAGGAAAAGACCTGTGTCCTGTAATTTGAAGATTTGACCTAGTAGATTAAATGCAAATAGTACCAAGACAAATCTTAAAGGAATTAGTTAAGCATATTATTATCATGCATTTAATCTTATAAAATCATCAATTCTTAAGCAGTAAGCATAGTAAAAGGTCAATCTTCATTGTCTTCATTATGGGGGATAATGAAGATTTGTCTGACAAATAGAAGGTCTTCTTTAGTATCTTATAATAATATGCTGAAAATTCTTAATCTATTTAAGTAATTCTTATAGATTAGAATTACAACATATTGGCTAACAAATAAAGTAGGTTCAGTTTTAAGATAAAGTATGTTAAGATAAAGAATAGAATTTACAATTAATACCCAATTGTCTAATTAAATAGTCTACTCTTAAAGCATATAAAGTAGGTTCAGTTACTTCAGATAAAGTATGGTTAATCTAGTTTAATACTTTATTAACTGAAGTTGCCTAGGGTTTGACCTATAGAATTAGTCTAACAGTAAATTTAGCATTAAATAGTTCTATCACACATGGCATGAACTCTCTTCAAACTCACAATGTCTAACAGGTCCATGTACCACACAAAGGTAGTACATTATTACTTTATTTCATCACTATCTTCCTTGTACCACAAAAAAAAATGTGTGATAACTATGTCTACTCCAACCTTAATTGTTTAAGAATTCATCATATCAGATAAAGTATGTTTAAGAATTGTTGGGACTGGTCCTTTAGCATATATTAAACATAATAGAATTTAATCTGTAGACATAGTTAATGCACCATATTAGATAAAGTAGGTTCTATCACTAGAAAGGTCCTTGTACCACACAAAAAAAGGAATTCAATAGATTAACTAAGTAGGACCAGTCCTAACATGACTACTAGTCCCAACAATTCTATATATACTTTATAGTTCTATTAATATGCCATTAATATGCATTAATTCAAACCATAAGTAATGCAATAACCTTATTAGTTTAACAATGAATTACAGAGAAGGACAATAACCTTATAATTTTTTACTATTAGAATCTTCACTGTCCCCCACAAAAAACTAAGTAATAACTACTCCACCCTTAATTTGTTTAACAATGCACCATATTGTGTAATGTAGGTTCTATCACACATGGCACAGACTCTCTTCAAACTCACAATGCACCATATTAGATAAAGTAGGTTCTATCACACAAGATTAAGTATAAACTACTAATATCAGTTTAATACATTGATATAAAGTAACAGATAAAGTCGCTTGTAATTACTATTGAATTGATGGTTTAATTTGAAGTAACTAAAAAATGCCATACAAATTAGATTAAGATAACTATTGTCTTATAACCTAATTTAGAATAGTAATAAATTAAAGTATACGTTAATTCTTTATTTCATCACTATTAAGGGTGGAGTAGTTATTACTTAGTTTTTTGTCGGGGACAATGAAGATTTGTCTAACAAATACATGCCATTGGTTCAGTTTTGTAAATTTTTTTACAAATCAAAAAGAACAGAAAAAGAAATGCTCATTTGTAATTTTTGTGAGCTGTGAAGAGGGCACGGTGCGCGAAGAGGGAAGAGGGAACTGGACTTTTGCTTGCGAGCTGTGAAGAGGGCATCCATTTCATAGAGGTTGTGAGTGTTTTATTCATTTTTTTAATTAGTAATTGGCAGATTAAATGAAGATAACACCTTTATCAGTTTAGCATGTTTAATGCATAGTAATTACAAATTGATTCTTATCCGCATTGTTATAAGATGCACTTCTTGGAATGAATTACAGAGAAGGACAATAACCTTATAACTCAAAATTTTAGGAGTGCAAGGCCTTTTGATCATCACTAGATTCATATGAAATTCTAAAATTATCAGATTAAGATAAGTAATTAGATTAAACAAAGAGTGCATCTTATAAAAATGCGGATAAGAATCAATTTATAATTACTATGCATTAAACATGCTAAACTGGTAAAGGTGTTATCTGCATTTAATTTTCCAATTACTAATAGATTAAGCATATTATTACTATGCTTAATGTTCCATTTAAATGCATTTAACACAAAAAGAAATTACAAAACTGAACCAATGGCATGTTTACTTGAGAAAGGTCTAATAGAACTCCCAACAATTCTTATACATACTTTATCTGATATGATGAATTCTTAAACAATTAAGGTTAGAGAAGACATAGTTATCACACAATTTTTTGTGTGGTACAAGGAAGATTTGGCTAGGTCAAATCTTCCTTCATGCTAGTAGTCTACAAAATTAGACCTTTATTAAGAATTCATCATATCATATAAAGTATGTTTAAGAATTGTTGGGATTGGTCCTTTGGCGTGTATTAAATAGAATAAAATTTTTAGCATATTAAATTATCATTCTATTTCTTTGTTGTAAACATGCCAGTGGTTCAGTTTTGTAATTTTTTTTTGTGTTAAATGCATTTTTTTTATCCACATCTTATAACAATGCAAATAAGAATAAATTTGTAATTACTATGCATTAAACATGCTAAACTGATAAAGGTGTTATCTGCATTTAATTTGCCAATTACTAATAGATTAAGCATATTATTAATATGCTTAATGTTCCATTTAAATGCATTTAACACAAAAAAAAATTACAAAACTGAACCAATGGCATGTTTACAACAAAGGTCTAATAGAACTCCCAACAATTCTTAAACATACTTTATCTGATATGATGAATTCTTAAACAATTAAGGTTGGAGTAGACATAGTTATCACATAGTTTTTTGTGTGGTACAAGGAAGATTTGGCTGATTAAGAGTGAGGCCTTCTTTAGAATCTCATGAGTTTTTTACTACACATGCAACATATTGTGAGTTTGAAGAGAGTATGTGCCATGTGTGATGGTTATGTAATGGGAAAGTTATGATGATTTAGTTGTAGAACTACTAGTCCCTTGAAACGTTCAAAGAAAATTCTCAAAAGATGCACTCTCATGGAATACGATGACTTTAAGTTATGCACAAAATGGATCTATCTTCTATCACTATGATCTTATCCTATGTCAAAATGGGAGATTTATGACATAGTATAGATATCCATCAAGGCATAAATAAAATTCAACTTTTCTCTAATGTTGTAGTTGCAAGTAATGAATTTTAAATTTTATTTTCTTATTCATAGAAGCTTGTAGTATAGTTGCTTTTAATGTAGACAATTTGTGGTTTTCAAAAAAATTTATGTCATTCTCTTATCTAAAATATTTTATAAGTTAAAGAAATAACTAATTAATGCTAAATCTCTTATCTAAAATATTTTATAAGTTAAAGCATTTGTTCTTGATCCCTCTGATCAAGTTCTCAAGTCATGAAATGGTTTCAACTATTGTGAGTGGAAAGCAATGATGGTTGTTTGACCCTCCAATATGTTTTCCATTATTTTTCTTTGATGTCCAAGAATTTTTACCAAATAATTGGAGACAAGACTCTAGTCATCCTTTATCATATATTCAATTAAAGGCACTCAAAATCAATGAAAATTACTCTTCATCTATGTATGATTTGTGACAAAATTTTATGCTAAGTTAGAGAGTATTTAAGTTACCACAAACATCACGACTGTTGCTTGTTGCCAGCGGGTCCCTGCTCATTTTGTTTTCTGACTGAGTGATCAAATTGGGGAAGAATTGGCACAAGCAAAGAGAAAGAGAGAAAAAATGGTGCAGTATAATTTCAGGAACAAGTTGGGCCTTGGTCAGATCAATACTGCTCACAATCTCATTGCCAAAGTGGCCAAAGACTATGTTAGGATGATAAAATATGGGGATTCTCTTTACCGCTGTAAATCTTTGAAGGTTGTTGCACTTGGATGGATGTGTATTATTGTTAAGAGAATTGGACCGAGTTTGGCTTACCTTAAATAGAAGAGGCAGAATATGGAAAGGTTGATGTCTATTGACCCAAATACCAGGACTATTTTGATCTGCGGGTACCCTAATGTTGGCAAGAGTTCTTTTATTAATAAGATTACTAGGGAGGATGTGGATGTGCAACCTTATGCTTTTACTACTAAGTCTCTATTTGTTGGGCATACTGAAGAATTAGTCAAGGCATAAATAAAATTCAACTTTTCTCTAATATTGTAGTTGAAAGTAATGAATTTCAAATTTTATTTTCTTATTCATAGAAGCTTGCAATATAGTTGCTTTTAATGCAGACAATTTGTGGTTTTCAAAAAAAGTTATGTGCCAATTTTCTTAGGCAAGGCATGTGTGGATAGGTTTCTTATTAAGTTTGGACTGTAAACTAGCTCACATACTTAGTCATCCTTTATCATATATTCAATTAAAGGAACTCAAAATTAGTGAAAATTACTCTTCATCTATGTATGATTTGTGAAAAAAGTTTATGCTAAGTTGGAGAGTATTTAAGTTACCACAAACATCATGACTGCTGCTTCTTGCCAGCGGGTCCCTGATCATTTTGTTTTTTGACTGAGCGATCAAATTTGGGGAAGAATTAGTGTAGGCAAAGAGAAAGAGAGAAAAAATAGTGCAGTATAATTTCAGGAACAAGTTGGCCCTTGGCTAGATCAATATTGCTCACAATCTCATTGCCAAAGTGGCCAAAGACTATGTTAGGATGATAAAATATGGGGATTCTCTTTACCGCTAAAAATATTTGAAGGTTGTTTCAGTTGGACGGATGTGTACCATTGTTAAGAGAATTGGACTGAGTTTGGCTTACCTCAAACAGGTGAGGCAATATATGGCAAGGTTGTCATCTATTGACCCAAATACCAGGACTATTTTGATCTGTGGGTACCCTAATAGTGGCAAGAGTTCTTTTATTAATAAGATTACTAGGGAGGATGTGGATGTGCAACCTTATGATTTTACTACTAAGTCTTTGTTTGTCGTGCATACTGAAGGATCAGTTAAGGCATAAATAAAATTCAACTTTTCTCTAACATTGTAGTTGAAAGTAATGAATTTTAAATTTTATTTTCTTATTCATAGAAACTTGCAGTATAGTTTCTTTTAATGCAGACAATTTGTGGTTTAAAAAAAAAGATATGTACAAATTTTCTTAGGCAAGGCTTTTTAAGATAGGTTTCTTATTAAGTTTGGACTATAAATTAGCTCATGTGCTTAGTCATCCTTTATCATATATTCAATTAAAGGCACTCAAAATCATCAACAATTACTCTTCATCTATGTATGATTTGTGACAAAAGTTTATGCTAAGTTGGAGAGTATTTAAGTTACCACAAACATCACGATTGTTGCTTGTTGCCAGCGGGTCCCTGCTCGTTCTACTTTCTGACTGAGTGATCAAATTTGGGGAAGAATCAACGTAGGCAAAGAGAAAGAGAGAAAAAATGGTACAGTATATGGCCCTTGGCTAGATTAATAATGCTCGCAATCTCATTACCAAAGTGTCCAAAGACTATGTTAGGTTGATAAAATATGGGGATTCTCTTTAGCGCTGCAAATCTTTGAAGGTTACTGTACTTGGAGAGATGTGTACCATTGTTAAGAGAATTGGACCGAGTTTGGCTTACTTCAAATAGGTGAGGCAACATATGGAAAGGTTTCCATCTATTGACCCAAATACTAGGACTATTTTGATCTGTGGGTACCCTAATGTTGGCAAGAGTTCTTTTATTAATAAGATTACTAAGGCGGATGTGGATGTGCAACCTTATGCTTTTAATACTAAGTCTCTATTTTTTAGACATACTGAAGGATTAGTCAAGGCATAAATAAAATTCAACTTTTCTCTAATGTTGTAGTTGAAAGTAATGAATTTTAAATTTTATTTTCTTATTCATATAAGCTTGCAATATAGTTGCTTTTAATGCAGACAATTTGTTGTTTTAAAAATAAATTATGTGCCAATTTTCTTAGGCAAGGCATTTGTGGATAGGTTTCTTATTAAGTTTGGACTGTAAATTAGCTCATGCTCTTAGTCATCCTTATCATATATTCAATTAAAGGCACTCAAAATTTAAAAAAATTACTCTTCATCTTTATATGATTTGTGACAAAATTTTATGCTAAGTTGGAGAGTATTTAAGTTACCACAAACATCGCGACTACTGCTTGTTGCTAGTGGGTCCCTACTCATTTTGTTTTATGACTGAGCGATCAAATTTGGGGAAGAATCAACGCAGGCAAAGAGAAAGAGAGAAAAAATGGTTTTGTATAACTTCAGGAACAAGTTGGCCCTTGGCCAGATCAATATTGCTCACAATCTCATTGCCAAAGTGGCCAAAGACTATGTTAGGCTGATAAAATATGGAGATTATCTTTACTGCTGCAAATCTTTGAAGGTTGCTACACTTGGATGGATGTGTACCATTTTTAAGAGAATTGGACCGAGTTTGGCATACCTCGAACAGGTGAAGCAGCATATGGAAAGGTTGTCATCTATTGACCCAAATACCAGGACTATTTTGATATGTTGGTACCCTAATGTTGGAAAGAGTTCTTTTATTAATAAAATTACTAGGGAAGATGTGGATGTGAAACCTTATGCTTTTACTACTAAGTCTTTGTTTGTCGGGCATACTGAAGGATCAGTCAAGGCATAAATAAAATTCAACTTTTCTCTAATGTTGTAATTGAAAGTAATGAATTTTAAATTTTATTTTCTTATTCATAGAAGCTTGCAATATAGTTGCTTTTAATACAGACAATTTGTTGTTTTCAAAAAAAGTTATGTGCCAATTTTATTAGGCAAGCCATTTGTGGATAGGTTTCTTATTAAGTTTGGATTGTAAATTAGCTCATGTTCTTAGTCATCCTTTATCATAAATTCAATTAAAGGCACTCAAAATCAAAAAATATTACTCTTCATCTATGTATGATTTGTGACAAAAGTTTATGCTAAGTTGGAGAGTATTTAAGTTACCACAAACATCATGATTGCTGCTTGTTGCTAGTGGGTCCCTGCTGGTTCTGTTTTCTAACTGAGCGATCAAATTTGGGGAAGAATCAATGCAGGCAAAGAGAAACAGAGAAAAAATGGTTCTATATAATTTCAAGAACAAGTTGTCCCTTGGCCATATCAATATTTCTCACAATCTCATTGCCAAAGTGGCCAAAGACTATGTTAGGTTGATAAAATATGGAGATTATCTTTATCACTGCAAATCTTTGAAGGTTGCTACACTTGGATGGATGTGTACCATTGTTAAGAGAATTAAACCAAGTTTGGCTTACCTCGAACGGGTGAGGCAACATATGGAAAGGTTGTCGTCTATTGACCCAAATACTAGGACTATTTTGATTTGTTGGTACCCTAATGTTTGCAAGAGTTCTTTTATTAATAAAATTACTAGGGTGGATGTGGATGTGCAACCTTATACTTTTACTCTAAGTCTTTATTTGTCAGGCATACTGAAGGATCAGTCAAGGCATAAATAAAATTCAACTTTTCTCTAATGTTGTAGTTGAAAGTAATGAATTTTAAATTTTATTTTCTTATTCATAGAAGCATGCAGTAGAATTTCTTTTAATGTAGATAATTTGTGGTTTTCAAAAAAAGATATGTGCCAATTTTCTTAGGCAAGGCATTTGTGGATAGGTTTCTTATTAAGTTTGAACTGCAAATTATCTCATGTGCTTAGTCATCCTTTATCATATATTCAATTAAAGGCACTCAAAATTAGCAAAAATTAGTCTTCATCTATGTATGATTTGTGATAAAAGTTTATGCTAAGTTGGATTGTATTTAATTTACCACAAACATCATGACTACTACTTGTTGCCAGCAGGTCCCTACTCGTTCTGTTTTCTGACTGAGCAATCAAATTTGGGGAAGAATCAACATAAGTAAAGAGAAAGAGAGAAAAAATGATGCAGTATAATTTTAGGAACAAATTGGCATTTGGCCAGATCAATACTATTCGCAATCTCATTGCCAAAGTGGCCAAAGACTATGTTAGGCTGATAAAACATGGGGATTCTCTTTACCGCTACAAATCTTTGAAGGTTGTTGTACTTGGATGGATGTGTACCATTGTTAAGAGAATTGGATCGAGTTTGGCTTACCTCAAATAGATGAGGCAACATATGGCAAGGTTGCCATTTATTGACCCAAATACTAGGACTATTTTGATATGTGGGTACCCTAATATTGGTGGCAAGAGTTCTTTTATTAATAAGATTACTAGGGAAGATGTGGATGTGCAACCTTATGATTTTACTACCAAGTCCCTAGTATTTTAGACCACCCCTTGGAGGATAGGAACACCATTGAGATGCTCAGTATTACTACCTTGGTTCATTTGAAGGTGACTATTTTGTTTTTCCTTGATGTTTCAGGGTCCCGTGGTTATAGTATTGCACAACAAGAAGCTATGTTTCACAGCATAAAACATTTGTTTGCCAATAAGCCTCTTATTGTAGTTTGTAATAAGATTGATTTGCAACCATTAGCTAGAGATGCTACTAGAGGAAGATGCAAAATTGGTTGTGGAGATGAGATTTGAGGTTGGGAAAAATATGGATGGGTTCTTTGGGAATCAAGAGGGGGGATGATGGTGCACTACTCTCTATGAGTGCTTTGAAGGAAGAAGGGGTGATTACGGTGAAGAATGTGGCATGCGAGAGGTTATTGGAGCAGAGAGTGGAAATTAAGATGAAGTCAAAGAATATTAGTAGTTGTCTCAATAGAATTCATGTTGTAATACCCAAGTTGCGAGATGGGAAAGAGAGCTCCCCTTGTATTCCTCAAGCTATTTTGGATGCCATGGTGCATGCTGCCAAGGAGCCTAGGAAGCTGGAGAAGGATATTGAGAATGAAAATGGTGGGGCTGGAGTTTACTCTGCAAGCTTGAAGAAGCAGTATATTTTGGCAAATGAAGAGTGGAAAGAAGATGATATTCCTGAGATCATGGATGGACACAATGTTGTTGACTTTATTGATCCAGATATCTTGTAGAGGCTTGAAGAACTGGAGATGGAAGAAGGGCTTAGAATGGCAGTTGAGGATGACGAGGATGATGAGATGGGGGAAGTGGAGTTGAATCCTTATGAAAAGGAAGCTCTGGCTGCAATTAGGAAGAAGAAGAAGATGCTTATCGTCGAATACAGATTGAAGAAGAGTACTCTAGAGAGCAGACCTACCATACTAAGGAATTTTGACAAGAATAAGGAATATGGCTTAAACAAAATGGGAAGACATCTTTCTAGCCTAGGCCTGGATCCTTTGGCAGCAATAGAGAGAGTTTTAAGTAGGTCAGTGTCACAAAAAGGCCACAAATGAGAGAGGTCCAGTGGAGCGGATGAAAATGTTGATGCCATAGATATTGATCAGCCAAACAAGAAGCAACATCTGTTATAGCGATCAAGATCTAGTTCTAGGCCTCTTGGTGAAATTGTTCCAGGAGATGGTTTCAAGGATTCAACTCAAAAATTGAAAGCTATTAAGCTTGGAAAAAGGCATCAAAGAAGAGAAACAAGGATGCTCACAAGGGAGAGGTTGATAGAGTGATAGTGAACTTGAAACCAAAGCATTTGTTTTCTGGAAGCAGATCTATTGGGAAAACATATAAAGAACATGCACATAAACATGATAGCTGAAAAACATAAATGTAGATATCACAATAGCTGAGAAACATAAATGTAGGCATCATGGTCACAATTTTTTGGAGACACAACATAATTGAGTGGTATACCCAGATGATGTGTATACCACTCAATTATGTTGTGTCTCCAAACAATTGTGACCATGATGCCTACATTTATGTTTCTTAGTTGTTGTGTCCTAGGACCCCTTATGACCCTTTATAACCCTTTGTGATCTCTAAGAATACATCTTAGAGGTCTTAAAATTTTGTAAAGGGTCATAAGAGGCTCCTAAGAGGGGCCAGATGAGCTTCCACCTTCACGTGGTTGGCCCTGTTAAGTAGAGAATGTTAAACTATTCTCAAAACAAATAGAAGCTCAATAATTTAAGGTCTCACTCTACGTATGTTAAATATATATATATTTTTAAAATACAACATACTGTCAAAATTATGATGGTAACCATAGAATGACTGATGATAAAACACACAAAATGATAGCTATCTATTGGAAATATCTAACAAATAGTCGTTGCATGTACAACTAACCCGTCGCAAATGCAACATGTCTATCAAAATTATGACAACTACAAATATCCTCGATGACTTGTTCACCATATTGCTAGGCCCTCTTCGGATGCATATTATGATGGCCATGGGCATCGCAATTATGATACTTATCGTCCCCGCTGGTATTTTTTACTCAAAAACTACAATGACAGTTGGTGTCTCTTGATCAGTGGTAGGGTGTCAGAATACTGATGAGAAGCCATCATAAAAAGGTCTCAAATGTACTAGTGGATGGATCAAGGATCCTTATGTACCCCACAGATTATATCAATCATTTTCCATTTGAACATTTTGACCCTTCTTTGATGGTTGTACCTACTACCCAATGACATTATTTTAGTGTGGTAAGGGGGAACCTCTTTAGTCATATGCAAATAGATCTTTTCTAAGGTATCCTAGAGCAAAGTATCTCAAATTTATTTAATTGGATATGGGTTTGGGTTGGGACATTAGCTATATATATAAGCGAGGGGTTGGGTTGGGGCCCTAATACATAAGTGATATGCTATTATGAGTAACCGATGAGACCTACCATATATATAGCTATATAGGGTGTCTGATAATATAATAACTATAGAAAAATGTCCATGCCTCCCCCTTGATTTCCCAAACCTCCCCTCTAGAGAGTCACATATATCCCATATAGAGATAGGGCCCGTCACAATTTATATATGTTGGACCATCTATTTTAGTATCCTATTTGTGATACAACTGAGATTAGTAAACGTCTCTAAAGATCTCTATATATTCTCCCCAACCTTGGAGGACTCTACATAGATTAATGCACTTGACCAGTAGTGAGTCGAGCCATGGATCTAGATAGGGATCCCCTATGTCTATATCAATTTCTAGTTGTATTTATATAAGGGAATATTGGATTCCTTAGTAGAAAACTAATATCTTCCTCTATCTATCTATATAAGGGGCTAGGCCTCCCATCCCAACCAAGTCCCTATCTACCCTACTATATGATTTAATATATGGGGCATGAATATAATTCCAATCACATTTGGCATAGTGGGAGAGGATTAAAGCCCTATACCCTATAAATTCAAGGGAAAGGAAGGGACCAACCGTCAATTGGGACCCTCCCTGCATATATCATTAAATGGATTGATATCTCCTCTATCTATCTCAACCATGAATCAAATGGGTGGGTGAGAGGTATGGGTGGAGATGAGGGACTTATCTTGATGCATGAATATGAGGTCATTGTTACAAATTTAGGTTGAGGATCATTCCTTCATGCACATCAATCAAGTTCAATCAACCAACCAACCCACAAGATGAGCCATATATAATTAGTATAGACACAACCCCACTCCATATATAGCATAGGGATAGGGCCTTAACCCCCTACCCCTAGATCAAGTTGTTGGTTGGGAACCAAGAACTAGTAATGCATTGAATCTAAGTTATTCTTTGACTGGTGCTTAACTATAATCTTCCCACCCACCTCTTTCTCCATTGGGGTGGGGTAGGGGTAGCCCTGGTCTATTCACCATTTATTATAGTAGGGCCTCTCAGCTAAATTCTATATAACATGCCTATGCACTTCAAATTATATACTTAACATGCCTACTTGCTTCAAATTATTTATGTAACATTCCTATACAAGGATGGTGGATAATAGGGGCCTCCCACTCACCCTAATCATCTAGCCTCCTACCCACCACTACCATAGATAGTAGCACCCCCGTCCCCCCCACCTACTCTATCTTATCTATCTTTATCCTCACTAATGCCCACCAATATGTTATGGTCCTTTAACTGGGGGGCTTCTCTTATCCTCCCCACTCCCCTAGAAGAGGGGGGGAAAGCATGCTTGTGGTTTCCCCCTCACTCCACTATAAGAGGGGAGAAAAAACATGCTCATGCTCCACATCTATACCAATAAATATGTACTTGAATGGGACAAAATTATATAGTAGGGTGGGATGAATTCAAGAAATATAGTATTAGAGTAGGAGGCATAATTATTCTAGTGGGATAAATATTGGGAAGTGGAGACATGTTATGTATATAATCTAGATCACTACTAAAATGGTTTCATTCCAAATTGGCACACCACATAACTTAGAATAGGTAGGGGTGGGTGGGAAAACTGGGGCATCATCCTACTAGTAGTTGGTGGGAGTTTTAGTATAGCTGGTATGGATAGTATAGAAGGGTGGGGGGAATTTTAATTCAAACTGATGTTGAGGGATAGGAAGTGATATGCCTCCTCCCACCCATTTTCATTTATGAAGGTGGAGAGACCTCCATTTAGAAGGGTGTGTAGTGATATAATAAATGCTAGTGATATGCCAAAGATCTAATAAAGCACTAGTGAAACTTTCTTCCGCAAGCGAAAGAAAATATTTTTTGGCGAGAGGGTGGGCAAGTTGGAATCGTCTCCTCCTAGCAATGTTTTATCTTTATCCCATAGAATGTGCCCAATCAAGATATCAATAAGAAGACAAAGAAGTGAAAAAGTAGTATTTTAATAGAGCATTGTTATCTTGAGTTGGCTATCTTCTTAGAAAGTATTTTTCATGGTATAATCAACTAATTCCTTTTGAAGATGATCTCTTCTAGCTAGAATTATGAATAGTGATGATATGTGAGAGGATAAGTAATTTCCACTAATTAATTGAGGTTAGGGTATGAGGCCCATGAATGGTAGGAACCAAGGATTGGGACCAACTCACTCAAAAATAGTGAGGTTCTTATTTCCTATCCAAATGCTTGTATTAACCTACATTTACCTTTCAAAAGAAACCAAACTTTTTAGTGAATTTAATTATAATGTAGCCTTCAATATTCATGAATTAAAAAAACATCATGGTAATGTGGGCCCTTATGGTTCTCATTTCCTTAAAGAATCTTTTGCATGCATTGCAAGATGAAAGGTGACCCAACCTTGTCAAGGCACACTACACATCATTATAGTCCTTACCTAGAGACAATTGAATGCTCAAAACATGCAGGAATTGTAATCACGTAATCTTGAATTTTGTTGTTGCTCTGAAATTTAACATGAAGGAAACTTGTAATAAAGTATCGGTCCTTGTCTTTATTTCCATTGTTATCACTCACCATTTTAACTTCACCAAGGTGGAGAGTGTTTTCTCCTTCTTCTACCTCTTCAGTTTCAAGATCAAATGTATGTAGGGTTTTGTGTTGTTAATTTTGTCATGCTTCTCAATTCCATTCAACAATATCTCCTATCATGTTTCCAAAGAATCATCTCATTGTAGTAGATTCATTTTAAGTTCATTATTTTATTGTTCCTAATAGTAACTTCTATCTTCTATTCTCAGTTGAAAACTTCTTGGAACCACTACACTAGGCTACTAGACTTGATGCCAACATCCACTAATACATCATATAACTTTCTTTAGTAGTCATTGATTAGAATAGTGGGATAGGGGTCTGGGATAGGGGAAATATTTTGGAATAGCCATAATATAGATAATATTCCCCCCATTTCTTTTGGTGGAAGGACATAAGTGGCGGGGAAGGGTAAAAATTTGTGGAGAACAACTAGTTGAAATGACTATTTTCACCATTTCTGGTAGGGTGGTTTATCCTTTCAGGTGAGGTGGGGTAAATTTTTCTTTCATCCTACCTACCCACCCAATTTTTTTGGGAGGATACATGTGACTTGTAGAACACAACTTGTGAACTATCAAGCAGATTTAGAGTCCTCATTTTATATTACTACAAATTTATTAGCAACAAATTAGTTTTCTTCTTTAGAGAGTTGACTCATCACTCCATTTATTAGACATTGATAACATGGAGAGTCACCCATAACACATTGGTTATACCCCGAATCTATATTCTAATCAATCAGTAGTTAGTGTCTTGCATTAGGTTGGGGGACTGAAATTCATGTATGCCAATGTGTTTGGGGGAGAGGAAATCAAACTATTGGGGGCTAGATGGGGTTCTAAAAATGAAGAAACATCATAATATAGGACACTTAGGAAGATTTAAAGGTTCCAAAAAGGATAATGTTACCCTTCCTTCCATAAACCATGTAACAAATAATCTCATAGGTAAACAATATTTCTCATTCTTAGATGGTTTCAGTAGGCATAGTCAAATCCCCCTTAAAATAGTAGGGTGGTGGGTGGAACATAATAGTATAATGATTAGTTTTGAGCATGGCCATTCTTATTCTCTAGTGCCCCAAAATATAAATCAATTTCTGAATCTACTTCTCCGTCCAGTAGCTACAACAATATTCTTGATCGATACCATAGTAGCTCTTTGGTTAGGTATTGGGGAGATGTTACCTATCAATGAATCTTAAACTCTATATTTTTTCCAATTTGATATAAATTAGAATATCTTAACATAGGATAGGAGGGAAATGTTTTTTTTATATATCTAGGGAGTAGTTTCTTTAAGATAAATGGTCACTTTCAACATATAAGTGTTCTAATCATATAATTTCTAATATTATTATAGAATGGTAAAATATTTATTCATATTTATTTTATAGAAGAATTTAGAAGGGAATGAATGGAGAGATTCAATAGAACTATTATAAATCTAAATTAGATTCCTCGGTGAATCAATTCTAATATTTTGCATAAATTCTAATATTTATTTGATAGATTGTGACCTGGCTGATGAAATTATCTCTAAATTTGATGTTGAGCCACCAAGCCCTCTTCGAGAAGAGGTTGAGAAATTGATTGAATGATCTTCCTCATTATCTTTCCAACTCCATAATGGGAAGAATGAAGATCTTATTTACCCAACACTATTCAAAATAGGAGATCATTTCCCACCTCATGCATAGTGAGAGTCCCAAACATTATAACAACATGTTGATGGAGAGTAAAATAACTTATCAACCTATCCTTTGATATTATATTTTCATTGAACAACCGAAAACACCTACAAGCGAGTTCAAGCCTGATCATTTAGATGAGAAATCATGGTGTTTTAATTTTACCACCCCTCCTCACTTTTAGTTCTATTCCCAATTATAGGAAGATAAAAAAAAATTCAAACAAGGGAATCAATTAACTAAAGAAGGGGTGGTAGAACTAGTGAAACTATAAGGGCCCGATTATAGATTTAACATTCCCATTTCCCAGGTGGGAGAAAATATACAATGATTCTAGATTTTATACATTACATGCCAACTATCATCCACCCATTGACCCTTGGAGGGATTATAGTTAGGTGGGAATTGTAGTTATATGTCTGATTGAGATTGATTATTTTGCCTAATTGTTTAGTTTTGTATTATGCTCAACTAGATATATGTATAGTTGGTCAATTACTCTATCTAGGGGAGAGAGGAGGTCTTTAGACAGAGAGGGTCTCATCAATTCTCTACAAATGGAGTTGGGGTCAAGGGTTGACATTTCAATCACCAATTTATATAGCTATAATTTTTAATCTTAGAAAATAGTAGGGGCCTCCCACCCACCACACGCTCTACTATTTCAAGACTCAAAACTAAAGTTTTGTGAGCTTCTACCTTTTCCTTATTTATCTTTCTCATAAAAAATCACCAAAGAAAATTTGATTGGATGTAGCCCTATCTATTAATGAGGTAGTCATCTCCACTAGAGTTCTATATGGCTCACTTGCATTTTCTAGTCCTAAAGTCAAGGGATTTATCAATCACTTTTACTATTTATACTATATACAACTGAACCTAATGAGTTGACTAACACTAACAAGCTCAATGCTATATCATCCTTCTCAACCTGACATGTACCCCTATATCTTTAGGAAGGGTAGCAAGGCTATACTATATAGGGACTAATAGCTCGCCCTCTTCCCTCCTCTATCTAAATTGAGTTCTTCGATAATTAAGATAAAGATTTGGTGGCTATCTACAACTATGATACAAGTATGGATCAAATCACCATACTATTCTAACCAACTAACTAATCTCCTTGAAGAGAAGCTAGAATAGTTGTATAAAGAGAATAGTTTATTGACACCCTATCCATCTATATACCATGTTCTGAAGTTTGGCTTATTTATCTTAATCCCCACACACCCACTTCATCACATCAAAGTTCATCTGAAATTAGGGAGCTTCTATTCTCCCCAACCCTTAACAAGCTTCTATTCATAGGAACTACCATTATTCCAAATCCAATAACAAATTAGGCATTTACCAACTATAGTTCCCTATGAACATCTAGAGAATCTAGTTATTCCTCCCATCAAGATAGCCTAAGGGTTGGCCCCTCCTTTTTCTACCCACTTCCCTTAAAGTAGTAGGGTTTATTCCCAACCTAACTATATCATAACAGGAACTATAGTTTCCATCTCGATGTCTCCTCCCACCCACCCTGCTTGTAGGGGCTCATTTATTCTAGCTTATTCTAGTAGGTTAATTACTAAATGGCTTGCCCTACAATTCTATGGACTGCTTGAATTAAGTGATCCCCCACAATTATATTCTAGGGAACTATTTGAAAAATTATAATTATATTTTGAAAAGGATTAGAGTATTCTAAGAGAGGTGGCTCCCTCATCTCAAGTAGGTTATCTTAGTTCGTGCATCTATATATTTTCAATCTCATTTCTAAGCATAGCACATAATAGTATCTCTAAGAATTCTAATAGATTATCTATTTAAGTTTCTTACACCTTCCATATGATTTCCTATAAACACCCAGCTATACATTGGGGTGGGCCTCTACTGTTCTATAGCATTAGAGGTGATATAATGGGTGGGAATTCATGAAGAATGGGGGTGGGGCTTGGGTGGTCCTTTTATTCTAGTAGGATAGTTAATGGTAGTGGAAGGGCCCCTAAAATTCTATGGTAGTTCTATCAAATATACTTGGAGGGGGGATAGAAACTATAATTAGAGGAGGGCCTCCTATAACTCAGTTGGGGGGATATAGCTATTTACTTAGGCCATTTAGAAGATTGGTGAATTGATGTCATTAAGCCCATACAATTCTAAGGTAGTCAATATATAGGTGGGGACATTGTTAAAGTAGTGGACTTGACTCCTAAGACTAGGGAACTAGTATCAATAGAGCTAAAGGAAGAGTTAATTGTTTCAAAAATTGATGGCATAGTGACCACCACAACAAATAGACCAGGAGAGAGGATAGAATAAAATGAGTAATCTTTTTGTTTGTAAGGCCCAAGAGAAGATATGGATTTATTAAAAGCTCTTGAAAAGTGATGTAAATAAATTTATGGTTCAATAGTTGGGTGGGAGGCCCCTACTATTCTAAGAGAGGAATTGTTATAGAAACTATAATTAGAGGAGTCCCCCCTACAATTTTGATGAGGGATTATTAATGAACTAGTTAATGGAAACTATAATTGGAGTCCCTATTATTATATTATTTTATTAGGTTAATAATAATTATTTAGGCGAGTAGGGGGATCATAGTTTCTATGCAAAGGAATAGGCTCATCAAGATGGATAAGAAGAAGTAAAGTTGTTTTCTCAATCTAATAAGGTGGATAATTTGAGACTACATGATTATGTGGATAATCAATCTCTTATTGTATCCTCATGGTAGGGTCATAGAGATCTCTATTTCCCCATGGTTTGTCATGAAACACTATACTATACTAATCAAGGAAGAGTTGTGTGGTGGTTGTGAGTTCTTCATTGACATTGTTTGGCAGTGATCCCAGTCTATTAGTTTTTCTAGAGATCTACAGTAGGGAGTTACCCACCATTATGAAAAATATTGAGTGGAATGCATTGATCCAGTTTAGTGTCATAATCCCCGAGTCTATTGTGGAATCAATCTACTTTTAATTAATAAGTACCATAAAATTGTAGGGTGAATCACTCATTAATATTAAGTACCCCCAACTACCTCCTCTCATCGACCCCTAGGGGATGATCTTGCTAGAGTAATAATTATAGTTGCTAGCCCCCCTCCAACTAAAATAATTGCTAGAATTGAGTATTTTGAATGTTAGTTCCACATATTGGATTTTAGAGATCACACCCACCACCTATTATTCTAAGGGATAGTTGTGTATTGTTGGCATTTACTTGATTTGAAATAAACTTGTTGCTAACCAAGAGAGGGAACAAACCAAAACCTATAGATCACCCTCCACACCCTAGGAGTGGAGGGAGCTAGACAATAGGATATAATTGGTGTTTACTTTAGTTTAGTTTAGTCTAGTCCATTTTAGAGCATCCTCATTGAACCCCATACTATATAAAGCCCCCCCACTCCATCCCCACACACTATTATTATAGTAGTTGTGCATCTAACCCAACTCCCTTAATTCTCTATGTTTTCATGCCTGGTCTTTTTATTGTTGGAGTTCCAATAAAATACATAGAGCTAAGAGATTCTAAGTCAAGGATCAAACTTCAAAATCCCTCACCATGGTGGGGGAATAATAATAGGCCGAGTTAGAATGGAATGCACCAAACAAAATGAAAAGAGAAAGTTGATTGAGTTCAATTATTATCCCATATGAAACGATTGAGCACTATAACACTCACACTATAGATAGGGATAGGGTTGGCTTCCCTATGACATGACATATGGTGGATATCATTATCCTCAAACCTACTAGCCTAGCTGTAGCTATACTCTACTAGAAATACTTCTAGGTTCTATCCATATTCTTGAGAGAGACATGATGTTATTGTTATTGTTTGGGGAGGGGATAATTATAGTTTATATCAGATTATGAAGAAGCTATCTCTTTAGATTAGTGCACCTAGCTTCTCCACATGATTCTATCAATCCATGAGAAATAACTTGATGGAGATAGGAGGACAAAATAATTAGACTATTAATCAAAGCATCCCTTTTATTAATTTATTTCCCTAACAACTATTTTAGAATGGCAGGGGTCCAAGGGGTGGTTGGGAGGCCTCTTCTATTGGGTGGGATTGAATTTCAAAAGGTGATATTTTTTCCATGAACCCTACAAACCAATTAAATGTTCATGTGGGGATATTATACTTTCCCTTGCAAGGGTGGGTGGGAGGAGTAGATGTTAGGGCCCCTATTATTCACTAGGGGATCTCATACTTCTTTCATCAACTAATAGAGAAATCACCTCCACCTACACCACTCTAGTCAAAATAGAAGATAGGAGTAAGTACAAGAAGTTGCATCCACTTATGATGGAACTTTTACAATTAGTCAATTTTATAAAAAAATGTGGTCATTCATCATGCTCATGAAGTGGCAATTGAGAACAAATTATTTGCAAGGTGTTAATTTGGTCGCCTCATAACCTCTACCTTTATTGACAAAATCTAGAGCTTTATTTAAATTATTTTGTTCTTATTCCTATTATAACTAATGGATACTAGAAATAGATTCCCAACTAGATTCAGATTGATGATGATAAACTTCCTTTCTACATGAATAATTGGATCTGGCAGTTTATTTACCACCATAGTTACACTCACTTAGAATAGTAGGGGTCTCATTGACACCTAGGCAACATTCTATTCTAATGGGAATCCCCACCCCCTTAGAATGGTAGAGAAACTAATATACCTCTTAGGCCCTTGGATAATAATAATATCCCCCCCCCTAGTATTTGTGTGTGGGGATGGGTGGGGGGCATAGCATGACAATGCACATTCATATCCCCCTCCTTATTCTAGAAAGTTGATTAGTGCCCCCTAGAATTCTGTGGGTTGATTAATTAACCCTACAATTTGGAAACCCTTAGAATAGTAGGGGTTTCCCACCCACCCCCCTTTGGAATAGTATGGACATCCCACAACTGATGTTGTTATTGTGGGGGGTATATTTGTGCCCTTAATAGTAGGGGCCCAGCTAACAAAAACTAATCTACCCCTTTAAAATACTAGGGGTCCTATGAATGCATACCCAAAGATTATAGTGTTGACCTCCCTCAAGATATACAAAGGTTTCTCCACTCTAAATTGAAAAGAGAGGAATCTATGTGGGTTCTCACTAGATTGAAGGTAATTTGACTAGACTACATATATTAGGTGAATAGATAAACTCAACAATGGCTATGGAAATTTTGGGAAAATGGATGGACTCAGTGGCCTAATGGCTATGGCCCATGAAGAAGATATATTCTCAAGGTTTGTATAGGTATATAGGGGATTTATCTACATTCATTCTAGCTTGGATTGGAGTAATTCATGTTATGCATACAATGATGGATCATTCATGCCTTCTAGAAAGGGTATTTGGTTGAGTTACCAGATACAAATAGACTAATAAAGTAGGGGCAAGGATGACTCTCTATAGTATGCTCAAGAAGTCTATATATAGCTACATCCTAGCACTATATGAACTATGGAAATGGATCTCGAGATACTATAGTTATATCTAGTTAGCACCCTATTAGATATTATACTATGCCTGCCATATAGATATATAGGGGTTCATAAATGCCTAGTACTTGTCCTCAACCTTTCTTCCTCAAAGAAATAAATGACCTTAATGAATTTTTATTCTATATAACATTCCTCAACATAGATCTATTTATGGACCATATATCTATCATATACTGAATGTATATAGTCAATCTAGCACTTAACCTGGGGCACCCTATCTATATGGAAATAAGAAAAGTCCCCCAATGAGCCCTCTAGGTAAGATATAGAGGCAGGTAGGAAGGAATCTATAGTTTTGTATACGACATCAAGGTAATTTCATTCATGTTCTTAACCTAATAAATACCAATGACCGATCATGATGCAGAGTTGCCTTGTCATGCACCTGTCCAAAGTGATCTCTAGAATCAACTTTATATAATATGCCAATGTGTGATTGATGTAAACTTAGATAAAATGAAGACTTGTACCATATTTCTCACTCCTTATTCTACTCCTCTATATATGGGTGATGGGTGACTTTGTGCCCCATGGGGGTTGTTTAATTCATTATATGTACACAATGAAAATTTGAATGACTTTGATGTATGACTCCTCACTTGATGGATGATTGGTTCATTAAATGTGTACTCCCACTTGATTGGAATTATAGTAGGGTGTAGCTTTGATGGACATGTGCCTTTACTCATAATAGTGAAAAATGATTAGTGAAAGTTGGAGAAAGAAGGAAGAATTTAAGTTAGTCATCACAACTCTGAGTCGGTCTGATGTTTATATTCGATTAGTTACTTGTATCTATCTAATGACCCCCTTCACCTCCCACTTGCTCAAATGAAGGAAGGAATGAATGTTAGATCCAATCCCAAAGAGGTGTGATTATCTATATCTCATATATGGGGACTTATCTCCCTACTCTCTATAGTCTCTTGCACTTCAATCGATAAATTAATCAATTGTTCTTGTAGTCAAGTTACTAGGGTCCCAGATAAATATAGGGCCTCTATGGTTCATGTGGAATTATAGGAGTTGATTCATTGCTTTACTACTTTGGATAAAGTAGTAGAGCGGAGGTTTTCTATGCAGGACCTTCCGTAAGTCATAAACTAATACAAAAACTTCCAGAGGTCATAACTTTTAAGTTAGCTCTGGGTTTTTGCTCAAATTTTTCGGGTGCATGCCTCAAGAGGTGGTATTTTTTTTTTCAATGATCTCAAATTGATTGGGGTCCATTTTAGCACATTTTCGGGAGCTAAAAGTTTCATCTAGGGCTCTAAAATCAGCTTTTAGTGTTTTTTTCTCTAGTTTTTATAAAGTTATATTTTGTAATAAATCTGAATTAATGTTTCTAATCTCAGATATTAGTTGGCAATTCATTCTAACTTAGTCGAGGGAATGCTTAGGAAAAAACTCAGCTTTTTAGGTGTTGTTTCAAAAATTACCAAAAATGGCAAAAAATAACTATGGAAAAAAATTGCCAAAAAGGGTAATTTTTTGGATTTCTTGATTTTCTAGGTTTTTTGGTCACTTAAGAGTATGCATCGAATTGTAGAGGCAGTCAATGATGAATGGAAAAATATTGAAGGTTTCAAATCTATGTTATTTGTCTTGTGATTGAATTTATTGTTAACAAAGAGAGTTGTGTTACATTATTTGGTATCAAAGAAGGAAGATGGTTGGGAGAGGAAGAGGAAGAGGAAGAGGAGGTGTCACATCAATGAAAATATTGATGATGGATATGCAAAGGTAGATTGAATGACTCGGTGAGAGAATAGATAATCAAGGAATACAAGGAGGGAGTGAATTTGATGAAGAGGGAAACCAAAGAGGTGCTGACCAAAATGAAGAAACTATAGAAGAGAGGCTTGAAGAAATGAGCTATGAAGATAGAGTTCTCAGGGCTTTGGAAGGAAGGAGTGAAACAATCAAGATTGATGTTTTAGACTATGCTGGTAGTCTTAAGCCAGAAGAATTAATAGATTGGCTAAACGAGATGGGGAAATTTTTTGAATGGAAGCCTATGATAGAAGAAAAGAAGATGAAGTTTGCATGCACAAAATTAAAAGGACATGCAATGATATGGTGGGATCATTTCCAAAAGGAATGAACTAGAAAAGGAAAAGAAAAGATTAAGACATGGAGCAAGATGGAGAAAAAGCTCAAAGAAAAATTCTTGCCCATGGATTATTCACAAACCCTCTTTCACAGGTTCCATAATTTGAAGCAGAACTTGTCTTTAGTGCAAGACTATACAAATGAATTCTACAAGCTATCCATGGGCATAGAGCATCAAGAAAATAATGAGTAGATGGTTGCTAGATATATGAATGGCCTAAAATTCTCCATCCAAGATGAGTTGAGCATGCATCATGTCAACAATATGGAAGAAGCCTACCAATTAGCCCTAAAGGCTGAAGAAAAGTAGAATAGGCAATATATCCAAAGGAATAGAGGTGGTCGAAGGGGTACCTCAACTCCATTTCGGGGAGGTTCTAATAATGGTCAGGGAGATTCCTTTCAAGGATTTGAAAAAAATATAGACACCAAGCAAGATCCTCCAAATCAAGAAAGAGGAAGGGGGTTTCAAAGAGGATGAGGCTACGAAAGTGGAAGAGGCTAGGAAAATCAGAGAAGGCCTTTCACTTGTTTTAGGTGTGGAGAAGAAGGACACATAGCCTTTGAATGTTCAAATTATAATGTACCAGAAAGAAATCAAGGAGGACAACCTAGAGTGAAGCTGGTTCAGCCAGAATTCATAGAAGAAGGAATAGAACAAGAAGTCCTACCAAATGTGGGAGAAACTCTCATGATGAGGAGATCGATGATCATTCCAAAGAAGGAAGAAGTCCCTGCAAAGAACTGTGATGATTCGTGGCTTCGAACCAACATCTTCAGAACTAGATGTACCTCAGGCAGAAAGGTATGCCAAGTTATTGTTGATGGGGGTAGTTGTGAGAATATGGTAGCTAAGGAAATAGTAGAGAAATTAAATCTGCAATGTGAGAAACATCCTAGTCCTTACCGTATTGCATGGTTTAAGAAAGGAAATGAGGTTACTATTGATAAAATATGTTTGGTTAGTTTTACTATAGGAAAAATCTATAAGGATGAGATATGGTGTGATGTTATTCCTATGGATGCTTGTCATATTTTGTTGGGAAGGCCATGGCAGTATGATAGGAAGATCATGCATGATGGAGAGAAAAATACATATACCTTTTGGAAGGATGGCTCTAAAGTGACTCTCTTACCACTTAAGGATGAAAGGAAGAATGAGACCATGTTGTCTGCAAAGGATGTTGTCAAAGAAATAAAGGTGATAGGTTGCTGCCATGCATTGGTAGTAAAAAGAGGAGAAGAACTAGAAGACATAATACCACATGATGCAGTAAAGATACTAGAAGAATTTTTTGATGTTATTCCAAATGAGCTACCTGATGGTCTCCCACCAAAAAGGGATATACAACACCATATTGATCTGATTCCTACAGAAACTCTTCCTAATCAAGCAGCTTATCGACTAAACCCAACACAACATGCAGAGCTCAACAAACAAGTAACATAACTAGTTGAGAAAGGCCTGGTTAGAGAAAGCATGAGCCCCTATGTTGTGCCTGCATTGTTGAGCCTGAAGAAGGATGGAACATGGATGATGTGTACTAACAATAGAGCAATTATTAAGATTACTATCAAGTATCGATTTCCTATTCCTCATATAGAGGATATGATGGATGAATTAGCAGGGGCCAAATACTTCAGCAAGATTGATCGACGAAGCGGATACCACCAGATTTGAATTCGTGAAGGAGATGAGTGGAAGACAACTTTTAAGACTAGGGATGGCTTGTATGAATGGATGGTTATGCCATTTGTGCTTTAATACTGGCTTATGACCCTACATTGGTAAGTTTGTTATAGTTTATTTTGATGCTATCCTAATTTACAACAAAAAGAAAGGAGAACACCTACAAAACTTGAGGATCATCCTGAGTGTACTAAGGAAAGAGAAGCTCTGTGCAAATTTAAAGAAGTGCAGATTCATGCAAAATAGTTTGACTTTTTTAGGCTTTGTCATTTCTGAAGATGGTGTTCAGATGGACCCAAAAAAGGTCATGGCAATCCTATAATGGCCTAGTCCATCCATCATAACAAGGGTAAGGAGTTTTCATGGATTGGAAACCTTCTATAGAAAGTTCATTCAGAATTTTAGCAGTATTGTAGCACCCATAACAGATTGTACGAAAGGAAGGGAACTCACATGGACAACAGATGCTGAACAGAGTTTCCAATTCTTGAAGAAAAAGGTAACTGAAGCTCCTATATTGGCACTTCCAAATTTTGATAAAGTATTTGAAGTAGAGTGTGATGCTTCCCATGTTGGGATAGGTGATTTTCTTATCCAGACAGATAAACCAATAGCCTTTTTTAGTGAAAAGTTGAATGATGCAAGGAAGAACTATTCTACCTATGATTTAGAATTTTATGCTATTGTTCAAGCCTTAAGGCATTGGAGGCATTATCTGGTCCCACAAGAATTTGTACTGTTTACAAATCATTTGGACCTAAAATATGTGAACACACAAAAGAAATTGAATAGTAGGCATGCTAACTGGGTGTCTTTCTTGCAAGGGTATAATTTTGTTTTGAAGCATAAGTCAGGAAAGAAAAATTAAGTTGTTGATGCCCTAAGTTAGCGTGTTACACTCATAACTACAATGGAAAAAAAGGTCATTGGTTTTGATGCTATTAAAGTTTTGTATGAGGCTGATGATGATTTTTGGGAAATTATAGATAAGATTAAAGAACCATGAACTAATCTTTTAGATCACATGAGAGGAGAATACTTTATTAAGGATGGTTACCTCTTTAGAGGAAAACAACTTTGTATACCAGCTGGCTCCATGAGGGAAAATATTATCTGAGAATTTCATAGTGGTGGTTTGGCTAGTCACTTTGGGAAGGACAAGACAATAGCCTTGGTTGAAGACAAATACTACTGGCCAAAACTGAAAAGGGACATTACTAAGTACATGGCAAGGTGCAAAATTTGTCAAGTGGCTAAGGGTCACTCCCAAAACATAGGATTGTATACACCTCTAACTGTACCCATCGAGCCATGGATAGATGTGAGTATGGATTTTGTATTGGGGCTTCCCCTCACCCAACGAGGTACAGATTCTATCTTTGTAGTTGTTGATATATTCTCTAAGATGGCTCATTTTATTGCTTGTAAAAAACCTAATAATGCCACAAGGATAGCCAACTTATTTTTCTTAGAAGTTGTTAGACTCCATGGCATTCCAAAGACTATCACTTCTGACAGGGATACTAAGTTTTTGAAACATTTCTGGAGGACATTATGGAAGAAGATGGGAACACAGTTGAAGTTTAGTAGTGCCTATCATCCCCAAACTGATGGGCAAACTGAGGTAGTCAATCAGAGTTTGGGAAACCTGTTACGGTGTATTGTTGGTGAAAAGCCCAAGCAATGGGACTTGGCATTGCCTCAAGCAGACTTTGCTTACAACAATTCTGTTAACAGATCAACTGGAAAATCTCCTTTTCAAATCGTATATGGTAAGAATCCTCAGGGTGTTTTGGACCTTGTACAACTCCCTGTGCAAGATCGAATTAATGATGATGGGGAAGCATTTGTTGAACACCTTCAACAACTTCAACAAGATGTGAGGAGTAAATTGCAGGATAGCAATGAGCGATATAAGGCTGATGCAGATGTCAGTAGAAGGAGACATATATTTAATGCAGGTGATTTGGTGATGGTGTACTTGAGGCGTGAGAGATTTCCCACTGGTACATATCATAAGCTGAAATACAAAAAGATAGGTCCTTGCCAAATTTTGAAGAAGATCAATGATAATGCTTATGAGGTTTGTCTACCAAATGATCTGGATATTTCTCCTGTCTTTAATATTTCTGGTTTATATGCATTTCATGGAGAACTATCTGAGCCAGATAGTACAAATGAGGTGGATTGGCATCACCACCTTCCAAGTAAAAAGAAGGAAAAGATTGCCCACATTCTGGACAAGCAGTCTACAGTCACCCGAAATGGTCATTACAATAGGTACTTGATTCAGTGGGAGGGATTACCAGCAATAGATAGCACCTAGATCTTAGAATGGGAAGTGATGCAATTGGACCCCACAAAGTTGCAGCAGTTCATAGACAACCACTTGCAGGAGCTATGTTCCTTTAAAGAAGGGGAGAATGATGCAGGACCTTTCGTAGGTCATAAACTAATAAAGAAACTTTCGGAGGTCATAACTTTTGACTCAGGTCTGGGTTTTTGCTGAAATTTTTCGGGTGTGCACCTCAGGAGGTGACATTTGTTTTTCCAATGAATCTTAAATTGATTAGGGTCCATTTTAGCACATTTTCGAGAGCTGAAAGTTTCATCTAGGGCTCCGAAATAAGCTTTTAGTATTTTTTTCTCTAGTTTTTAGAAAGTTCTATTTTGTAATAAATCTGAATTTATGTTTCTAATCTCAGATATTAGTTGGCAATTCATTTTAACTTAGTTGAGGGCATGTTTAGGGGAAAACTCAGCTTTTTAGGTATTGTTTCAAAAATTACCAAAAATGGCAAAAAACAACTATGGAAAAAATTGCCAAAAAGGGTAATTTTCAGATTTCTTGATTTTCTAGGTTTTTTGGTTACTTAAGAGTTTGTAGCGAATTGTAGAGGAAGTTAGTGATGAATGGAAAAATATTGAAGGTTTCAAATATATGTTATTTGTCTTGTGATTGAATTTATTGTTAACAAAGAGAGTTGTGCTACATCATTTTTTCATCATAGATAGAAATGAGACAAATTAAACCTTATTTTTGTATATGGTTGCATTATATGTATTGATATCGGTGACCCCTCATATAGAGGTAGAGGGTTTGGTGAATAGATGTGTTCACATAATGACAACTCCTCATGGGCTCCACATCTGGGGTGGATGTTTCCATGCTCACAAGAGCCTTTAAACTAGGAACTTGGGGAGAAGAGGGTTGGAATTCAAGGAACATGAGTTGTTTCCTAGGAGAATAGAACTACAAATATTGAGGGTCTCACCCCACTATATCATCTCAATTAGGTCCCCAACTGTAATTTGAGGGGCTATGGTTGTGAGTGGGAAATGATATATAACCCCCCAACTTTTATAGGAACCTCCCTATTCACAAGAAATATAAAAGAAGCCCTCTGCATGTATGCACTGCAAAGATAATATGAACCCCCACCGCAGGCCTAGGATTTGACTATCACCACTACCTGTCATATGATTTTTTCATAACAGTTTGGTTATTTTAATATCTTTCATTTAATATTTTAAGAAAAATACCGATTGTTAATTTTTTAAGTTATGAAATAATTTATATTAAATTATTTTAAATTTTAAATATTTTTATCATTTTAATGAGTAATAAATATTAAATATAATAACTATTTTATTTTTAATAAAGTAGTGCCAATAATCTAGTTACTATTTAAAAAAAAATATTATATATGAAAAAATCTCAAATTAACTAAGCAAGTTTCTAAGTATGCTTTATTTTAAATTAATATTAATGTATAATAAATAAAATATATTGCATACTAATATTATAAATTAGTCATATATGCAAAAATCTCAAAATTTACTAAGAAGTTTCTAAAATTCATATATTCTATTTAAATAAGATTCTAGTATAATATGAATATAACATAGAAACATAAATTTATTACATACTAATATTAAATGATGATCATCTATAATAGCAAGTTTCTAAATTGATATAAAAATATTTTAAAATTTTAAAAACATTCATATTCTATAATTTTAAAATATTTAAAATAAAGTTATATTTTGTCATAAATATTATAAAATAACATATATTTTATATTATCAAGTAAACAAAAGTATTGCCTATAACAATTTTTTACAGTCTATTAATAATTAAAGTGTCATATTTACAATTTTATAAAAATATAACATGTCAATCCATACGGTCTAATAAATTTTAAGCTGTCATATATGGTCCGAAAATGAAAAAATAGCCAATGCGGCCATCAAATTCTAGGCCTACTACACCCCTCTTTAGAATAGTAATCTACCTCTACATGCATGCAAAGGTATAGTATATTTGTTGATGCATTCAAAATGATGCTATTATATTGTCAGTGCATGGGAAAGGATGCTATTATATTGTCGATGCATGTAGAGGGATACTAAAAGAAAGAAAGGGCATGACCCATTCCATATTCTTTCCTGGCATATGAGCTCTTCCATAGAAGCAGAGATAGTTGGAGGAGAGAAGGAAGTACATTAAATAGTCCCACCATCATCAATTGAAGTCATTCCATATTCTTTCCTAACATTTGAGCTCTTCCACAAAAGAAAAGATAGTTGGAAGAGAGAAGGAAGCATCTTAGACAGACCCACCATCATCACTTGAAGCACCAATTCACACAACAATTCTTGTTGATCAAGACTTAGATGTTCCAAGTTAAGTGATAGAGTTCATTGATATATAGGTAGGTCCTTCAAACAATAAGTGATTTCCATTGGAATAAATCTCCTTTGCTAGAACAAAAGCATACGTCTATCACACCTATCTAACTTCAACTATCGAGGCTCTTCATTCAATTTTAGCTAGACCAATAACCTAAACAATAATGAAGTTACAGACTTAAACTTTCACCCACCCCATAGATGCCATTTATGCAAGGAAATAGTTTTGACGATGTCCATATCTATTTCAACATAGGTTACCTATAAATTAGTAGGGCAATCTAGTTCCAGGATCAAACGACAAGCCTATATAGATTTATGATTGATGATTGGTTGTATCACGAGTTTGAATGTTCAGAAGGGAAAAGGCATACCCACCTAAACTCAATATCCAATACTCAATATTGGTATCTTTGGGCATGTTACATATAAAATATGCTTTGTGTGTGTGTGTGTGTGTGAGTGAGTGAGAGAGAGCTATCGAACTGTAGTTGAGTATAGTTGAGTATAGAACCAACTATAGTGTTGATGAATAGTGTTGATGCTCTTAAGATAGCAGGGGTGCCATAGACTATAGTGTTGTTGTGTTTATAAAACCCCCACCACTATAATTTGGGGTGTTCATATGGCCCCTATCATTCTAGGGGACTAGTATAGCGACATCTATTCACACAATATATTTAGTGGTAAAAGAAGGAAAAGTTTTTGACATATGTGAGATATAGAGAAAGTAGTCGATTAAGAATCCACAGTTTTGAAATATTTTAAACTTTATGCAATAAAACTAATTGAACTATATGAAAAAAGAGATTCTAGAGATTTATTGAAAGACATCTTGGAATTTTTAACAAAACTATCCTTAAAGAAATCAAAAGTTAAAGTTGATATTTTGCCAAAGTTACTTTGAAATATGTGCCCACTTACCACCTAGATGATTTCATGTGAAAGTGTCTCAATGAAAACTCTTTTTCATGAAAATAATTTAATCTAAATGTTACAATGTGTTAGGTCCAAGATGGGAAACATAAAATACATATCTTATAGTGTATCATTAAATTACATTTAATTTTCTAGGTAGAAAATAGTTAGACTATCACAGAGCTAAAAACAATTTACAAAATATACAAAATTTGTTAACCTTGATGATTAACACATTAACATCTCTCCTTATCTAAAGGGGAAATCATGAAACCAAGTAGTAAATTGAACTACACAAACTTCTCTTGGCCTAAAATCTTGGAGAGAATATTAGGTAGCCAATTTGAAGCATCTTTATAAAACCTATTATTGTGACAAGTATTAAAATTTGTCTCCACTAACATTGTTACCTTCATAGGGTTAATTTTTTTTTATAAATGAGCCTATTGCATTGATCGATGTTCAATTTTGGTCCAATTATCTTGTTGCTTTGACAAGTCTCAATTTTTTATAATGATTTTGTTACTTTGACATATCTCAAAATTTCATAATAAGTCAATGAATTTAACGGATCTTATATTCAGAATTATTTTCTCTATGATACAATTTGATAAAATGACCAAACTTTAGTGGCTAATATGAAGAGTTGCCAACTTTTAATATCGGGAAACTTTGTATTATGACTCAAAAATATTTTAAATAGCTTAATTGGGCACATTTATTACTTTGAAGTGTAGTCAACACACCAATTAAAAGTTGTCTCTACTTGAAACTAACATATACACAAGATTCCCCTCTTTGATATATGAGATAGAAAAATATCAACATGGTCTCCTTATCAAGTTAATGAAACATAGGAAACATATCCATAGCCTCAAATAAGTAGAGTAAATATCAAGGACCAATGTCATCATGATCATAGTAAATTGTATCTTCAATACAATCACTTTCCTTAGCAACATCATTCTTATTATTACCAATAAATTTTTCATCACCATCACTTTCCTTAGAAACATCATTCTTATTATTGCCAATAAATTTTTCATCACCAACAATATTGTCATCAATAGTAGCATTACTAATAGTATATAGCCTTAGACAAGACTAGTACATAATTTTTTATCTGAATTTGTCAAAAAATGTGACCACATTTTGAATGTTTGATCACCCACAATATAATGTGATGGATCCAATTAACTTTTTCAACACAACTCTTTCATGCAAACTATACATTTATACAAATATTTAACTTTGCCAAATAACTTAATATAATGCGATGGATCCAATAGTTCACATTTAGAACTTACCAATGAAATTCTCAAATGGTGCACGAGTTTAATGGATTTATTCAACCCTCTCTTTTATACTACTCAAATGCCCATATAACCTATTCTTATGTTTTGTGTAGATTTATCTTTTGTAATTGTTGCAAAATTTAATGTAGTATTTTCATGTTAAGCACACCATTATTGTTTTATTCTTAATGTCTCCTTTTTCTATTAACATGAAATCATCTAGCTAATCAAGCAAATTTTTGACTTGAAACTTGGGATGGATCATCAATCTTGGTGCACCTTTCTACAAAGATTAAAAGTCTCGTAAGAGGTAGCAAAAAAAAAATTATAATCATAAAATCACATTGAAAGAACTATTTGCATTATTCTTTTATAAGATGAAAAGTTAAAGTGCCACATAACTAAAAATAACTTACAAAACATATAAAATGTTCTAAACTAAAATAGTCTAAAAAATACATAAAATGTGATTAACACAATAACACATAAGGCTGTAGAGCAGCAAAGTTCCTACCAAATGATAGCAGGGTTGTTTAAACTTTGTCACAAATTTGAACTTTATTTTGTAATTGATTTCAATTTTTTTGTAGAGTTTTCAATTTTTACAAGTATATTTTTTGCACACATTTATATTATGTACTACAAAGGGAAAAAAACATGTATAGAGAATTTTTTATGGGAATAGCTAGAAAGGCTTGAGGAAGTGAATTGAAATGTGCATGATTTGCTTAACAAATAAATTAGAAACTTTGAAAATCTCACTGATAAGTTATTCATTAGAGCAATTAGATTAATATTGATATAAATATAATTATAACATAGAATAACGCAAACATGAATATAATTATGTTATAATAAATGTAATTTAATATAAATATAATATAATTAAAAATAATATAATAATAAAAAATACAACATAAAATAATATAAATATAAATATTTATATATAGTATTTATTTTTACATCTAAATAACATTAAATAATATATAAATATAAATCAATTATAATATTATATAAAATAAAATCAATATAAATATAATTTTAAATATAAAATAGTAATATAATACTATAAATATACTATAACATACAATAATATATAAATATATTATAAAATGATATAAAAAATAATATTCTAAATATAAATATAAAATTACATAGTATAATATAATAATTTTAATAATATAATATAACATATTTTTAATTTTTTAATTTTTTATAGATATATTTTATTTAATTTTATATTTTTCTTATCATAAAAGGCCAAGGCTAGAAGATTATTTTATTATTATTAAAAATCAATTACAAAATAGTTTTGTATTTGTTTTGTTCGGGCACCAACAGGAAAGAATGAAGTAAAGAAAACCTTCGGCTTTGTCCGAGACTTAATCAGTCTGGATTAAAAAGCACAGGTTTGACTAACCGCCCTAGACTAGTAGTAGCTAATGTTAATCGAAGATCCATGTTTACATGTCCAGACATTTTAGAGTATCATTATTACAATTAGCTTGTTGCATAACCTAACCCTAACTAAAGCCAACTGGGGTACGATTCCCACTCGTCATGCCTTTATAACCTAGGCTAGGTGTTACATATAAAACCTTTATTAGAAAATGAAATTGTCTAAGATAGAGCCCTATTAACCATTGATGTCCTCATCTCTTGTAAATGACACCATCCCTGAAAATCAACCTGCCAAAGTGAGCAATGAATGTATTTGCCAATTGTTAATAGGAAAGGGAATCCTACATCACCATTTATTAGTACTGTCTAGATAAATACAAAATTTGTGGCTAAAAATCCTTCTCTCACAAACCATTGTGGAGTGGGAAAATTGATTATAAACTGAGAAATATTAAAGATTCATAACGTGTTGTTTCCATAAACTAGGTGCAAACCAACTTCCTTATCACGAGAATAAATGCATATTTCTAGAACATAATGGAATGAAAGATGGAAATAACAAAATAGTACTTCCAACAGTTCTATGCCATCCATATTTCGTCTAAAAAAGATGAAACCCATGTTAAGAATACCAATGATATCTAATATATACAACCCCTATAGCTATATTAACCATAGTTCAAAGAAAAATAGTAAAGTCCTTATTCTCACTGCACCTTGAGCTCTCTATTTGTCTACTTTATAGTATGCTACTTATGACAATAAATATATCTTTTTAAAACATGAAAACCATCAAGACCATATAAAGTTAATTTTTTACTTTCTTAATATATTGTATATGTATAAAACATTTAAGGATTATTAATACCATCAGTTTAATTTAAAATCTATAACCTCTACCATTAACTAGAACATTGCAAACATCTCGACCTATATTGGAGCTTAAAATTTATCTCAACCCTAGGTCTTACATTATAAAGAAAAAACCAAAAGAGTTATGGACAACTATTAACAAGAGAGTATATCAGATTTATATGAAAAACCTTCAACCAACTTATTACTAAAGACATCTAATAGATAAGAACACGATGAAAAAACAATACCCTGTTGTTGTTGTGTGTGTGTGAATACATATATATAAATCTTTACATATATACACATATATATTTATAGGCAAAAAATGTCTCAGTACTTTGAATAACATTAAATTTCCTTACAGTAGGAACCATAGAAACCAAAAATCTAACAAGGATAAAACTAAAAGCTACTTTTCACATTCATAATTTTCTTTCTGTTACTACCTTTGTAAGTCTATTATATTTATAATTTCCAAAAAAGTTTATCCATAATATAAAGGTCGTTAAGCCACCGTATAATCCCCAAATTAAAAGTCTTTACCTCTACAAAATTAATATCATAACTGTTCGAAAGAAGACTGACTTATCTTCCTATTAAGCCCAGATATTATTAGAGTATGTATTATAGACCCAGAACTAAACTCTAAACATCATTAACTAGTTTCTTGCTAAGAGAAATAGGCTCCTCCTTATCCCAGGTACCTTCTCCATCTTCTTCATCTTTTTGGTCCACTTTGTCCTCCTTCATAAACCATTCCAAGACTTTCTAGTCTTTACATACCCTAAATGCATTACACTTAGAAGAAACATCTTGTTTCTACTAATTGTTGGAAGCCTATTTTCAAACGACTTGTAGTTTTTTATCACCAAAATGGGATAAAATAAGACTAGATAATCACTCTCCATAGTCTCTTTTCTTGGGAATGAAGATATTGTTATCAATATTTTCAAGGACAATGTCTAATTCCTCCAATAGGAATTTCTCGAAGAGGCTATAGCATAATTCCCTAATAATAGCTTTGTCCATATCCACATGGAGAATAGTAGTTATAAACATTCTTATGATCTTTGTATTAGTCTTAGGGTGATCCTCAAGCATAAATAATTCCTTACCCGCAATCTTCAAAACCGCCCCAAAAATCAGATTGCACTTTGCCTTCATCATCTTACCTATCTTTATATTTGTAATCACTCCCCAAAAGGACATTTCTCTCTTACTCGATTTCATCCATATTGGAGTATCCATCCTAATCCAAATTTTGTTTCTTCCTCAAATGTTATGAGCTGGGTAATCACTTCTTCATCTTTAAAAAAAAACCCCTGAAACGTGTGGGTTTTATTAAACAGAATGCCCAAAGTAACTATAAGTCCATAAATCATTATGAATTTACCATTGCTTGATCCTATCATCTTATTTATTAGATCTCACTTGATTGTTACACATCATCTCATCTCAACCCCACATCATATCTTGAGTTTAGTACTAGCTACTAAAAGATTAGAGCTCTCCAAGAATTAGTGCTTACCTTTAGGATTTTCCACACTTAATTACTGATACTGCCTTTTTGGGAGATACAATAGTGCCTTTATTGAGTGTTAGATACCTCCCTTCTATATTAATAATTTTTAATACTGGTCTTTATGTAAGTGAATTGGTTGCCTATCCCATAATTATTCATGTCATAAAGTACTCATTACTTAGATAAGTAGAAAGTGCTCTATGATAATAAGTGAAAATTCCCTAGGCTTTTATATACTGATAGAATTAAAGGAGGATACTTGAGACTATAAAATATCTCACAATATAATTATTAAAGGATCAAAAAAATGTTGCCTCAATAAACTCAGAAGTATAAGATCCCATATTGCTCGCTACTCACTAATGGTTAACAAATTTTACTAAATGATCTACTAATATCGTTACAAGAACTATAATAGTACAACCCAACTTTCTAACAATATTACTGCCTACTATGATTTAGGCTATACCAATACTTTCTCCACCTACTCCTAAGTTAGCCAGATTGTTAGCTACACCATTTCCTTCCCTAAAGATGTGATTGATCGTATGTGCTTAAGCTTATTTAAAACCTCCATAATCTATTTTACACACCCATCTAGTTGCCAATTTGGAGTTTCTCCTTTCCTAATCACACTAACTACTAGAGTTGAGTCCCCTTCGATTTCTACTTTTTCTAGGCCTAACTTAATATAGATCTCCAACCCTTCCAATAAGGCTGTGAATTTAGCTCTGTTATTGGACATGACCCCAGTGGGGTTAGCCAGCCTAGCAATGAGTTCTCCTCCCCAATTATGAATACAACATCCAATCCTTGTTATCCTCAGGTTTCCTCTGGAAGTTCCATCAAAATTCAATTTGTGCCAACCTTCTACGGGGACCTTCCAAACACAATCTCACCTTATCTTATCTAAATCTTTCTTAGAAACTTCACCAAGAGGAGGGATTTTAAGGCCTATCCATGTGTTCCTAATCTTGTCAACCCAGTCCAAAAACTTCAAGCCTTATTTTCCCACACTATTTCTTCTATTTAATAACTCGGCAATAGATTCTTCTAACTTATTAGTAAATTGGTCTAGCTCCATTTCCTTATCCCTAAACATTCTCCTATTCCTTTCCTTCCATACTTCCCAAATCAATAGGGAAGGAGCCAAGATCCAAATGTTTCTATACAAATCCTTATTCCTACTTCTCGACCAGTATTGGAATAATTATGTAATCTTATTCAGAAGTGTTGTCTTCTAATCTAATTTTTTCATTAGCCATACCCAATATTTATTTGTGAATTCACAATTTAAAAGCATATGATCCACAATTTTTGCATATTTTCTACATAGAGTGCATCTAGATGGCCCTTGATATCCCATCTTCCAGAATTAGTATGTTGTGATGATCCTATGTTGCATGGTCTCCCATGAAAACATACCTGCTTTCAGAAGACATGCTTTATCCTAGCAGAAATCTATTGACATCTCCATTTTAGGGAATTGGTGTTTCCTACAGAGGTCCCTATAGCCATCTTTAGTGTTATACTCTTCATTCTTTGCCTCTGTCCATACAATTCTATCTTCATTGCTGCTTGGATAGACCATGCAAACAGATAATATTTTTGACAACTTGTTCTTGAAGTCTTTTGGAATGTTCAGGTTGTGACCTAACTTCCATTTCCAACTTAAATCTGTATTACCACTTGGTATATCTAGGTAGTCTTTCACATAGATGCAAAGTTGGTCTTTGAGATATGAAATTGTTCATTGGTCTTCTAGAAGGGAATTAATAGCCGGGTATCCTCCCCATGAATCCTCCCAAAAAAGAGTCGTACCCCCATTTCCAATGCTCCATGATATCTTATCCATTATGAGGGATCTACATTCCTTTATAAAATTCCAAATTCTTGAGCCACCTAGAGGATTCTCATGTCGTACAATTCTCAGTACATCTCTACCATCTAAATATTTATGTCTAATAATCTATACCAATTTAGGTTCAAGGTTTCTAATAATTTTCCATACTAACTTAGCCCCTAGAGCCAATTTTTGGTCCTTAATATTGTTAAGGTTAACCCCTCCATCCTCCCAAGACCTACAAATCTTATCCCATGCAACTAACACCATCCTTTACTTCTCTATTGACCCTTGCTAGAAGAACATTCTAAACTTTTGGGTTATTTTCTTTCTAATCTCACTTTGCATATTATATCAAGTCATTTAGTATATAGGCATCACAAAAAGGACAAATTTTAGCATTGTAACCCTACCAACTATAGATAACCGTATACCTTTCCAAGATTCAACCCTCTTCTCCACCTTGGTCATTACATTATCCCACAATCTTGTGGCCTTCTTCCCTTTATCCAATGGAAGATCTAAATATTTACTTGGGAGATTACCTTTTTTAAAGTCTAAAATATTTGAAATTTTAGTTGCTAAGTTATCTGTAGTGTTAACAAAGAAAATCTTAGATTTCTCTTTGTCGATAAGCTTCCCTGAAGCTTCTGATTATTCTTCTAATATTTTGTTAATATTTATAGCATCTTCTATTTATTCTCTTCCATATAACATGGTATCATCCACAAATTATTGATGTGTTGTTGCCTCTAATTCACTAGTAATTTTAATACCTTTAACCAAACCTTGCTCCTTAGCCTTTGTCAAAGACCTACCTAAGGTTTATGCCATTATGATAAATAAAAAGGGGGATAAAGGTTCCCCTTGAAAAATCCCTCTAGAGATTTCAAAGAATCCTTCCGAGTTACCATTCAATAGGACATAAATCCTAGGAGTGATAATACATTTGAATACTAAATTAATCCATTGGTCTGAAAATCCAAGGCTTTCAAGGTCCTACACAAAAATCTCTAGTCTACTTTGTCATAAGATTTTTTGATGTCTAATTTTATAAGCATACCAGGGACCTTATTAAATTGGACAAAATGAATTGCTTGCTATATAATGATGACCCCATCTAGGATTGATCTTCCCAAAATAAATCTTGTATGTTCTTATGCTATAATTTATGGTGGTAAGGCTTTGAGTCTATTTTCCATAGTATTGGTTAGTAACTTATAGATGGTATTACACAATGATATAGGTTTGAACTCATCCTAGTATGAGGATATGTCCTTCTTTGGAATGAGAGTAATGAATGTATTATTCATCTCCCTTAGCAATTTGTCTGAGTTTTTGATGCTTTCCAAAACTCTAGTTACCTCATCTCCCAAGAAGTGCCAACACTTTTGGTAAAAGAAAGTGGGAAATCCATCTAGCCCCAAAGATTTATCTGGGTGCAATTTCTTTTAAGGAATTTTTAATTTCTTCCTTCATAAATTTTGCATTCAGTTTCTTATTTTGTTCTCTACTAATCAAATTGGGAATATTCCTTAACATATTTTCCTGAGCACCCCATTTAGATCCTTATATGTTGTTTAGTAGGTTCTCAAAAAAGGACACTGCTTCTCTTGATTTCTCCTCCAGATTCTCTAGAATATCCCTATTAGGTTTTTTTATTTCTAATATCTTATTAACATTTCTTCTAATATTTGTGTTATCATGGAAGAACTTAGTATTTTTATCTCCTTTCAATAGCCAAACCTCCATGTACTTCTACCTCCAATATATTTCTTCATATGCCAAAACATCCTCATACTTGTTAAACAACTCTTTTTCTTTTAGAAAACTCTCTTGATTCATGCCCTCTTTGAAGACATGCTCATTCAATTCTTCTATTTCTTTTTCTAATGTAACTTTGGACTCAAAACAATTTCCAATGTCTTATGTATTCCATTGTTTCAATATTCTTTTAATATCTTTTAGTTTCTCCATAAAAACAAAGGCTCTCGACCCTTCAAAAGTTCCCTCTTTTCACCAATTTTCTAACAATCCTATCAATTCCTCAGCTCTAAACCACATCTTTTCAAATTTAAACGAGCATCTAAAAGGTCTATTGTCTTCCTTAATGACGAGAGCTATAGGGAAGTTGTCTAATCCCGAAGTCGGTATTATAGTAGATTCTAGGTCAAAATTAAAGTTGATCAAGTTCCCTTTGAAGAAGAATCTATCTAGTTTCTCTATTATGCTATTGAATCCTAATCTATTATTGATCCATGTAAACATTCCATTGTTGGTCTTAATATCCATCAGTTCATTCCTACATACCCACCCCTTGAATTCTTCCATAATTTGTGTTGTCCTTCCTAGACCTCCAGATTTCTCATTTAAGTTAAGAATATCATTGAAATCTCCCCCTATTACATAGGTTTGATGGGGAAAAGTAGTAAATAAGTTTTCAATTTCTCTCCATACCTCTCTTTTTTCTTGGATGGAGGAAGGGCCATAAAAGTTAATTAACTAAAACCTAAGATCATTGTTAACACTTTTAACCTTCATCCAAATCCAAAGTTTACCTCCTCCTGATTTTACAAACAATACCTTACTTGGTTTCCACAGTATCCCTAGACATGTCGAGGCTCCTATATCTGCTTCACATATTTCTAGTTTCCTTTTGAGTCCTAGAAGATTCTTCTCTTGTAACTTAGTCTCTTGCAGTAACATAATATTTGCCTCAAAATTACCATTGGAGCGCTTTAATATGCACTCTTTGTTAGGGGTATTTATGCCCCTAACATTCCACATTATCAACTTCATTTCTCTACAGAAAGGTCCTTCCCCTTCCTTGCATATAACGATATAATCTTCACTTGTCCTACCGCCTCTACATCTATTTGTCTTAACTCATTCAAAGACTTCCTATCTCTCTTTTTTAATTCTCTTGCGCAATCCACTTGCATTTTCTCCATTTCATTAAGGGAAATACCAAGATGCATTACCTCCTCCCCTCTATTCTTTACTACCACTTTTCCTAGTGTTTCCACTCCCTTCTCCACTTCCTCATCATTTAGAGTATTGACCCTTCTCCTAATCAGTTCTTGACTATGCTCCATGAGCTTTCAGACTTCCTATATTAAATACAAGCCTAAAAATTCATTCACGTCTTCCAACTCTATCCTTTCCATCTTATTCATTTCCAAATCTTCTTCTCCCAATCTCTTTAGTGGTTCTTTTACGCATTCCTGATCCAATATCTCCTCCTCTACTTGGAAGAAATCCTCATCCCATAGAGAATTTTTCATACCCTGCTCAATATTACCTAATTCAAATTCACCACCTTCTCATTTCTTTTTCCTTTCTTTGAACTCTTCCATCTTCTTAGATTTCTTTTTTCCTTTTCCATTTTCTATCACTATCTCTCCTTCCTCAACCTCCTCCTCTTCTTCATTATAGGGTATATCTATTAACACAAAGCCTCCTCTATGTTTATTGAACTGAACCTCAACACCCAAATTTTGAGGGGAGGTGGGGAGGGTTGATGGGATCTTTTTCCTCAATTGAATCCTCATCTTTAATCTTACCTTGACATAATTCCAGTCAAATTTTGAAGATCTCCTTCTTAGATTTAATTACTACTAATATTTATGTCCATTCTTACTAAGATAACACAATTTGCATTAATAAAATCTCCTTCCTCCATACAGACAAATGTGCATAGTTTATTACCAATTTTCCTTATGATTTCTTTACTAATCAGTTCTACTGGTAGATTTGGTATAAGAACAGCTCGTTCCACTTTTTAAAAAATTAAGATTTAATGGATTAAAATTAGGTTTCCACTCTAGAAATGTAAATCCCATACCTCTAAAATATGAAGATTTGCCTGTTAAAAATCTAATTCTAAGATCACATTTACATCCTAAATATAAAAATTCTTCAGGAAGAATGGCAACACTTACCTACCCTCTGAAATTTTTCAAAAACCATACCGCTATTTTCTCTGTTGTGATATTAATGTCGCCTCATTTCACGAACACTCCAAATTTCTTGAATAGTTCCTATGATCTTTCAATCAACCCATCATTGATTTCCAAGACTATTTCCTCTTCTTTGTTTATTTTGGTGATATTCAGCCCCATTCCTTCTTCCTTTCCTTGGTTTCATTTATTGTGATTTAATCGACCCATTTTGTTGTCTTTCTATCAAATTAGGGTTTCCCTTATTTATCTCTCAATCTTGAAATGGGGAGGACAAATTTCTATTATATGAATGTTTGGGAGCCGGTTTTAATAAACCCTCCTCAATATTTTGCAGAGATTGATATCTATTGTGACTAGGAATAATGGATCTAGAGCTTTTGGGATTAGGGCAACAATGGTTTTGTTGCTTTCTCCAGTATAAACCATTCCAACCTCTTTTTTCATCCTTTATGGTTCTTTTGGATTTCACCATCGTCCATTCCTGGTTAATGTTGTGGAGCGAAGGGGAAGCCCAATTCCCCCAAAGGCTTCCTACATTTTGAGCATATTTCATTCTGTTGAAAATAAATTCATGATATTTCCTTTTCACATGTTCGTCTATCAAGGGTAGAGCCATTTTAATGTTATTTTATTTAATTTTATATTAATTTAAAGAAAATAATACAATATTTCTAAAACAATGATAAAAGATGCATGGACAAATTTTAACAAACAAAACATAAATATTTTTACTTGAACAAGTAAACAAAATCAATCTAAACCCTTTTTGAAGAGAGAAACAAGAACTAAATTTGAAATGTTGAATATTTTATTTTTTAAGTTTATGAAAAAGAATGTTATATTATTACAAAAATAGTGCATTTTGATTGGCTCAAATTAGGATATTTAATCATCAGTTAAGTTCTGGTAAAAAACTTGAATCTTTCTTAAAATTATTTGTGCCACATAGGTTTCAGTTATTTTTCTATAAAATCATTTTGATTGGAACTATTGAGGGCAAATAAGTTTCACATTAAACCACTTTGTTAGTCCAACATGTGAAAAATCTAAACTTGTATCACCCCAATTGAAATATATTCACAATATGAATCTATTACTAGGTGAAAAAGTATATAAATCATATTAACAAGAGATCTTTTCCATAACCCCTCTATAGCTAAAACCTAGTAATAATTTTACAATAAAGAATGTGAGTTGACTAGCCCAAAATCGGATGCCATAAGATTCATGGCTAAAGAGTTGGAGTAGTATAGTCCTATCGTCGTAATGACTTCACTTGTAATCAAACTATTGTTACCCCATCCATTCTAACTTGTATAAACTCAATTATATATTATACTAAATATAACATTCATTACTATATCATCGGACGCGGCTAAGCTCCCTACAAAATGTACCATTGACCAAATTTCAAAAATCAGAAAACACAACAAATTTTCGCAAAATTTTTAGCATTTGTTCTTTATGATCTGCATATTTATGATCAAAAACCATCAAAAAATTGCAAAAAAATCACTGTATTTTGACGAATTTTAAAAAAAAAGTTCAACATTTTTTTGTCTTTGCTACGTTTTGTAGGAAGCTTAACCCGTGCCTATATCATCACTTGTAACATTATCATAAAATATTATCATTATTATATCACAATGATATGACCTTATCCATATGTTAGTAACTACATGAATTATTATATATATTTTTCAAATATTATTAAGCCTAACAAATATCCATTTCAAAATATACCATGTTAATTTCTTGAAATATGCTCTTAACCCAACGACATTCAAATTGTAGTTAGAAGCAGCAAAACAGTTGTGCATTTTAACGATTAGATAATTTGACAAAGCAAACCAGAAAAAAATAGCCGTTACTCAACCCAACGACACTCAAATTATAGATCTTAAATTTGATGATTCCTCCTCATATTCACATCTTTCAGTGTGTTGTAAATATATTTTTTCTCTAGTTTGTTTGTGCTCTGTTTTTTCTTTTGGCATGGCCATGCCTCTTGTGTCTGTGTTTGCTCTGTTTATCAAATTTTTCTTCTGAATTTTTGTTTGCATTATTATGTGTTCTTTTATTCTTTTGATTTGCGTTGGGTGACGAAAGAGGAAAGGTATTCTTATGTGTTCTCTTAATTTGTGTTGAGAGAGGACTGCACACAAGAGGTATTATTATGTGTTCTCTTAATTTGTGCCTGACATTAATTTGGTTCTAAACTTTTGTGTGGATGTTTTAGGGGCTGTGGCTGGGAATGACCTGTGGCATTTTTGTACAATCAATTTAACTATTCCTGGTGACTTTATGTACAGACTAGGAACAATGGTCAAGCAATTCCAATGAGACTCCTCTTACAGCATTCAAAGCACTGGTATGTGTTCACTTCCGTTTACTTGGAAGGAAAATTTTAGGGTTCCAAGCATTTGACTGCAGAATTTTAATGTTCATGTCCAATTATTATGAAGAGGGGAAAATGATTCTCAACTTAGATTCTGTAGTTTTCTATATTACAAATCAATTCCCTTCTAATGTATACTTCGTTTTTGGTATGAAATCATTGTTCCAGTGGACCAGAATATTTAATATAATGGCATCTACTATGTAGCTAGTTTTTAGTGCATTTACAATATTCTTCCTCGACTCTAAGAAAAAATATTTTTAGGGCTTTGCCTGTTTCTTTTCTTCCCATGATGCTTGCTGGCCTCTGCATTTTTTAGGGGTTCCTCTGTTTTTCTGGTATCACGAAGTGTCAAAGACCCCCAGGTCTCCACTCGTGTACATGTGTTTTCACTTCATTCTGACAGCCAGTACTAGCCTATAATTTCCTATAGACATAGAGTGATAGATTAACTGCAATTTCATATAATTTTTGGCACACCTGCGGACCACCAGCCTGGACAGAACAGTGTTTTTCATTTATGGTCTGGTCTCTAGATCAACTGCGATACTGTATAGGTATATCTGGTCCATAGCAAGTCAACAACATGAAATTTGGTAGTTTCCTTTAGGGAGGTCTTTTAAAGGTTCTTACGCTTGCTTGGGTTTATTGATATTCACATTTGTATTGCCAGAAGAAGGAGGTCAGGCAGCCTAATAATTGGCTTTTAAGTTCTTTTTCATTTTCCTTTGTTTGGGCTTTTTAGTGCGCTTGATCTTGGTCTTTGTCCTGTAGCTGGGAAGGTCATTCAGGGAAGGGTTAGATAGAATAGGGTGAAATTATTATCATGGAGGCTTTGAATCCAACAGATGATGAACTGGTGATATTTTGTCTGACCACTAAGGTTCTGGATAATAGCTTCTCTGCTAGAGAAATTGCTGAGGTTGATCTCAATAAGTGTGAGTCTTAGAATTTTATGCGCAAGAATTAGACCAACGTCACTGCTCTCCAATTGAGCCCATATTCTTTGGTGTATCCTTTTTACTTCACAGCTTGAACTAGGTGGGTCTCCTCACTTTTTTCACTGAATTTCCATTCAAATTAACAAGATCGTGCTACTGTGAAGTTCCTTCCAAGTACTTGCAGCTGACAGATACTTTTGTTATGTTTTTGTTTGTTTAAGTAAAACTGCCTTCAGCCTGGATACTTAAATTGTAGGATCCTGATTATTTTCCAAAAAATCCTAATTTTATAGACAAAATAAATACATTAAGCAAGGATAACAAATTATATCACACTCATTTTGACATGCTAGATCGGTGTACAATAACTAAAATAGTTCAACTCTGTAATGGTTTCATATAGATTTGAAGCTACAGGACTTAAACATATGGATAATTAACACTTTCGCAGTTGTATAATGAAAAAAATTCAAATTAGCAAGTGTACACACAATAGTAAGACTAGCCTATTTCTGAAGAGCCTACTAGAATGAAGTACATTTTATATTTGAGTATCTTTCATGGTATATTGTATTTTGTATTTAATTTTCAAACAATTATTTCTCTGCTTTTCCAATTTGCATCTCCGCACAACTATGAAATTATGATAGTCTTAATATCAATCATTCCTGAATGGCTTATCCCTATTATGTGTATTGGTTAGACATTAAGATTGCCTTCTTCTAAGCTTATCCCAGGCTTCTTGTAATAAAAACATAAGGTCAAAAGCTATCTGTGTCATATATCAAAAACATTATGGGCAAAAAATTATCCAACATCAGGTAGATATTAATACTGGCTACTAAAATCATCACAAAGAACAATAAATACATTAACCTCTCTACACTCTTCTGAAGATTGTGCAGGATTGTTTATTTTTCCTTCAGATTTTCTCTTGAAAATCTTGTTAAAGGACATAAAAAGTCTCATTTATTTTTAACACCTGAACAGTTGCCTCTGAAGGGCTTTCCATTAGCATTGTTGTGATCATATAATCAAGCATTAGTTTTTCTTCCTTCGCTTAAAGTAAAAACCTTTATTTTATAGTTTCACAAGAATTACAGAGAGTTGTCATAGAAGACCCTAGTTCATGATGTACGGCCTGCTACATTTTGACATCACCATTGTTCCGTATATGAAATCTATTGGAATAACTAGAAAGCACAATTGTCGTGAAGGAGGACTCTGTTGACATAACTATGACATCCTTGATACAGACTTAGATGAAAGAATGATAATGGATAACTTTGTCTTATCCAAGTCTGGAGTTTAGGAGCAGTCAATGATGCTTATAATTTGTTACCTCAGGGTAAATTCACATTGAACCGAGCAGTTTCAACAGGGAAATTGAAACCCAGAATATCAGTCTCTTGTATGGTATGCCATGTAATGAAGGAAAAGTAAAGGATGAAAATCATGCCATGCTTCACTGCTCTAGGTATGACCAAGTTTAAAACATTGAGTTGATCACAATAAGATGAACACTTTACACCATTTGCATAGCTTGTCTCTCAAGCAGCTAGGAAGGTATAGGAAGGATGCTCAAGGAAATGGCAATAGTTTTGTAGTTAATTCTGGAATTTTAAAGTATAGTTATCAGATTCAGATTCCGCAGAGACTTGACAGGCTGGTTTTGGACTTGGATTTGGAATTAGCAGAAACCTGATAATTTGAAAAAATCGTGAAATACAGCAATTTTTAAAGTGGAAGTGATCTTCAAAGAAAACTCCAGCCAAAAAGTAGAGTCTGGCAATAAATGCATCTATTGAAAATCAAAGAACCATAGGTACAAAGGAAATTCAAGATCCTTTTTCAAGGAGATGCAAGCTTGTTCTTTTGTAATGCCTGACCCAAGAACTTTACAGATTACCATAGTACATTCTCAGTACTTAAGGCTTTCTTAAAAAAGGACAAGTTGGCACTTAGGGTTTTCTACAAAGGACAGGATGGCTAAGCTGGTACAGAAAGCTTGAAAAGATTGTGCCAAGATTTGGATTGATTGGTTTTTTTTTGTTTTTAAACTTTTTTTCAATACAGTTCTGAAATCCAATTATATATTGGAGCAGAGGAAAGGATAGAACAATGAGGAAGATCTGGAAGTCAAGGGAAATATGTAAAGCTCACTTTTTCCCTAATCGGATAATCCTCAGAGAGATCACATACTATTTTTTTCTACTTGGTTTTGTAGTTCTTCTCAGCTATGGATTTAGCGAGGAAATATACAGGGAATGTAAACTGCTCTTATTTTCCTTTGTTTATTTCTTTCCTTTTATTGTAACTATTTTAAAATTTTACAAAATTGGATTTAATATTTGATCGTAAAAGATGTTGAAATGTATATTCCGTGTATATCCACCATTCATTTTAAGTAGTGTTGTATTATTTTCTGTTTTACTTTTCAATTGAATTACTGTATTGTATTTCCATGGGTTTTGAACTTGTGATGGGATAGCAAAACCCCTGTTCTGCGAAAAAGAGTCCAGAAGGCCTTTAATATTTGATCGTAAAAGATGTTGAAATGTATATTCTGTGTATATCCACCATTAATTTTAAGTAGTGTTGTATTATTTTCTGTTTTACTTTTCAATTGAATTACTGTATTGTATTTCCATGGGTTTTGAACTTGTGATGGGATAGCAAAACCCCTGTTCTGCGAAAAAGAGTCCAGAGGGCCTGCCTCATGTTCTACTTGGTATTTTCTGACTCAATTTTCCAATGTAACAGTTTTACATAACACTTTCTATTATATTTATCAAGGCAGCAAGATGTTGAAGTCTTTCATATCCTTGTAATCAGATTTCACAATGTTTTATCCAAAAGCACTTTCTTCTGAAACAATTTTAATCTTGTTGTGTATATATTGTATGGTTGAATGCTTGTTTGCTTGTAATAGAATCGTTTGGCAGATATGAGAGGGGTCATTGGCATTTGTATATTATATGAAGAGTCGAAAAGTTATGATCAAGTCAGAATTGTTTGCGTACAACATTAGCTCTACACTTAGCTGGTAGGTTTCATCTACAAAGTAGTTGAAATCCAGTTATATATTGGGGCTAAGGAAAGGATAGAACAATGAGGAAGATCTGGAAGTCAAGGGAAATATGTAAAGCTCACTTTTTCCCTAATCGGATAATCCTCAAAGAGATCACATATTATTATTTTTTGTGAGATACAAAGGGAAAGACAGGTTTTGTAGTTCTTCTCAGCTGTGGATTTAGCGAGGAAGTATACATGGAAGGTAAACTGTTCTTATTTTCCTTTGTTTATTTCTTTCCTTTTATTGTAACTATTTTGAAATTTTACAAAATTGGATTTGATATTGAGCGTAAAAGATATTGAAATGTATATTTTGTGTATATCCCCCATTAATTTTGAGTAGTTGTAGACACCTACAAACTCATTGGTAAATAAAATAATTTTTATTTTCCAAAAACCCCTAATGACATCATCATTTGTTAATTAATTATTTATTTAATTAATTAATTTATTATTATGTCATTAATTCCTCCTATCTTAATTAAAAACATTTAATTAAAAAATCCCCTCCAAAAAATGTTTAAATCTAATTTAAACATCATTCCCTCCAATATTTATTAATTATTTAATAAATTGACCAAAACCATTAAATAAATGAAACCTAGAAGTGTTCTAGAAAGCCCTAACCTCTTCTAAACCCATCCTAAACCTACTTAAAGGGTGATTCCTACCCTTTTTAGTCTTAACCTTCAACCTTTGACTTTTTGGTCAAATCCCCTCATAAATGACCCTTACATCCTCATTAATGACTCTTACAAGCCATTAATGAGACCTATGTCTTCTCTTACCCCTTGGTCCCCTAGGCACACTTCCCTAGTGTTGCGCACACATGTGTGAGCAACCTTAACCCTTATCCATCTAACCATACCTCTAGCTATAGCCCTGACTCTACCCCTGACTCTGACTCTGACCCTTATGTCTTCTCTTACCCCTTGGTCCCCTAGGCACACTTCCCTAGTGTTGTGCACACATGTGAGCAACCTTAACCCTTATCCATCTAACCATACCTCTAACCATAGCCTTGACTCTACCCCTGACTCTGACTCTAACCCTAACTCCACTTCCTAACCCAAGCCCTTCCTAAAATCCTATAAATACCCTCACTTCTTAGAGCAAATTACCAATTCACATCTCTCATATTAAGTAGTGTTATAACGCTAGTTTATTGTTAGATCATAAGCTTTTAGTATATTATGTTAGTTTGACTCATTTTCAAGCTTTCTAAATCACATCATAGCTTAGATAACTTGGATTAACTTTAGTTTTCTTCATTGTTTTGCATTACTTTGCATCATCTCATATCTCATTTGGATTAAAAATCAACTCTAGACCAATCATCTTTAGCATAATTTGCATTCTGGCTTCATTAGGATCCCTAAGGCTCTAGGGGCAAAACAGGTGTTCTATACTTGGTTTTGTGCCACTATGGAGTTCTTATGGTCCCTGATAGATCCCAATCCTTCCTAATATGCATTAGGGACAAGCTCAAGTGTTTTGAGAGCACACCCACATCCCTAAATCAAAAACAAATCAAATGGTGACAGGGGTGCTCCAGTTTAAATTCTATCTGAAGTAGTTTAGAGAACATATGTTGTTTTTGATTGATTTATTAAAGTAGGCTAACTCGTTTGAATGTCTACACTTGTTCCTAATAGATCCAGCTTCTCCTAGCTCACATTTTGGCACGCCCAGTGGGACCCGTGTCCTGATCATCTACTCCAAAAACATCGAAACTCGGCCGTTTTTCTTAGAAAAATAAAAAAATTTGGGTCGTCTTATTTTTCCTTTGTCGGACCTGTGCATTTGTTATCTACAAATGCGCATTTGTGCAAAAAAATTTACACCTGCACATTGGTTCACTAGAACTGCGCTTCTGTAAAATCCTGCTGCGCATTCATTACTTCCCACTGCACATCTGTTAATTCAGGTTGCGCATTTGTATAGCCAAAGCGCACTTTTGCACTGTGTCTGCAAAATTGCAATAATGCAATTTTAGTAGAAAATAAAAGCTAAATTCATCAAGTGCACTTGCGCAAACATCGAAAAGGTGGCGACGCACTCATGAGACACAAGTGCGTATATGTAAGTATTTATGCGCATTTGTCCAACTTTGTTGCGCATTTATACTTTATTGCTGTGCATTTGTTATTATAAGTTGCGCATATGTATGTTGCAAACAAGCTTTTAAAAGGAACAAACACACTTCCAATTTGGGTTCTAAAAACCAACAAATTCTCATGCACAAAGTCAATCTAGAAACCTATCTTTTTGGGTCTAAAAAATTGAATTCTAGAAACATCCAATCTTGAGTGAAATCCAAGGAAATAAATCAAAGTCCAAAGAGTCATTTTTCTTTGAGTCCAAATCAAACACCATCTTGAATGTCCTAAAAGTAAAAAAAAAGCATTTCAATTCCATTCCTAAAAGCTCAAATCAAGTTCCTAAAAACACGCAAACTCAATCTTGAATGCCCAAATAAAGAAATTGCAAATCTCTCAAAGTTTCTTGTTTTCAAAGAGGCAAGAACAAATCAAAACCTAAAACACTTGTGCTTGCAAGCATTCAATTCAAAACACTTAAATCAAAGTTGGAAAAGAAACTTCATGATGTGCATCTAGGAGTTTCCCATTTCAGCATATCTTTAAATCTAAGTGATGTAAAACACTTGAACTCAGACAAGTTCATTTGTCTTACTTCTAGCGAAGCTTGTCCAAAGAGAAAAGCGCTTCCTCTTTGGAGAATGACTTCAAACCGTTAATTCCGCGACCAGTATAGAAATAAAGCGTTGAGGAAACTCTCGCTTCATCCTCTCAAGCTCAGGCGATGCGTGTTGATGGTAGCCCGAGGTAGGTGAATATCCCTACTATTTCGGCATGGTCAACTAGGCTCTTAAGTGAGTCACGCGCATACAAACCGATTGGGAGGACTCCACGGATCAAAATACAAACTTGTTAAAACAGAAGCTACCTGATCTACCCCCGAAGGTATCAGAATCTTTGTGGTTTCCCGGATCACCTTAAGACACCATATGTAATCCCTTTTAGGGATATCAAGCTGTGGGCAAAGATTTTGATACTAGCCTTGTCCTTAGGTAGTTTTGTTTGGTGTGTTCTTCGAAGTTACAAACTCAGTTCAAACATTTGTCAGAACATACACTCTTCTCGAAAGCATTATCAGAATTAGAGGTCAGTCATATTGCTTGTATCCCACAAAGTTGCTTTGTCCTTTGTTGGGATCGCTTTTCAAGAAAATCTTTGTTGAGTTTGTCCTTTGCCTTTGGAGACATCAAACTAATCCAAAAAACTTGATCAAAATAATTTTAGACATCCTTGCAAAGAGATCCTTCAAAATCAGATACCCAAAAGTCTTGATTCAAATCCAATTGCCAGATCTTTCCAAAGCTATGTCCGATTTGATCAAACTAATCCAAAAAACTTGATCAAAATCATTTTAGACATCCTTGCAAAGAGATCCTTCAAAATCAGATACCCAAAAGTCTTGATTCAAATCCAATTGCCAGATCTTTCCAAAGCTATGTCCGATTTGACCAAACACAAGAAAGCTAGACTTCCCAATTCCCAAGTGTATCAAGAGAAGAAAGTTGCAGAGAGGAACCTCAAAGATCACCAACCTTCTCTAAAGGCAATTCAAGCAGAAGCGAAGTATCAGGAGAAACTGGACAATGTAGAGCATAATGCAAAAGTGAAACAGTTTGCATTCCGGTTCCAAGTTAATCATCACTATGTCAACCTAGAGAGAGAATAGTGTGGCCCATTGTATATCTGTCATCCCTTTAGAATCCTAGAATCCAATCTCGGCACCCTTTGCATCCTAAATCATCCCTAGTTCCATCATTGCATCACCATCCATCCTTCATTGCATCCTAAATCATTCTTAGTTGCATCCTTGCATATCATCTTCCTAGTTGCATCATAGGTCATCCTTTTCAGCTACATCTAGATCATCCTCTTAGAAATAGCATCATTCAGTCGTCCTTCATCATCTTTCCATTAGCAATCCACAATCAGAATCCCAAATCCTTGATCCATCATTCTTGCATTCATCCTTGATCCAAAATCCAATCCAAATTAGAAAACCATCATCCTTGAACCAAATCCAGTAAACCAAAACCCAAACGCTTTGCGTCCTATCCTTTTGAGTTTCTTCAAATCCTTATCCCAAATCAGAAATCTCCACCCTTTAACAGAGCATTGTCTAGGGAATCCATACTTGTCCTTGTAAGCCTCATCATCTCGAGCAAGAGATTGGCCTGCATTGATAAGAATCCTGTCAACCAAAGATCATCAGTCTATCCTAGGTTGACAATCTAATCCTGTTTGATCCTACATTAGGAAAGAGAAACTCATTTGATCAATACTTAGTAATCTTCCACCATCTTCCACCCAATCTTCCATCAACCTTGATCCAAATCAGAGCATCCCACCAATCCTTCACCATCCTATCATCCTTGTACCACGTCCTAGAAATCCACCATCCTATCATCCTTGTACCACGTCCTAGAAATCCACCATCCTTAAAGTGTCTTTAGATTTTCATCCTTAGAGTTTTTTGCATCCACCCATCATCTGCATTTTCATCCTTAGATCTGCATTCCATGCCTGCCGAGACGAGAATTAAGAAGAGAAGGAACATGGATCCCAATCAGGCCACTAGTTCGTCCGATCCTACAATCCCACCAGCGTGATGGTAACTTACAATCCTCAGATCCCGCAAGTTGAGAATGTATGGGATGATCCCAACAGACCCCCCACTTCATTTTCCATGGAAACATTCATGAGCCATCTAGGGCATGCACAAATAGTAAGTGCACTTATTGATTAGAATCGACAAGCTATATTGGCTAACTTTGCACAAGAAGGTACTCCCATTCCACCACATCTCCAACCTCGCATCCCCATAAACACCATCCAAATCCCAGTAGAAGCCTATACTCCCATAATCCAACAAATCCTTGATCCTAACCTACAAATGTCTCAAGAAACCTCATCCATTCCCCATTTCTTGCAAAGCAGCTTTGTGAGTCCTACAACAAAAGTAGCAACACCATCAGCTTCTATGGCATCTCAAGCCATCACCCAAGCCCAAAGCTTTGCACAAAACCAACTGCCTCCTCTTACACAAGCCGCTACACAAACAGTTCCTCCACCATCTATGAGCCAAGCAAGCGTCCACATCAGCACCACCCTTCTCATAGTCAACTCAAACTTTTCCTTCCACTTCTCCACAAGCATTCGCCCAATCATATGTTCTACTCCCACCTTTCATTTCCAATCCACAGGCCCAACAATCTGCCTTCACAACAGGGAGGCCCCTCCATGGGATTTCAGGATCCACCATCTACATCCGAAATCCCCACATCTGCATTCCCAGCATTCTCTGCGTCGCAACTCTCGCCACGAACCGGTTCTCGTCAGGGCCTCACTCAAGCATAAATGAAAGCCTTGGGAATACCAACCCAATCTCCCATATCCACACCTGCAAACCAACAAGCCACATTCTCTCAAGCAGCGCAACAACCATCGCAGCCTCTGCCAGCTTCATCCTTTCCTCCATACACTAACTATCTACCTGCACCATGTATCACTTCTTAAATGGTTCCACCACCCCAACAACAGAGTTCATCTCATCTCGCAAGCAACCTTGCTCAATCACTATCTGCTCCCAATTTCCCAACATCCATTCGACCCCTAAGCAATGCAGGGCTGCATTCGACCTATATCAGCCAAGCCCAAAACCAAGTACATCAAGGCCAAGCCTACCAACAAGTTGTACCATTCCATCAGCCTCCCCGACAACAACAGTACTTCCCAGCGCAACAACAACATCCCATTATCCCCCAACAACAACAAGCATCCTTGTATCCCGCACAACAACAAAATCCCATCATACCCTAGCAACAACAATCCACTTCATATCCTCCACAATAGTACGCTCCCACACCTCAGCAGCAATATCCTCCCCAACAAACATCACCCCAACATCCATTTCAATCCGCCTATCTTGCTGGGCAATCGCCATATCCCACTCCGCAATATCCACCTCAAAATCATCCTTATTCACTAGCACCATTAGATCCTTTTTCAATGGGAGTACCCACTCCAACACCGATCAATGCCGAGTGGGAAGAGATGAAGAATGCTCTTAAGCAGCTCAAGGTCGGAACAGAGAGCAAGACCTTTAAATTTGAGGAGATATGTCCCTATCCTTTCGATCGATCAATCACAACTATCCCTTTCCCTAAGCACTTTGAGACACCCAAATTTGATAAATATCGAGGGAAAGGAGATCCAGTAAACCACGTCAAAGAGTTCTATATGGCATGCCAGGAAGTGGCATATAGTGATAATTACCTTATGCCCCTATTCACTAGAAACTTGGGAGGAACTGCTATTGAGTGGTTCTACAAAATACCCTATGGGACAATCTCAACCTTTGTAGAGCTCTTTGAGAAGTTCGTCGCCCAGTATGCCCATAATGTCGAGAATGAGTTGTCTTTACTAGATCTTTGCAACTCAAAGTAGAAAGGAGAAAGCCTAGCTGGCTATTTAACTACTAGGTTATCATACCAACCACCTGAGAAGCATCTACTTGAGAAGCATCTAACCAAAACCTTTATCGATAACCTGCATACCAAACTATCCCACTTCATGAGGATGAACTACATACAAACTTACCAAGATATCAAAGGCAAGGGGATAAACATTGAAAAAGGTCTCCTAGATGAAGGCACAATCCAACATTACAAGGACGATTCCCACAGCAAGCCCAGTAATGACAAACCCCATTACTAGAATCGAAACACGAATGTTGTTACCGACAAAGCCACTAACACCAAGCATATCCAAATTGTTGTGGCCGATCCTGCACCGACTCCTGCATATCACCACCAACAACCCCAAGTCAATCAGCAACCTATGCAGAACTACTAACAACAAGCACATCAAGCAAACCAAGCAAATCAAGCCAATACCATATCAACAACTCCCAATTAGAACAGGCCTTGAGCCCAGACCCACCAAAAGAGAACCTTCACACCTCTTGGTGAACCTCTGGACGTAATCTTTCATCACATGGCCAAGGCCAATTTTATCACTTATCCACCAACTCAACAATTTGATGATGCCACCCCCAAGCCTAATTGGTACAAAGATCACGAGTATTGTGATTATCATTGTGTCAAAGGACACACTACCTTAAGGTGTATGAAACTAAAGCATTACATCCAAGATCTCATCGACAGAAAGGAGATCCAAGTGGACACACCAGCCCAAACCTCACCTAATGCCAATCTACAAATCTATCAGAATGTGTTCCCTCAACACAATACTGGGAACAACCAAGCCAATGCCAATCCTCCACCCTAGAACCAAGGCAAAGGCAAACAAGGAGACCATGCTAACCACAAAGACTATACTACTGTCCATATCAACTACGACAAATTCATTGGCTACATAACCCAAGTTGAACCCACAGTCAATGTCATTCATGTTAAGGGAGCAGATAGTTAGTGTGCTATTACCACTCGCAGAGGTCGGATATCTATCGCCGGTGCAAATCCAAGGCCAACACACAATGCACAATACAACCTTATAGAACATCTTGGGAATACAACCTTCCCAAATCTCCACCCTAGAACCAAGGCAAAGGCAAACAAGGAGACCATGCTAACCACAAAGACTATACTACTGTCCATATCAACTACGACAAATTCATTGGCTGCATAACCCAAGTTGAACCCACAGTCAATGTCATTCATGTTAAGGGAGCAGATAGTTAGTGTGCTGTTACCACTCGCAGAGGTCGGATATCTATCACCGGTGCAAATCCAAGGCCAACACACAATGCACAATACAACCTTATAGAACATCTTGGGAATACAACCTTCCCAAATCTCCATCCTCGACCTTCTTTGTACTTCACCCATCCATCTAGACATCCCAAACAGAGCCCTCCAAGAAGGACATGTCCCCGCAGACATAAATACCATCCAGTTTGAGAACCTTGTGGGACATTTATCAACATCCTGCGCTCTTTTCTTTAAACCATTAGATATACCAGCTGCTGAGCCTGACCATAATCTCCCTCTCTGTATCACCGTCATGATCAAAGACTTTGCCATTAAAAGGGTCATGATAGATAATGGCTCAGCCCTAAACTTGTGCACTTGGAAGTTCATTCAGCAAATAGGGTTCACGGAGGCTGATATATCACATGATGTGATCACAATTAAGGCTTATGACAACTTAGAGCATACCTCCAAAGGTACTATTGTTTTGCCTATCAAGTTGGGCCCAGTAACTCAAGACACTATCTGCCATGTTGTTGATCTTGACTTACCATTTAACATCCTCCTCGATCGACCATGGATTCATTCCATTAAGGCTGTACCATCCACTTATCACCAGTGCCTCAAATTTCCGCATCAAGGCATTGAGATCACCATCCACGCCGATCCCCAACCCTTCGCATACTGTAAAGCGTTGGAAGCTTCATTCCCCATTGCACCCATTGTCTTGGAATTGAAATTGTCATCCACCCTCTCCTCCGGATCAACAACCAAGGTTGTGGTGAATACAGCTTGACCAACGCATTCGCGATAGGGGCCCTACCTCTTGACCCACACACACAAGGGCGCTCAAGTCACCAAAGTAAGCCTATAGAGGCCAATCATGAAATCAAGCAATTGGGACCAATGACTTTTGTTTCCCATGGAAATATAGATAGCCTTGAAATGGACCTTGACATCGGTCGGTGGTGGTATAGAGATCCCCCACCACCTGACACTGAACTTCTTGGCTACTTAAAAGACAAATATCATGAAATCAAGCAATTGGGACCAATGACTTGTTTCCCATGGAAATATAGATAGCCTTGAAATGGACCTTGACATCAGTCAGTGGTGGTACAGAGATCCCCCACCACCTGACACTGAACTTCTTGGCTACTTAAAAGACAAATATCATGAAATCAAGCAATTGGGACCAATGACTTTTGTTTCCCATGGAAATATAGATAGCCTTGAAATGGACCGTGACATCAGTCAGTGGTTGTACAGAGATCCCCCACCACCTGACACTGAACTTCTTGGCTACTTAAAAGACAAATATCCACAATCACACAAGTATGCCACAAAACAATGGAAATACCAAGGCGGTGGTCTAGGACCACAAGAAGGCGAAAACAAAGATCCAATCGAAGCCTCGAAAAATCCAAAGCATCAAGGTCTTGGCTTTAATACCCCTCGCTTGCGTACACAAGAACCCAATACCATGACTGGGGCACTAACTTGACCAACGTTCCGTTTTTGAATAACCAGGACGACCTCGTAGAAGATCGAAGATATCCCTGAAGAGGAAGAAAATAAATCCTATGATGACATCCTTGACGATGATACCCTCCTGGACGCTTTTGTCCTCCATCAACTCGCCATTACTGTTTTAGAACTTCCCCTCATCTATCCCGAACTCATAGATTGGGACCAACCAAGCGTCACACATATCGATGAGTTCCAAAGCACACAAGCGCTCCTAAGGTTCATGGGAACATCAGGCCAACAAGAAGACCAACATCAGGAATCAGTTCATGTGTGTAAGCTTGACCCTAAAGGATATTTCGGGGAAGAAGCAAGCTTTAGTGGCAAAATTTAAAAAGAAATAGAAAAGAATGAGTCCGTATGTGAAAACCCCTTTGGGGCACATTTTGACTCTAAAAAAGAGAAAATAAAGGGCGTATCTTCTGGTGAAAACCTCTCTGAGGTGCTAGAAGATGAATACTTGCCTCTTCCTCCCATCCAAGATTACAAACCCAAGCAGTCACCTATTATCATTGAGGAAACCAAGCCAGTTAACTTAGGCACAGAAGAATGCTCGAGAATCACCTACATTGCAGCATCTCTAACAGAAGGTGAAGAAATGGCTCTCATTGCACTTCTCCATGAAGCCACTACCAACTTCGCCTAGTCAGATGCACCCATGCCTGGGCTTGATCTAAATCTAGTTGTGCACAATCTTGCAGTGGACCCCAATATCAAGCCAATAAAGCTGAAGCTATGCAAGATGCATCCTAAAGTAGCCCTTCTAGTAAAAACAGAATTGGAAAAGCTCTTAGATGCCAAGATCATTAGAGCTATAGACTATTCAGAATGGATCTCCAACATGGTGCCTGTCACCAAACCTTCAAGAGAAATAAGAATCTACACAGACTTCAGGGACTTAAAGAAAGCATGTCCAAAAGATGATTTCCCACTACCCAACATAGACATGATAGTAGATCTTACAGGGGGCCATGAGATGTCACTCATGGATGGCTTCTCAAGCTACAATCAGATCCGAATAGCAGAAGATCAGCATAAAACAACATTCACCACACCATGGGGTACCTTTTGCTACAACATGATGCCATTCGGGCTAAAGAATGCAGGAGCCACTTATCAGCGAGCAATGACAACCATATTTCATGATATGATACATAGGATCCTTGAAGACTATGTGGCTGATATTCTTGCAAAATCTAAAACACAATATGAACACCTAGACGTCCTTGAAAGTGTATTCGATCGTCTCCAACATTATGGCTTAAAGCTGAATCCAAAGAAGTGTGTCTTTGGTGTGACATCTGGAAAGCTTTTAGGATTCATTGTATCATGGTGCGGCATACAGATTGATCCTATAAAGGTCAAAGCCATAACAAAAATGCCTCCACCAAGAACAATCAAGCAGCTCAGGAGCCTACAAGGAAAGCTCAAATCAGTGCGTCGATTTATATCACAGTTGACAGATAAGTGCCAACCTTTTACGCATCTGCTTCGCAAGGATACAAGCTTCAAATGGGATCCTATTTGTCAGAGAATCTTTGAGAAACTCAAAGAATATCTAGCTAACTCTCCCATCCTTGTACTGCCAGTTTCAGGACGCCCTCTCATAATCTACATCTTGGCAACCACTACAGCACTGGGGGCACTCTTAGCATAGCATGATGATGACAGTAAAGAATGAGCCATCTATTATATCAGCAAAACACTTGTTGGCTATGAGCTCAATTATTCACCAATGGAGAAAGCATGTCTTGTAGTGGTCTTTGCCACTCAAAAGCTCAGACATTACATGCTTAGCCACATAATCAAGCTCATCTCAAAGGTGGACCCACTCAAGTATCTGTTATCACAGACAACTCTCACAGGCCATATGGTAAAATGGGTCATGCTACTTAGCGAGTTTGACATCCAATACATATAGCGAAAAGTAGTCAAAGGGCATGTAATTAACGATCAACTAGCAAAAGCACCTCTGGTGGATGTATATCCACTAATCATGCAATTTGCTGATGAGCATCTATGTATGATAGAAGAGCAGCCAATATGGAAGCTATACTTTGATGGCTCCTATACATCGCATGGATCAGGGGCAGGAATCCTATTCGTCACACCTCAAGGTGACTACATTCCCAAATCATTCAAATTGGGATTCCCGTGTACTAACAATATTGCAGAATATGAGGCACTCATCTCAGGCCTCAAAATAGCTATCCAATGGAACATAACAGAACTGCAAGTGTTTGGAGACTCACAGCTGATTATCAAGCAAGTCCTAGATGAATTTCAGACAAAGGACAACAAGCTGCTACCTTACAAAGAACTAGTGGACAGATTGAAAGAGCATTTCCTGAATCTACAGTTCATGCAGATACCAAGGCTTCAAAACAAAGTGTCCGACGCAATGGCAACCATCAGATCCTTATTGGAAATCTCTCGCTACTTGTTGTTAAAATCTAAACCAGAAAGATGCATAAAACAGAACCCAAATAATACACTCTAATTACCCTGGGAAAAACCCTCTTGGCAGAGGGAAACAACCCAGCCCACGAAAAGCAGTACTCCTTTATTAGTATTCAATATGTGAAATACAAAAGATGAAGAGTTCTCGAAGGAAAGAAAACTAAATCAATGAATCCTCACTGATCGAATGCAAGAATGAGATCACGGCTTCCTGATGATCATGCGCGAAGGAATATGGAAACACTGTCAGCAACATCCAGGGAAACTCATAACACAGCTTGAACAGTGTTTCAATGCGTACTGATATACAACAAAAGACGTGAGCTCTCTGGAAGAGCAATGCACAAGAATTACACCCGCTCACTGATTGAGCAAAAGCGCAAAGGCGGAGACAATAGACAGTAGTGAGGATACACCCCGCAACACTCCTTACATGCGAAATAGTATGTTGAACATACTCGCGTTGAGTGAATACACACAACACAGATAACCAAAACACTTATGCCTGTTCTGAAACACACACACGAAGAGAGCAATTCTTTTCTTGGAGAACACATATCACTATCCGCAATAGATGATGAAGGAAAAACTGCCGAAAAAGAGAGTGCCATAGGAAACATAGCGTCAAGTAAGGTGACGCTTCACCTTGCTTGGCGTTACAGCTAGCAAGTGAAACGTCGCTGTTGTGACGGTTACAAACGAAGGGAAAAGCCCATGCTTAGGAAATGCTCGCTAGAGGTAAATGATGATGCAACACACCGCTGGGAATTCAAATGCATAATGTTGATGATTCAATGTGAAGGCATGAAGTGACCCGAGAGTTGGTTATAAGTTGCAACTAAAATCAACTACCTGCATCTGTTGAACTCTTTTATGCAATAGCATAAATACATGGGCATGTATTAAAGTCTCTGTCGCTGCTATCAAACTTCAACACTCCCTCTTAGCAAGAGAGAGACTTCCTGAGAGGTTCACCTGAACAAATGCGCTAAGCTACAAAGAAACAACATCATAGATAACCTCAATGAACATTAAAATTAGTTATCATTAACCAAAGAACTTCACTGTAGCTCATCCCAGTGGGTGAAAGAAAGACAATGACAAAACATTCATCATAGCATAAAATCACAACAGAATGTTCAACATGATCATTCAAAAGATCAAAAACAAAATTTTAGAGCCCACATAGGTGTCTCCCACCATGGCTACATCCAGAGGGTGGGTCAAGGACTTTCACCTCAAACTTCTCCCTAAGAAGAATGTATTATCACCTTGCCTACACGCAAAGGGTGACTCCACCATGCCTACTCGCAGAGGGTGGATCAAGGGCTTTCACCTCAAACTTCTCCCAGAGAAGAATGCATTAACCACCTTGCCTACATGCAGAGGGTGGGTCAAGGGCTTTCACCTCAAACTTCTCCCAGAGAAGAATGCATATGAGAAATGGAGCACTCCGCCTGAGGTGCCTTCTCAAAAAGAGCTTCATTTTCCACTAAACCAAGTTGTTCTTGAAAGTAACAAAACTTCACCCTTGGAAGTGGCTTGGTGAGGATGTCCGCAGTTTGTTCTTCAGTAGGAACGTATTTCAGTTCAACTGCCTTTCTTTGTACCATGTCCCTCAAGTAGTGAAACTTGATCTCCACATAGGTGTCTCCCACCATGGCTACATCCAGAGGGTGGGTCAAGGACTTTCACCTCAAACTTCTCCCTAAGAAGAATGTATTATCACCTTGCCTACACGCAAAGGGTGACTCCACCATGCCTACTCGCAGAGGGTGGATCAAGGGCTTTCACCTCAAACTTCTCCCAGAGAAGAATGCATTAACCACCTTGCCTACATGCAGAGGGTGGGTCAAGGGCTTTCACCTCAAACTTCTCCCAGAGAAGAATGCATATGAGAAATGGAGCACTCCGCCTGAGGTGCCTTCTCAACAAGAGCTTCATTTTCCACTAAACCAAGTTGTTCTTGAAAGTAACAAAACTTCACCCTTGGAAGTGGCTTGGTGAGGATGTCCGCAGTTTGTTCTTCAGTAGGAACGTATTTCAGTTCAACTGCCTTTCTTTGTACCATGTCCCTCAAGTAGTGAAACTTGATCTCCACATGTTTGGACCTGCCATGGAACACTAGATTGACTGAAAGCTTTATGCAGCTTTGGTTATCACACATGATAACAAAAGGTTCAAGAGGCTGTCCAAACAATCCATCAAGCAATTTGCGAAGCCATACGGCTTCTTTGGCAGCCATACATGCTGCCACATATTCTGCCTCAGCTGTGCTTTGAACTACACAAGATTGTTTCCTGCTGCTCCAAGAAATCACAGCAAAACCAAGATTGAAACAGCTACCTGAAGTGCTCTTCCTATCAGACACACAACCTGCCCAATCCGAATCAGAGAATCCCTGCAACTTCAGCTTGGTACAAGAAGAATACTTGAGTCCATATCCAATGGTGCCACAAACATATCTCAACACATGCTTGATTGCCATATTATGGATGTGCCTTGGTTCAGACATGAATTGACTCAATGTATTGACAGCAAAACATATGTCAAGTCTTGTGTTGACCAAGTACATCAAAGAACCAATGAGTTGACTGTACATAGAAGGATCAACCAAATCTGAATTGATTGAATCATCATGAAGCCTCTTCAAATTCACTCCCTTAGGAGTTGCCATGGATTTACAGTCCAACATACCAAACCTTTTCAGAATATCAATAGTGTATTTCCCTTGACTTAGGATGATGCCATCTGAGTTCTGCCATACTTCAAGGCTAAGGAAATAATGCAGCATGCCAAGATCTTTCATTTCAAATTCTGAAGTTAGCTCCCTCTTACACAAGATGATGAGATCATCATTGCCTGTGAGAAACAAATCATCTACATATAGAACTAAAATCAGAATTTTATCATCCTAAAGCTTTAAGTATAAGTTAGGATCAGCTACATTCTTTTGAAAGCCTAAACCCAAAAGATATTTATCTATTCTCTCATACCAAGCACGTGATGCTTGTTTGAGTACATACAAGGCTCTTTTCAACTTACACACATGAGATGCTCTGTCATGGATGATGAATCCTTCTGGCTGTTCTAGGTAGACTTCCTCTTCAATGACTCCATTCGGGAATGCTGTTTTCACATCCATCTAATGGAGTTTCCAGCCTTTGATTGCAGCTATGGCAATGATGGTTATGATGGAGGTGTATCGAGCCACTAGTGCAAATGTCTCATCATAGTCAATACCTTCCTTTTGGGAAAAGCCTCTAGCCACAAATCGTGCCTTGTATTTGTCTATGCTCCCATCAGCTGCATGTTTAATCTTGAATAACCATTTAGATGAGACAACTGATTTGTCTTGAAGCCTAGGGACAATGTCCCATACATCATTCTGAATTATGGACTTGTATTCCTCCACCATAGCATCTCTCCATACTTGATGTTTGGAGGCCTCTTCAACATTAGGAGGTTCAGATGAAATAATGTGACTCATCAACTCAACATAACCAGCAAACTTGTGAGGTCGTTTGCTTTCTCTGAAAGTCCCTCGAGGAGCTGCAAAGGGTGTAGCCTCTTCCACAATGTTTCTAGCCCATAGGGGTCTTTTCTTATTGGTGGAAGAAGAGTGGGGACCTGTGGGATCAGCTAGTGTAGTGAGAGGAGCAGGGTCATCAAGATCTTCACACTCCCTCTCAATCTCTGAAGGAGAGTTCGGATCAGCCATGATGGGATCTTGAGGGAGTTCAAGATCTTCCTCATTAACCACAACTTCAAATTTCTTGGGAAGATTGCAAGCCATGTCTTCATCAAATTCATCAAAGATGACATTTCTACTGATCTCAATCTGCCTTTGACCTGGTACATAAATTCTGAAAGCTTTAGAAGAGTCATTGTAACCAACAAACAATCCTTTCTTGCCTGAAGGTTCCACTTTTGACCTTTTCTCTTTTGGAATGTGAATCACTACTGGGCAACCAAAAATTTTGAAGAAGCTAACATCTGGTTTTGATCCTGAGAAGGCCTATTCAGGGGACATGTTTCCAAGAATTTGATGAGGGTTGTGATTCTAAATAAAGACAGCTGTACTGCAAGCTTCAGCCCACAAGAACATAGGAATATTCTGATCATGAATCATCGCTTTCGCTGCCTCAACAATGGTCCTGTTCTTTCTTTCAGCCACACCATTTTGTTGAGGGTTATAGGGAATGCAAAGTTCCCTCTTAATCCCAGCATCAGTACAAAAACTATGAAAGACTCTAGATACAAATTCCCCACCATTATCAGATCTCAAGGTCTTGATCCTCTTCTCAATGGAATTTTCAACCAAGGCCTTGAATGTTTTGAAATGAGTCAGCACTTCATCTGATTCTTTTGACTTAAGAAAGTAGATCCAACACTTCCGAGAAAAATCATCAATGAAAGTAATGTAATACCAAAAACTGCTAAGGGATGCAACAGACATTGGGCCACATAAATCTAAATGAATTAAATCTAAAATACCTTTAGCTCTAGATTCATTGCTATGAAATGTACTTTTAGTATTCTTACCTAGAGCGCATCCTTTGCAAATACCTTCAGGATCCTTTTTCAGCTTAAGAAGACCAATGACAACCTTCTCCATAGATGCCAAGGTTCTGAAATTTAAGTGTCCAAATCTCTTGTGCCAAAGAATGTTTGGATTAGAGGAACAAAGAGAAAGAGCTTGAATAGGCCGGGCTGAAAGTCTGTAGAGACTGCCATGACATACTCCTATCTCACGAGTTGAAAGTAAATTACAGTTCTTCCAAGCCAGGACTTTACCATCAATGAAGGACACATGATATCCTTTGTCCCCAAGAGCTGAAATAGAAATCAGGTTTCTCTTAATGCCAGAAACAAATAGAACATCACTTAGATGTAGAGGAATGCCTGAGTCAAGTTGGAAGAAGTAGAGCCAGCCCCTTTCATGGAATAACTAGCATCATCTCCAATAATCACTTGAAGGTGTGAATCCTTTTCACTGAGGTTGAAAAGGTGATCACGGTAACCGGTGATGTGACGTGAAGCTCCGCTATCAATCAGCCAGGTGTCACTATTGGTAGGAATGTTGCTGGATAATGCAAAGATGAAACTAAAAGCCTCAGGTTCATCACATGATTCTCTCTTGGGGGAAGAGTCTTCAACACGTGCAGTGGAGACTTGAGGCTTCGGCCTTAAGGTGCAATGCCTAGCATAGTGGCCGAATTTGTTGCATCTGAAGCATTGAACTTTAGAGATATCAACCTTCTTTCTTTTGTGAGAAGAATCTGGATGAGATTTTTTATTCCTAGATCGCTTGAACAACACGTGCAGTGGAGACTTGAGGCTTCGGCCTTAAGGTGCAATGCCTAGCATAGTGGCCGAATTTGTTGCATCTGAAGCATTGAACTTTAGAGATATCAACCTTCTTTCTTTTGTGAGAAGAATCTGGATGAGATTTTTTATTCCTAGATCGCTTGAAGTATGGTTTCTTTCCTTTTCCTTTAGAGGTGTGGGCTGCCAGCACTTGATCATCTTCATGATGACTTTTGCGACCATTACCTCTAGCCTCAAGTCTGCATTCCTCTTGAATGCAATCAGCTCTCAGTCTGTCAAATTTAGGGAGATCGTCATGTCCACTGATGCCTTGAATAAACAATTCCCAAGAGTGAGGGAGACCATTCATAGCAAGCATAACCAAGTCTTTGTCAGGAATGGAGTCGTCAATAGTACTAAGCTGGTCCCTGTGTTCTGAGATTTTCATGAAGTAGGATATAGCTGATTCTCCTTGAGCCATCTTGATGTGAAGGATCTGGCACCTCAAGGCCAAGGCTCTGCTGGTATTATTAATCTCATAAAGATCTTTCAAGGTCTGAAACATCACATTTGCTGTAGACAAATTGGAAATAATGGGAACTAGATGATCCTTCACAGAATCGATGTGAATTTTCTTTGCCATAATTCTGCTCTTTTTCCAGAGCGCTTTCTCAGCATCATCAGCAGGTTCTTCCGAATCAGAATTTATGTAAGCAAGAAGATCATTTTCCTCTAGAGCGATCAGGATCCTAAACTTCCAGGAAGAGAAGTTGGAAGAACCGTCAAGTCTGTCCTTGACCTTTAAACCGTTGACCATGATGGTGCAGAAGGAAGAAGAAATGTAAAAGAGGATTTCTTGTCTTTCTAATTTTGGATCGAAATGCCTAGACCTGCTCTGATACCATGTTAAAATCTAAACTAGAAAGATGCATAAAACATAACCCAAATAATACACTCTGATTACCCCGGGAAAAACCCTCTTGGCAGAGGGAAACAACCCAGCCCACAAAAAGCAGTACTCCTTTATTAATATTCAATATGTGAAATACAAAATATGAAGAGTTCACGAAGGAAAGAAAACTGAATCAATGAATTCTCACCGATCGAAAGCAAGAATGAGATCACGGCTTCCTGATGATCATGCACGAAGGAATACGGAAACATTGTCAGCAACATCCACGAAAACTGATAACACAGTTCGAACAGTGTTTCAATGCGTAATGATATACATCAAAAGATGTGAGCTCTCTGGAAGAGCAATGCACAGGAATTACACCCGCTCACTGATTGAGCAAAAGCGCAAAGGCGGAGACAATAGACAATAGTGAGGATACACCCTGCAACACTCCTTACATGCGAAATAGTATGTTGAACATACTCGCGCTAAGTGAATACGCACAACACAGTAACCAAAACACTTACGCTTGTTCTAAAACACACACACACGAAGAAAACAATTCTTTTCTCAGAGAACACATATCACTATCCGCAATAGATGATGAAGGAAAAACTGTCGAAAAAGAGAGTTCCATAGGAAACATAGCGTCAAGTAAGGTGAGGCTTCACCTTGCTTGGCGTTACAGCCAGCAAGGTGAAACGTCACCACTGTGACAGTTACAAATGAAGGGAAAAGCCCGTGCTTAGGAAACACTCGCCAGAGGTGAATGACGATGCAACACACCGCATGGGAAGTCAAATGCATAACATTGATGATTCAATGCGAAGCCATGAAGTGACCCGAGAGTTGGTTATAAGTTGCAACTGAAATCAACTACCTGCATCGGTTGAACTCTTTTATGCGATAGCATAACAGTAGCATAAATACATGGACAGGTATTAAAGTCTCTGTAGCTGCTATCAAACTTCAACAATCGCAAAATGAATTCTTAGTCGAGTAGCTACACACGCTTGCTTATGAGAACGCTGATTCAGAAATGGTGTGTCTTGGTTGGTCCTCAGTCCCCATGGTACCACAAAATCCATGCATATCTTAAAAATGATATCATATCTCCCCATCTCACCAACACCCAACGCCAAAACCTAATTCGAAGAGCTTCCCGCTACACTCTTGTACAAAACACCCTTTATCGTCGAGGATATCATAATATCCTCTCTAGGTGTTTAGATTCAAACGAGGTCATCTTGGCTTTACAAGAGGTCCACGCTGGAATTTGCGGTGCTCACACGAGTGGCATGGTTCTAGCAAAGTAGTTGCTTCGAGTCAAGTACTATTGGCCTACAATGGAACATGACACTTGTGAATTTGTCAGGAAGTGTCTACCATGTCAGCAGCATGCAAATCTGATTCATGCACTAGCACAAGACTTGCAACCCATTGCACCACCTTGGCCATTTTCATGTTGGGGCTTTGACCTTGTTGGGTTAATCACTCCTTTTTCCTCAGATGGACATAAATACATTATAACAGCCACATAGTACTTTATAAAGTGTGGGTTGAAGCAATTCCGCTCATCCTCACTATTGGCATCTAGATATCCAAGTTCATCTTATACCACATCGTTCGTCGCTTCGGCATACCATCTACCATCTTCACAGATCACGACACACCTTTTGAAAACGAGCATGTGGATGATCTGTGTGCAAGACTTCACATCCACCATCGCTTCTCCAGTCCATACTTCTCCCAAGGAAACAACCAAGCTAAGGCAACCAATAAAACCATCTTGAAAATCCTTAAGAAGGTTGTCAACGATTCTGGTCGTGATTGGCACCTTCAAATAAATTCCGCCCTCTGGGCCTACCGTACTTATCGCACTCCCATAGGCACCACCCCATATTCCCTTGTATATGGTGCCGAAGCCGTTCTACCCATCGAGGTCGAGCTCCCATCATTGCGTGTCTCCATGAAGAACTATACCACCAATGAAGACTATCGTGCGGCATACCTTACATAGCTGGACTTATTAGATGAAAAGAGACAACAAGCTTATGATCACCTGGTTGCATACCAAAATTGACTCAAAAGGAGTTATAACAAGAAAGTCCATCCAAGACAATTCCAAGTTGACAACATGGTCCTAAACGTGTTGGCTAAAATTTTTGTAAGCCCCTAAGACTACACCTTACAAAATTGTAAATTTAGACGTCTCATGAGAGTTCTCTCTCCTCTTAGCAATAGGGGAGGCTCCCTTCTTACCGTAGGTGGCTTCAATAGGAACTTGACTGAAATTACAAAAAGGGTGGTTCTCTTAATCAATTCCTCTTTTTTCAGGAATGATTTGTGTACAACTACTACTTTCTAACTCAACAAAAAGTGCCTTATTGCTACGATAATACTGGTGACCCTGGAATTGACATAAGAACAATACCAAGGGCAGCAGCTTTATTTTTTATATTTTGTGAAACAAAAACAGGAACCCAAAGTCTCCTGCGCTTGTCTCGTGAGGATTCAAGTAGAATAACCAGTAAGGCACAAAGTCTCTTACCAAATACTCTCAAATTTAATAAAAACACTTAAAACTGAAGCCCAAAGTCTTCAACTCTAAGTAATTGCAGCCACTACTATCTATCACAATTTGTCCTTCTGCAACACAAAGTCTTCAAAAGTTCAAATTGGCTTTGAATGCAACAGGCAGCTCAAAGTCTACGCAATTGAATCCAAATCCCTCTTGAATCAAAGCATTAAAACTCACAATCAACTCAAGAAAATGTCGTCACATAATAGTTTGAATTGGCACAAAGTCTCAAAGCAATCTGTCTCTTTTATTGAAAGCAATCCGATTTACATCCAAGCACAAAGTCTTAGAGTGTAGATACAAACTGGCAGAATTTTCTTGCCTTGCCAAAAGATGATTATTTACAATGAGCTCCCTCCTTTATATAGAAAAAGAGGAAAGAGAAAGGTGGAGAGAAAAGAGGAAAATCCTTAACTACCTTGACTTATTCCCTAACTAAGTAACTAATTTTTACTTTTTCAAAGTTGCATGCCTAATGCACTTGCAACTTGATTACATGTTACAACTTTGCACGTGATACTATCATATGCAATTACATATGTCAAATACAAATTACAAAGACATGATGAAAATATTCTAAGTGCCTGACAAGACACGACACCTATTACATCATCCTTCGTTTTTCTTCATGCTGCTATAGGATGCGCGGTGATTGATATGCTCTAGTTTGGTGAAAGTATCTGGAACAAGAACCTGCATCCTTGGTTGTCTCTTGAGAAACACATTTGTTTCTTTCTATCTCTGCCTTGGAAGAGTTATTTCTGATTGTAGTCTTTCAAACCTTTTTGGGGAGAAAGATCCAATCTTCTTATCCAACTTGTGTTCTAATTTTGATTCGTTTGATTCCCTCGAAGTTGAATTTCTCTTAAGGGTGGCCTTTGAGCTCTCCTATGGGCTTCCCTTTCTCTTTGTATCCTTTCTCTTTGCTCACGTTCCAATCTTTCTCTGAGCCTCCTTTCAATTCTATGTCTTTCTCTTTCAAATTCAATACCAACTTCCTCCTCTTCTTCCAAGATGGCCCGAGCAACTGAATAGTGTGCGTCGTCTTCCCTTTGATTCCAAATGAAAGCCCCTAAGTCTGAAATGATATCTTCTTGCCTTACATTTATATCCAAACCTGGTTGCACAGCTAGATAATTAGCATAGGTAGGCAACACCATCTTAGATCATTCTTTCTATTTTTGTTTCTTGAATCTTCCTTTCAATCCTTTGGGCCTTTACTTCTTCCTCTTCTGGTGTGGGCTGGAAATTCTCTTGACATAGCAATATGATATATCTGAGTAACTGTGACATGAAGATTCCACAAGGTAAGAATATCTTCAAGTGATGGATCCACCGCACTTTTGGATGCACAAGTGAATGGATTTTGGAAGACTATGAACACGGCATATGGCTGGAAAACTTTAGGACAGCGAAGAGGTGAATGGATTTTAGCTCAAAAATGATAAGGAAGACCCAAATACAGGTTTTTTGGTGGTGATTGCATGTGTGGACAGCGAGAAATATGTAGTGAATGGATAATGAGTGAATGGAGGGATGCCATTTTATGAAAAAGTGTCAAATTGACAAACATTATGAGTTTGACATCACATGGTAGTGGTAGGGACAGCAGCTTTATGCAAGTGGATTTGGAAAATAGCACGTGTAAACTTGCATTTTGTTTGTTTCCTTCATAGAACGGGGTTTTTAATCTCGACTGCACATGCAAGAAAGATGAAGTTCTTGCACATGCATCTTTGAGAATTGAAGAGAGGAAGTAGAAGAAACATATATTCAATCACATGTAAATCAAAATTGCAAGCTTTATATGTAGAATAAATAAATTTGGAAGAAAAACAAGGAAAAAGTTACCTCAATCTTCAAGATAGAATCTCTCAAAATAAATCCAATTGACTCCCGGATTTAGAAAAGATTGGATAGAAAGAGTATAAATAGATCATTTTCCTAGTCTCTCTCTCTCAAAATTGGATAGTCAATGATCATATACAGCCAAATGGGAAAGATTGAGAAAAAAAATGCCAAGAAATAGCAACCGGTTGACTATTTCTCTTGCTTATGCAATGAGAAAGAAAAACGGCGTCTAGGGCATAAATCCGATAAAAAATGATAAAATAAATCAATAAAAAGAATGAATAACTCATCAAAATCAGTTCTAGAGCTGAGTGAATGATTTTAGATGCTCAAATCTTCCAAACATGAGGCGTTTTTGAAGAAAAATGATCAAGAAGTGGACTGTTTTGATCACATTACATATGCTGTATATTATAAACAGCATATGCAATGTATATAAAAATCAATGTCAAGAAGAAACAATGCTGAAAACGCATTTTTCGAATGCAAAAACACGTACAATGCAGCATGCATTCTCCTTCAAATTCGACGTCTAGGGCTTGGAAGAACTCTCAAAACACTTAGCAAAAAAAAATGTCTCATACACATGTTTAAAAACGTTCTTTCCAAATGCATTTGCATACATGCAAGGGCACTTAAAATCAACGTCTATGCAAGGCCTATTAAAAATGTTATTTAGAAGTTCGGTTGCATATGCATAAAACTTGAGTTCGAATACATATGCAACCGCATTTGAAATCAACGTCTATGCATGTATGTTAAAAACGTTGAATACCAAAGGCATTACATATGCATAAAGTTGAAATCGAAAGCACATGCATATAACTCAAAAATTCGACGTCTAGGGCTTGGAAGAACTCTCAAAACACTTAGCAAAAAAAAATGTCTCATACACATGTTTAAAAACGTTCTTTCCAAATGCATTTGCATACATGCAAGGGCACTTAAAATCAACGTCTATGCAAGGCCTATTAAAAATGTTATTTAGAAGTTCGGTTGCATATGCATAAAACTTGAGTTCGAATACATATGCAACCGCATTTGAAATCAACGTCTATGCATGTATGTTAAAAACGTTGAATACCAAAGGCATTACATATGCATAAAGTTGAAATCGAAAGCACATGCATATAACTCAAAAATTCGACGTCTAGGGCTTGGAAGAACTCTCAAAACACTTAGCAAAAAAAAATGTCTCATACACATGTTTAAAAATGTTCTTTCCAAATGCATTTGCATACATGCAAGGGCACTTAAAATCAACGTCTATGCAAGGCCTATTAAAAATGTTATTTAGAAGTTCGGTTGCATATGCATAAAACTTGAGTTCGAATACATATGCAACCGCATTTGAAATCAACGTCTATGCATGTATGTTAAAAACATTGAATACCAAAGGCATTACATATGCATAAAGTTGAAATCGAAAGCACATGCATATAACTCAAAAATCAACGCCTTCATTTGGTTATTAAAAGCGTTGAAAGTAGAAGGCATTACATATATGTAATAGCCTCAAAAATTGATGCCCATGCATATATGGTTTAAAAACGTTCTTTTAATGATGGGTTTGCATATGCAAAGGCTTTGAAAATAAACGTCTAGGGAAGACAATTAAAAACATTCTTTTTATATAGTCATTACATATACAATAAACATATGTAATAGCTACTAAAAATCACATCTAGAGGAAGGACATGTTTTTAATGTATTAATATATAGAGAATATATGCAATACATTTAAAATTTAACACCAAGGGGAGAAAATAATAAAGAAATGAATACGCATTTTTCAATTACATATACATATCCTTATAAATATGACTTTTATAAAGAAAAAAACACCTAGGAAGTAAAAATATGTTATTTTAGTATGCAATTGCATTTAAAAACAACACTTGATCAAATATTAAATACACTGTTTAGAGATCCAACTGCATATGTTTGAAAATACATAGAATATGCATGTAGTCATTAATAAAAACAACGTATTTAATGAAAAAGACTTAGAAGTGAGATTTTAAAAGTGTTTTACACATGAATGATATGCAGTGAGGAATAAAAATCACACCTTTAATACTTAAGTCTTTAATTTTGAATTAATTTAATATAACTTATAGTATTTTAATAAAGTAACATAAAATTAGATTATTTAAAAGCTAATTTTATGAAAACATTAAAAACTATAATCAAATCAACTCAGAATGAGTTGAAATTTGAAAATGAATTATAAAATCCATTTAATATATCAAACGTAATTTGAAATCGTGCAATTGACTTCAAAAACCCCACCTTTTAAGGATTTTTAAAGAATATGCAGTCAACTTCAAAAACCTCACCTTTTTCATCATAACTTGAGTTATACAACTCCGTTTGATGTCTAAGTTAGCTCGAAACGAGCGTATTTCAGAGGGCTTTCGACTCGAGGGAAAATCAAGATCAAAAACAAAGGAAAGAACGAAAAGAATGCATGAAACGTGTGCTATAAAGAGCTTTTCAAAGATAATGAATCGCCTTTACATCACTTTATCAAAAATGTTCAAAACATAGAAGATACTCCTACCAATTGACAAGAAAAATTTCGTAGGGTTGCCACAATTTTGTGATGTCAAAATTGAAGACAACAAAACGAAAATCAGAAAGTGCAAGCACACCGAGAAAAGAAAGGCAAGATTGAGCCTACGTGGTTAGGCCCCTATGTTGTCACAATATGCTTTGGCTTCGGAGCCTATCAGTTATCAACACCAGACGGTGAGCCCTTGAATGATCCTATCAACATCATACATCTGAACAGGTTCCAAGAATGTTTCCATGGAAAATGTAGATGATGGGTGGATGCAAAAAACTCTAAGGATGAAAATCAAAAGAAACTCTAAGGATGGTGGATTTCTAGGACGTGGTGCAAGGATTTCGATCAATGCTAGAAGGATGAAAGGATGGTGAAGGATTGGTGGGATGCTCTGATTTGGATCAAGTTTGAGGGAAGATTGGGTGAAAGATGGTGGAAGATTGGGTGGAAGATGGTGGAAGATGGTGGAAGATGGTCAAATAAGTTGCTCTTTCCTGATGTAGGATAAAATACAATTGGATTGTCAACCTAGGATAGAGTGATGATCTTCGGCTGACATAATTCTTATCAATGCAGGCCAATCTCTTGCTCGAGATGATGAGGCTTACAAGGACAAGTATTGATTCCCTAGATAATGCAATGTCAAAGGGTGGAGATTTCTGATTTCTGACAGGAGGAAGGATACATCCTCAAGGACCTACTGATTGATAAGGAGAATGTTGTGTTGTTCGCTGCTAAATGATGAAGTTCAAAGATAAGTGCTGTGATCATGAATAGTCGACAAAAGATGTTGCTGCAGGACTGACGAGGATATGTACAACAAAACGCGATGATATGTACAACAGACGGGAAGAGATTTACAACGGATATGTACAGAAGCTCAGGGATTTGGAACAGGAAGATCTTGCTATACAAGATATATACAAGATATGTACAAGATAGGATTGGGATAGGATCGTAGTGCTACATTGGATAGGCTTGAGAATAGAACACCTTGGGATTGATGGCCTCGTGGTGGGGATGGGAGTTTGATAGATAATGATTCAGTTCATTATGTATGGCGCCTGTTTCCGAGTTTCCACCAACATACTTGTCCAAGGCACTTGAATTGCCAAGTTTTCACCATTGGACGATTATTTTTCTTTGCTTTTTTATGCTTTTTTTATTTTTTTTGTATTTTTTTGTATTTTCCAATTTTTATGGATTTTTTGAATATGTAGGATCTGGTTCAGGCTTAGAACCTCTTCAGATCTATGATGTTGATAGGATCATTCAGGGGTTCACCATCTGTTGTTGATAATTGATAGGCTCCGGAGCCAAATCATGGTATGACAACATTGGAGCCTAACCACGTAGGCTCAGAGGGCGAGATTTATTTGCAGGTGGTGCCTGTAGGCGTGCGATAAGAAGTACGGTAGGCCCAGAGGGCGGGATTTATTTGGAGGTGCCAATCACGACCAGAATCATTGACAACCTTAAGGATTTTCAAGATGGTTTTATTGGTTGTCTCAGCTTGGCCATTTCTTTGGGGGAAGTATGGGCTGGAGAAGCGATGGTGGATGTGGAGTCTGGCACACAGATCATCCACATGCTGGTTTTTGAAAGGTGTGTCGTGATCTGTGAAGATGGTAGATGGTATGCCGAAGCGGCAAATGTAGTATAAGATGAACTTGGATATCTAGATGCCAGTAGTGAGGACGAGCGGAATTGCTTCAACACACTTTGTAAAGTACTCTGTGGTTGTTATGATGTATTTATGTCCATTTGACAAAAGGGGAGTGATTAACCCAACGAGATCGAAGCCCCAACATGAAAATGGCCAAGGTGGCACAATGGGCTGCAAGTCTTGTGCTGGTGCATGAATCAGATTTGCATGCTACTAACATGGTAGACACTTCCTGACAAATTCACAAGCGTCATGTTCCATTGTAGGCCAATAGTACCCAACTCGAAGCAACTACTTTGCTAGAATCATGCCACTCGTGTGGGCACTGCAAATTCCAGCATGGACCTCTTGTAAAGCCAGGACGACCTTGTTTGAATCTAAACACCTAGAGAGGATATTATGATATCCTCGACGATAAAAGGTATTTGCTACAAGAGTGTAGCGGGAGGCTTCCTAGAGAGGATATTATGATATCCTCGGTGATAAAGGGTATTTGCTACAAGAGTGTAGTAGGGGAGGCTCTTCGAATTAGGTTTTGGCGTTGAGTGTTGGTGAGATGGGGAGATATGATACCATTTTTAAGATATGCATGGATGTCGTGGTACCATGGGGATTGAGGACCAACCAAGACACCATTTCTGAATCAACGTTCTCATAAGCATGCATGTGTAGCTGCTTGACTAAGAATTCATACTATGATGAGTCGCGATGGATTTCCAATAAGGATTTGATGGTTGCCATTGCGTTGACCGCTTTGTTCTGAAGCCTTGGTATCTGCGTGAACTGTAGATTCAGGAAATGCTCTTTTAGTCTGTCCACCAGTTCTTTGTAAGGTAGCAGTTTGTCATCCTTTGTCTGAAATTCATCGAGGACTTGCTTGATAATCAGCTGTGAGTGTCCAAACACTTGTAGTTCTATTATGTTCCATTGGATAGCTGTTTGAGGCTTGAGATGAGTGCCTCATATTCTGCAATATTGTTAGTACACGGGAATCCCAATTTGAATGATTTGGGGATGTAGTCACCTTGAGGTGTGACAAATAGGATTCTTGCCCCTGATCCATGCGATGTTTAGGAGCCATCAAAGTATAGCTTCCATATTGGCTGTTCTTCTATCATACAGAGATGCTCATCAGGGAATTCCATGATTAGTGGATATGCATCCACCAGAGGCGCTTCTGCTAGCTGATTGACAATTACTTGCCCTTTGATTGCTTTCTAATCTATGTATTGGATGTCAAACTCGCTAAGTAGCATGACCCATTTTGCCACAAGGCCTGTGAGAGTTGTCCTTGATAATAGATACTTGAGTGGGTCTACCTTTGAGATGAGCTTGATTGTGTGGCTAAGCATGGAATGTCTGAGCTTTTGAGTGGCAAAGACCACTGCAAGACATGCTTTCTCCATTGTGTGGCTAAGCATGGAATGTCTGAGCTTTTGAGTGGCAAAGACCACTGCAAGACATGCTTTCTCCATTGGTGAATAATTGAGCTCATAGCCAACAAGTGTTCTGCTGATATAATAGATGGCTCGTTCTTTGTTGTTGTCATCATGCTATGCTAAGAGTGCCCCGAGTGCTGTAGTGGTTGCCGAGATGTAGAGTATGAGAGGGCATCCTGATATTGGCAGTACAAGGATGGCAGAGTTAGCTAGATATTCTTTGATTTTCTCAAAGCTTCTCTGACAGATAGGATCTCATTTGAAGCTTGTATTCTTGCGAAGCAGATGCGTAAAAGGTTGGCACTCGTGTACCAGCTGTGATATAAATCGACGCACTGATTGGAGCTTTCCTTGTAGGCTCCTGATCTGCTTGTTTGTTCTTGGTGGAGGCATTTCTGTTATGGCTGACTTTTTTAGGATCAATCTCTATGCCGCGCCGTGATACAATGAATCCTATAAGCTTTCCAGATGTCACACCAAAGACACACTTTGGATTCAGCTTTAAGCCATAATGTTGGAGACAATCGAACACACTTTCAAGGACGTCTAGGTGTTCATATCATGTTTTAGATTTTGCAAGAATGTCATCCACATAGTCTTCAAGGATCTTATGTATCATATCATGGAATATGGTTGTCATTTCTCGCTGATAAGTGGCTCCTGCATTTTTTGGCCCGAATGGCATCATGTTGTAGCAAAAGGTACCCCATGGTGTGGTGAATGTTGTTTTATGCTGATCTTCTTCTGCTATTCGGATCTGATTGTAGCCTGAGAAGCCATCCATGAGTGACAACATCTCATGGCCCGCTGTAAGATCTACTATCATGTCTATGTTGGATAGCGAGAAATCATCTTTTGGACATGCTTTGTTTAAGTCCCTGAAGTCTGTGTAGATTCTTATTTCTCCTAAAGGTTTGGTGACAAGCACCATGTTGGAGATCCACTCTGAATAGTCTATAGCTTTGATGATCTTGGCGTCTAAGAGCTTTTCCAGTTCTGTTTTTACCAAAAGGGCTACTTTAGGATGCATCTTGCGTAGCTTCTTCTTTACTGGCTTGATTTGGATCAAGCCCAGGCATGTGTGCATATGAGCAGGCAAAGTTAGTAGTGGCTTCGTGGAGAAGTGCAGTGAGAGCCATTTTCTCGGGCATTCTTCTGTGCCTAAGTTAACTGGCTTGGTTTCCTCAATGATGATAGGTTTTCACAAGAAGATATGCCCTTTATTTTCTCTTTTTTAGAGTCAGAATGCACCCCAAAGGGGTTTCCACATAAGGACTCGTTCTTTTCTATTTCTTTTATCTTTTTACGGTTGAAGCTTGCCTCTTCCCCGAAATATCCTTTAGGGTCGAGCTTGCAGACATGAACTAATTCCTAATGTTGGTCAACCTGATGTTCCCATGAACCTTAGGAGCACTTGTGTGCTTTGGAACTCATCGATATGTGTGACACTTGGTTGGTCCCAGTCTATGAGTTCAGGATGGATGAGGGGAAGTTCTATAACATTAATGGCGAGTTGATGGAGGACAAAAGCGTCTAGGAGGGTATCATCGTTGAAGATGTCATCATAGGATTTCTTTTCTTCCTCTTCAGGGATATCTTTGATCTCTATGAGGTCGTCTGGCTATTCAAGAAGGGAACGTTGGTCAAGTTAGTGCCCCCTGTCGCGGTATTGGGTTCTTGTGTATGCAAGGGAGGGGTATTAAAGCCAAGACCTTGATGCTTTGGATTTTTCGAAGCTTCGATTGGATCTTTGCTTCTGCCTTCTTGTGGTCCTAGACCACCGCCTTGGTATTTCCATTGTTTTGTGGCATACTTGTGTGACTGTGGATATTTGTCTTTGAAGTAGCCAAGAAGTTCAATGTCAGGTGGTGGGGGATCTTTGTACAACCACCAATTGATGTCAAGGTCCATTTCAAGGCTATCTATATTTCCATGGGAAACAAGTCATTGGTCCCTATTGTTTGGGATGCAGGTTATTGATAAAGATTTTGGTTAGATGTTTCTCAGGTGGTTGGTATGATAACCTGCTAGTGAGGTTCTACCATCATTGTAAATAATCGGCTAGGCTTTCTCCTCCTTTTTCCTTTGAGTTGCAAAGGTCTAGTAAAGACAACTCATTCTCAACATTATGGGCATATTGGGCGATGAACTTCTCAGAGAGCTCTACAAAGGTTGAAATTGTCCTATAGGGTATTTTGTAGAACCACTCAATAGCAGTTCCTCCCAAACTTTTGGGGAATAGGTGCATAAGGTAACTATCACTATATGCCACTTCTTGGCATGCCATATAGAACTCTTTGATGTGGCTTACTGGATCTCTTTTCCCTTGATATTTATCGAATTTGGGTGTCTCAAAGTGCTTAGGGAAAGGAATAGCTGTGATTGATCGATCGAAAGGATAGGGACATGCCTCCTCAAATTTAAAGGTCTTGCTCTTTGTTCCGGCCTTGAGCTCCTTAAGAGCATTCTTCATCTCTTCCCACTCGGCATTGATCGACGTTGGACTGGGTACTCCCATTGGAAAAGGATCTAATGGTGCTGGTGAATAAGGAGTATTTTGAGGTGGATATTGCGGAGTGGGATATGGCGATTGCCCAACAAGATAGGCGAATTGAAATGGATGTTGGGGTGATGGTTGCTAGGGAGGATATTGTTGCTGAGATGCAAGAGCGTACTGTTGTGGAGAATATGAAGTGGATTGTTGCTGCTGGGGTATGATGGGATTTTGTTGCTGTGCGGGATACGAGGATGCCTGTTGCTACTGGGAGATAATGGGATGTTGTTGTTGCACTGGGAAGTACTGCTGTTGTGGGGGAGGCTGATGGAATGGTGCAGCTTGTTGGTAGGCTTGGCTTTGATGTACTTGGCTGATGTATTGTTGTTAAGATGCAAGAGCGTACTGTTGTGGAGGATATGAAGTGAATTGTTGCTGCTGGGGTATGATGGGATTTTGTTGTTGTGCGGGATATGAGGATGCTTGTTGGTACTGGGGGATAATGGGATGTTGTTCTTGCACTAGGAAGTATTGCTGTTGTGGGGGAGGCTGATGGAATGGTGCAGCTTGTTGGTAGGCTTGGCCTTGATGTACTTGGCTTTTGGGCTTGGCTGATATAGGTCGGATGCAGCCGTGCATTGCTTAGGGCTGGAACAGATGTTGGGAAACTGGGAGCAGATGGTGATTGAGCAAGGTTTCTTGCGAGATGAGACGAACTCTGCTGTTTGGGTGGTGGAACCATTTGAGAAGTGGTAGGTGGTGCAAATAGATAGTGTATGGAGGAAAGGATGAAGCTAGCGAAGGCTGCGATGGTTGTTGTTGCGCTGCTTAGTGGAATGTGGCTTGTTGGTTTGCAGGCATGGATATGGGAGATTGGGTTGGTATTCCCAAGGCTTGCGTTTATGCTTGAGCAAGGCCCCAACAAGAACCGGTTCGTGGCGGGAGTTGCAATGTAGAGAATGCTGGGAATGCAAATGTGTGGATTTGGGATGTAGATGATGGATCCTGAGATCCCATGGAGGGCATCCCTGTTGTGAAGGCAGATTGCTAGGCTTGTGGATTGGAAATCAAAGGTGGGAGTGGAACATATGATCGGGCGAATGCTTGTGGAGAAGTGAAAGGAAATGCTTGAGTTGACCATGAGAAGGGTGGTGCTGATGTGGACGGTTGCTGAGTAGGAAAGAGGAACGATTGTGTTGCCCCCGAAAAGGGTGATGTTGCTTGGCTCATAGATGGTGTAGGAGCTGTTTGTGTAGCGGCTTGTGTAAGAAGTGGCGGTTGGTTTTGTGCAACGCTTTGGGCTTGGGTGATGGCTTGAGATGCCATAGAAGATGATGGTGTTCCCATAATGGAAAATGGAGTGGATGATGTTGCTACTTGTGTTGTAGGACTTGCGAAGCTGCTTTGCAAGAAATGGGGAATGGATGATGTTTCTTGAGACATTTGTAGGTTAGGATTAGGTATTTGTTGGATTATGGGAGTATAGGCTTCTCCTGGGATTTGGATGGTGTTTATGGGGATGCGAGGTTGGAGATGTGGTGTTTATGGCTTGAGATGCCATAGAAGATGATGGTGTTCCCATAATGGAAAATGGAGTGGATGATGTTGCTACTTGTGTTGTAGGACTTGCGAAGCTGCTTTGCAAGAAATGGGGAATGGATGAGGTTTCTTGAGACATTTGTAGGTTAGGATCAGGTATTTGTTGGATTATGGGAGTATAGGCTTCTCCTGGGATTTGGATGGTGTTTATAGGGATGCGAGGTTGGAGATGTGGTGGAATGGGAGTACCTTCTTGTGCAAAGTTAGCCAATATGGCTTGTCGATTGTGATCAATAAGTGCACTTCACAGCCCTAGATAATGAATGTTTCCATGGAAAATGAAGTGGGGGGTCCATTGGGATCATCCCATACATTCTCAACTTGCGGGATCTAAGGATTGTAAGTTACCATCGCGCTGGTGGGATTGTTAAGATCGGATGAACTAGTGGCCTGATTGGGATCCATGTTCCTTCTCTTCTGATATCTTGTCTCGGCAGACATGGAATGTAGATGATGGGTGGATGCAAAAAACTGTAATGATGAAAATCTAAAGAAACTCTAAGAATGCTGGATTTCTAGGACTTGGTGCAAGGATTTTGATCAATAATGGAAGGATGATAAGATGGTTAAGGATTGGTGGGATGATTACGAAGTATCAATCAAATGAGTTTCTCTTTCCTGATGTAGGATCAAATAGGATTGGATTGTCAACCTAGGATAGACTGATCCATGTTCCTTCTCTTCTTAGATCTCGTCTTGGCGGGCATGGAATGCAGATCTAAGGATGAAAATAGAGATCATGAGTGGATGCAAAAAAGTCTAAGGATGAAAATCTAAAGAAACTCTTAAGGATGGTGGATTTCTAGGACATGGTGCGAGGATTTGGATAAATGCTAGAAGGATGATAGGATGGTGAAGGATTGGTGGGATGCTCTAATTTGGATCAAGTTTGATGGACGATTGGGTGAAAGATGGTGGAAGATTACTAAGTATCGGTCAAATGAGTTGCTCTTTCCTGATGTAGGATCAAATAGGATTGGATTGTCAACCTAGGAAAGACTGATGATCTTTGGCTGACAGGATTCTTATCAATGCAGGCCAATCTCTTGCTCGAGATGATGAAGCTTACAAGGACAATAATGGATTCCCTAGACAATGCTCTCTCAAAGGGTGGAGATTTCTGATTTGGGATAAGGATTTGAAGCAACTCAAAAGGATAGGAGACGAAGCGTTTGGGTTTTGGTTTACTGGATTTGGTTCAAGGATGATGGGTTTTTGATTTAGATTGGATTTTGGATTTTGGATCAAGGATGAATGCAAGGATGATGGATCAGGAGCTCGAGGCCAGAACAAAGACCAAGACCTTTAAATTTGAGGAGGTATGTCCCTATCCTTTCGATCGATCAATCACAACATCCCTTTCCCTAAGCACTTTGAGACACCCAAATTCGATAAATATCGAGGGAAAGGAGATCCAGTAATCCACGTCAAAGAGTTCTATATGGCATGCCAAGAAGTGGCATATAGTGATAATTACCTTATGCGCCTATTCCCCAAAAGCTTTGGAGGAACTACTATTGAGTGGTTCTACAAAATACCGTTTGGGACAATCTCAACCTTTGCAGAGTTCTCTGAGAAGTTCATCGCCCAGTGTGCCCATAATGTCGAGAATGAGTTGTATTTACTAGGCCTTTGCAACTCAAAGTAGAAAGGAGGAGAAAGCCTAGGTGACTATTTACAACGATGGCAGAACCTCACTGCCAAGTTATCATACCCCAACCACTTGAGAAGCATCTAACCAAAATCGTTATTGATAACCTGTATGCCAAACTATCTCACTTCATGAGGATGAACTGCATCCAAACTTACCAAGATATCAAAGGCAAGGGGATAGACATTGAAAAGGTCTCTTAGATGAAGGCACAATCCGACATTACAAGGGCGATTCCCACAGCAAGCCCAATAATGACAAACCCTGTTACTGTAATCAAAAGAAGAATGTTGTTACCAACGGAGCCACTAACACCAAGCATGTCCAAATCGTTGTGGCCGGTCCTACACCAACTCCTGCATATCACCACCAACAACCCCAAGTCAATCAACAACCTATGCAGAACTACCAACAACAAGCACATCAAGAAAACCAAGTAAATCAGGCCAATACCATATCAACAACTCCCAATTAGAATAGGCCTCGAGCCCAGACCCACCAAAAGAGAACCTTCACACCTCTTGGTGAACCTTTGGATGTAATCTTTCATTGCATGGCCAAGGCCAATCTAATCACTTATCCACCAACTTAGCAATTTCATGATGCCATTCCCAAGCCTAACTGGTACAAAGATCACGAGTATTGTGATTATCATCGTGTCAAAGGACACACTACCTTAAGGTGTATGAAACTAAATCATTACATCCAAGATCTCATTGACAAAAAGGAGATCCAAGTGGACACACCAGCCCAAACCTCGCCTAATGCCAATCTATAGATCTATCAGAATGTGTTCCCTCAGCACAATGCTAGGAAGAACCAAGCCAATGCCAATCCTCCACCCCAGAACCAAGGCAAGGGCAAACAAGGAGACCATGCTAACCACAAAGACTATACTACTACCCATATCAACTACGACAAATTCATTGGCTGCATAACCCAAGTTGAACCCACAGTCAATGTCATCCATGTTAAGGGAGTAGATAGTCAGTGTGTTGTTACCACCCGTAGAGGCCGGATATTTGTCGCCAGTGCAAATCCAAGGCCAGCACACAATGCACAATACAACCTTATAGAACATATTGGGAATACACCTGCCCAAATCTCCATCCTTGACCTTCTTCATACTTCACCCATCAATCAAGACATCCTCAACAGAGCCCTCCAAGAAGGACATGTCCCCATAGACATAAATACCATCTAGTTTGAGAACCTTGTGGGACATTTATCAGCATCCTATGCTCTTTCATTTAAACCATTAGATATACCAACTATTGAGCCTGACAATAATCTCCCACTCCATATCGCCGTTGTGATCAAAGACCTTGCCATTGAAAGGGTGATGATAGATAATGGTTCAGCCCTAAACTTGTGCACTTTGAAGTTCATTCAACAAATAGAGTTCGCGGAGGCTGATATATCACATGATGTGGTCACAATTAAAGCTTCTGACAACTTAGAGCATACCACCGAAGTTACTATTGTTTTGCCTATCAAGTTGGGCCTAGTAACTCAAGACACTCTCTGCCATGTTATTGATCTTGACTTAGCATTTAACATCCTCCTCGGCCAACCATGGATTCATTCCATTAAGGCTATACCATCCACTTAACACTAGTGCCTCAAATTTCCACATCAAGGCACTAAGATCACCATCCACACCAATCCCCAACCCTTCGCATACTGTAAAGCATTGGAAGCTTCATTTCTCCATCGCACCCATTATTTTGGAACCAAAATCGGCACTTTCATTGCAAGCTCATCCAGATCCCATAGCGATCCAGAGACAATCCTAGCATCCACCCTCTCTTCCATCAAGATCAACAACCAGGGTTGTGGTGAATATAGCTTGACCAACGCATTCGCAGTAGGGGCCCTACCTCTTAACCCACACACACAGGGGCGCCCAAATCACCAAAGTAAGCCTACATAGGCCAATCATGAAATCAAGCAATTGGGACCAATGACTTGTTTCCCATGGAAATATAGATAGCCTTGAAATGGACCTTGACATTAATCTGTGGTTGTACAGAGATCCCCCACCACTTGATACTGAACTTCTTGTCTACTTCAAAGACAAATATCCACAATCACACAAGTATGCCACATAACAATAAAAATACCAAGGCGGTGGTCTAGGACCACAAGAAGGCAGAAGCAAAGATCCAATCGAAGCCTCGAAAAATCCAAAGCATCAAGGTCTTGGCTTTAATACCCCTCGCATGCTTACACAAGAACCCAATACCGCGACTAGGGACACTAACTTGACCAATGTTCCCTTCTTGAATAGCCGGGACGACCTTGTAGAGATCGAAGATATCCCTGAAGAGGAAGAAAATAAATCCTATGATGACATCTTCAATGATGATACCCTCCTCGATGCTTTTGTCCTCCATCAACTGGCCATTAATTTTATAGAACTTCCCCTCATCCATCCCAAACTCATAGACTGGGCCCAACCAAGTGTCACACATATCGATGAGTTCGAAAGCACACAAGCGCTCATAAGGTTCATGGGAACATTAGGCCAACAAGCAGACCAACATCAGGAATCAGTTCATGTATGCCAACTCGACCCTAAAGGATATTTCGGGGAAGAGGCAAGCTTTAGCCGGAAAATTTAAAAGGAAATAGAAAAGAACGAGTCCTTATGTGAAAACCCCTTTGGAGCACATTCTGACTCTAAAAAAGAGAAAATAAAGGGCGTATTTTTTGGTGAAAACCTCTCTGAGGAAACCAAGACAGTTAAATTAGGAACAGAAGAATGCCCGAGAATCACCTACATTGCAACATGTCTAATAGAAGGTGAAGAAATGGCTCTCACTGCACTTCTCCACGAATCCACTACCAACTTTGCCTGCTCATATGCACACATGCTTGGGCTTGATCCAAATCAAGCCAATAAAGTAGAAGCTACGTAAGATGCATCCTAAAGTAGCCCTTTTGGTAAAAATAGAACTGAAAAAGCTCTTAGACGCCAAGATCATCAAAGCTATATAGACTATTCAGAGTGGATCTCCAACATGGTGTCTATCACCAAACCTTCAGGAGAAATAAGAATCTACACAGACTTCAGGGACTTAAACAAAGCATGTTCAAAAGATGATTTCCCGCTACCCAACATAGACATGATAGTAGATCTTACAGCAGGCCATGAGATGTTGTTCACTCATGGATGGCTTCTCAAGCTACAATCACATTCGAATAGCAGAAGCATATCAGCATAAAACAACATTCACCACACCACGAGGTACCTTCTGCTACAACATGATGCCATTCGGGCTAAAGAATGCAGGAGCCACTTATCAGCGAGCAATGAGAGCCATATTCCATGATATGATACATAAGATCCTTCAAGACTATGTGAATGATATTCTTGCAAAATCTAAAACACGATATGAACACATAGACATCCTTGAAAGTGTGTTCGATCGTCTCCATCATTATGGATTAAAGCTGAATCCAAAGAAGTGTGTTTTTGGTGTGACATCTGGAAAGCTTCTAGGATTCATTGTATCACGGAGCGTCATAGAGATAGATCCTAAAAAAGTCAAAGCCATAACAGAAATGCCTCCACCAAGAACAATCAAGCAGCTCATGTAATGTCCCCGTTTTTCAGACTTTGGGATTAGTTTGGTTTGGCGACCCTCGCAAGCTAATCAAGTGTTTAGAGGGGGTCAGATTGTGGAGCTAGTGTTGGGATTCCATTTTGGAGGTTCAGTTTACCAGATCTACTCTTCGTTCGGGTCAATTTGGTTGACTTACTATTTTTAGTAAGTGGTATTTGGGGTATGGCCAGGATTAGCAAGGTGTCTGCACGGAGTGTTAGATGTCTCAGGATCGAGTTTCAAAGAATCTCTAGTTTGAGAGACTTACTATTTATAGTAAGTCTATTTTTAGTAGTTGGCTATTTTTGGCAGTGGGTCATTTTCGGCAGGGCAGTTGGTGTTTGAGGCTCTGGTGTCGGAAATGAGTTTGTATAGTCAGCGGGATTCAGAGGCTTTTGGTTTTTTAAGTTATTGTTATTATATTAAATTATTTTAATTTAATAACTTTAATACTTTATAACTTTAATGTTATAAAGTGAAGAGGTCATTAAAAAGCCTTTTTAATGAAAAAAGTGAAATTGTGCTTTTTCCGAAAAAGCTATATATTCTACTCAAAAAATCACTTTCAACCATTTTTCATTGTTGATTTGATAAAATTTATAAAGTCTCTTGGTTGTGAGAAACCGGCTAGGGTTTTGAGGACTGATTCCTCTTCTGGCAATTTGAGCCATCACAGATTGGTGGTGAATTTTGCAGCTGCTGATTCTGAATTAAATCCAGTGCTGATGTATACTGGGTTTATGAGAAGTTTGTTCTGCAGGCAAATCAATTTATTCATTCTGGGGTTTGATTTGTCTTCCTGCTAGAGTTCTAAAATTGTTTGGAGGAGTTCTATGTTTCTTCATTTGGTAATTGCATTCGAATTTGCTGAGGTTGTTTTTATTGGGAAATCTGTTGTTAATTAATTGCTGATGCTGCAATTAATAAATTGGTGTTCGGGTTTTTTGGTGAAGTTGTTTCTACAGGTGAATCACTTGTTCTTAAGGATTCTGAATTGTTTGGTGGCTGATAATTAATTGAGAGATTGGCAGAGATCTTCTTGTAGATGCTGAATTAATTATATTGAGATTGAATTCACAAAAATCTAGAAACCCACATTAATTACATGGCTGCATTTTTTAATTGGGAATTTGAGGAGCTTCATTGTTAGCTCACGTGACGGCTGCAGATGCTGTTAATTTGCTGCAAGGCCTTGTGTATGTATTAGAGCAGTCATGGCATGTTCTTGATATTCACGTGACTGCCAAAGACCATCAATTTTCTATAAAGGGGCTCGCATTTGTTTCCTGGCAGCCCTACAATCATCATGCAAGGCTGTGATACTACTAAGGCACAGCGCATGACATTGGGTGAAGCTGCGTCACCCTTCATACAGCTGACGTGACTCCAAGGAGTTGTTTCCTACATTTCGGGCCTGCATTCAAATTGCAAGCCAGGCACGGACTCAAATGGGTGGCTATCTGCATTCTTCAAGGAGTTGCTGACAATGTTTGGTGCTGGGCCAAGTTTTTTGGGAAGATAGTTATAATCTACAAACAAATAATTAATACTAGGTGCCAATCTTTCAGCAATAAAGTATTGTGATGTTATTGGATTTGATATCAAATTTTATGATGTTTCTTCTAAGTTGTTAAAGTGATTAAAATTCGATATTTGACTTGGATGAAGATTGAATATTAAATTGCAATTAAAAGATTTCTTGAACAAGTGCTGCAAATATTTTAAATAAAATAAGTGGATTTGGAAGAAGCCAGTTCTGGTTCTTCACAGTGGTATCAGAGCCTTGATCTTGCCATCCTGAAGGGTATGAAGAAAAAATATAATGGCACATAGATTTATTCCAGGAGGGTAATATACCCGCAGGGATAGAAATTCACCACCTCCTGAAGGTAATGAACAAGGCCCACAGAATGAACAGGAAGGAGTCAGAAATAGAAATAATATCAGAAATGATTTTGGCAGGGAGGCCAGAGATGCCTTTAGGAATATAGCAGATGGTCAGCATCATGTTGCAAATGTATTGCAACAGCTTTCAGACACTCTACAGCGCATCGCATTACCAAGTTATCATGCTAGAGATAGAGGTGCGAGGAGTGTTTCAGTTAGATCACACAGGTCACGAGTAGATAATAGGCGTGACTATAGAGCTGACCGTACATGTATTTATGATAGGCCTCTTCGTCCTACTTTCTTGAGGCCTGAGCTGGATGCAGTTAGTATAGAGACAAAGCCGACACCATTTGTTGATGACATGGTGGCATAGTTCACAGAGTGGAATGCTCTTCCAGAAGCAATTAAGAGGAATTTGAAATTTGATATGTACTTGATACAGAAGAGAGAGCATTCCAAAAGCTTTTATCAGGATGATGGGGCTATGACAAACTTGCTTGAGGACAGTTGCATTGAGTCTCATCATATCCATGAGACAGGAGCTCATGATCAGGAGAATGCTGATGTCATGATAGCCACCAGTGATGGCAGCACTACATCAACTGGTAGCAATGAAATTACTAACGATACGGGTTCTGATTTTTATGACAGCAGCTTTATGTTCGAGCCTATTGATGTCGTGGATGGCAGGGCAAGTGTAGAGGATGTTGTGGATATCACTATGGGTTTTGACTCACATGATAAGAGTGTTAGTTTTTAGGATTGCATGCTAAATGTGAGTTCTTCTAATTCTGATTTCTATGACAGCAGTGAGTCACGTTCACAGCGGCATGTGATATCTGAGGTTTTACAGGTTGGTAATATTGGCATTGATAATGTGGACACTAGCTATGTTATCCATGAGGATGTTTCATGCTGCAGCGAGTCTAGTATATCATATCAGATATTGGGTGATGACTCCAAGGAGATTTTGGATGAATCCCAGGATCATAGTTTATAGGGACTTATTGCAAATAGTGAGGATTCTCAGAGACATGAGCCCATTCAGGTAGAGTAGATTACACATCATGATTCTCACAACTCACAGATATCTTATTTAGATCTGTAGGAAGGAGTTGTTCAATTTGTGAACAATCCTTTATTTGATATGGATGTCACTATGTCATATGACAATCCATTATTTGAGTTCAGTGATGATCCTTTTCAGGTGATGAGTGAGGATGATGATGATGATTGGGATTCTTTCAATACACCAGATAATCACACAGTTTTTACAGGATGCCAATCAGATTTTGTTGAGCAGTTCACAGAGGTGTACATTGTGAGGAGTGCTTACAGTTTTACATTTGATCCTCACGTGGAGGATATCTACGAGTTACAGAGTCCATCAATGCATCTGTTTGATGATTGGTATGATTGTTTAGTTGGCACACAGACTGGGGACAAGTCCAGTTTGTTGGTTGAGTTGCTTCCGTGTAAGTTACTCACGGTTGAGTTACTCCCATGTGATGTTCCTATCTGAGTATCATCAGTTCGAGTGTTGAGTTCAATTTCTCAGATGCTGCAGTTGGTACTGTTGATGTTGAAATTATTTTTGCTGGAGTGTGGTGATGATAGGGACATTACTCCATTCTATCCTTGGGATCCAGGTGGACTGTGATGTTTATTTTGCTCCAGATTGCTTGGGGACAAACAATCTTGGGAAGGGAGGACTGTAATGTCCCCGTTTTTTAGACTTTGGGATTAGTTTGGTTTGGCGACCCTCGCAAGCTAATCAGGTGTTCAGAGGGGGTCAAATTGTGGAGCCAGTGTTGGGATTCCATTTTGGAGGTTCAGTTTACTAGATCTACTCTTTGTTCGGGTCAATTTGGTCGACTTACTATTTTTAGTAAGTGGTATTTGGGGTATGGCCAAGATTAGCAAGGTGTCTGCACGGAGTGTTAGATGTCTCAGGATCAGTGTTCCAAGCCTCGGACTCGGCAAGCTCAAAATGGACTCGAACTCGGCAAGGACTCGGCAAATCAAAAAACCCATGAAATGCAAAGATTTTTAAGGATTTTAAGTTTTTTTCCTGCAACATTTAGTCAATTAACATCTAATACACAATAATTGAGATAAATAGAAACTCCTTTGCACACATACACAACTTTGCATAGATCACATAAGTAAAAATACGGATTTCTGAAGAAAATTAGTTAAAGTTAAACCAAATAACATATAGAAATCTGAAATATAGTGTCACTGTCAAATCAAAATGTCTACAATATTCATGGAATATGAAATCCATGGAATCAAAAGTTCAAAACATATATCAAAGATTCAAAATAAAGGCTCATAGCCTCATAGTAGCCTATGTCCTCCTACGAGTACGCCTAAAATGACGCATGGAAGACTCTAGAGCCATCCTCTCTCCCTGTGTCTGAGGCTGAACCGAAACAGGATCCTCAGTGACATGCTCATCAGCAGATTCGGCACCCTCCTGATCCTCCTCATCATCACCCTCCTCATAATCCTCATCATCAGACTTGGATCCACCACTCTCAGCCTCAGGGTCCTGCATTGGGTCTCCTCGTGCTCTAGCCTCCTCCTGTGCCATTGCTACAAAGTTGAACAAATAATCAGCAATCTTTGAATGAGAGCCAACCGGTTTTCTTCCTAAAACCCCAATCCTCTTCTCTCAAGCCTTTTTTCTCTCTTCTTTCCTTATGCAAGTGATAGAATGACCTTTTTAGGTCAAAGACATAATATAAATGCCAAGTCAAACATTAAAAATGACTTAAAATAATTAAAAAATGTTTTTTTAAAGCGCCTTTTAATGCTGCCAGCCGGTCGAGTCCTAGCCTCGGGACTCGCCGAGTCAGGCGAGTCCATGGACTCGGTGAGTCCAGGCGAGTCCTTCCTTGACTCGGCAAGTCCCGAGTCCAGAGTCCGAAAAACTCGCTTGGGTGGACTCGGCCTCGGACTCGCCGAGTCCTGTAACTCTGCTCAGGATCAAGTTTCAAAGAATCTCCAGTTTTAGAGACTTACTATTTATAGTAAGTCTATTTTTAGCAGTTGGCTTTTTTTGGCAGTGCGTCATTTCGGGCAGGGCAGTTGGTGTTTGAGGCTCTGGTGTCGAAAATGAGTTTGTACAGTCAGCAGGATTCAAAGGCTTTTGGTTTTTTAAGTTATTGTTATTATATTAAATTATTTTAATTTAATAACTTTAATACTTTATAACTTTAATGTTATAAAGTGAAGAGGTCATTAAAAAGCCTTTCTAATGAAAAAAGTGAAATTGTGCTTTTTTCGAAAAAAGCTATATATTCTACTCGAAAAAGCACTTTCAACCATTTTTCATTGTTGATTTGATAAAATTTATAAAGTCTCTTGGCTGTGAGAAACCGGCTAGGGTTTTGAGGACTGATTCCTCTTCTGGCAATTTGAGCCATCACAAATTGGTGGTGAATTTTGCAACTGTTGATTCTGAATTAAATCCAGTGCTGATGTATACTGGGTTTATGAGAAGTTTGTTCTACAAGCAAATCAATTTATTCATTCTGGGGTTTGATTTGTCTTCCTGCTGGAGTTTTGAAATTGTTTGGAGGAGTTCTGTGTTTCTTCATTTGGTAATTGCATTTGAATTTGCTGAGGTTGTTTTTATTGGGAAATCTGTTGTTAATTAATTGCTGATGCTGCAATTAATAAATTGGTGTTCGGGTTTTTTGGTGAAGTTGTTTCTACAGGCGAATCATTTGTTCTTAAGGATTCTGAATTGTTTCATGGCTGAGGTTTAATAATTGATTGAGAGATTGGCAGAGATCTTCTTGCAGATGCTGAATTAATTATATTGAGATTGAATTCACAAAAATCTAGAAACCCACATTAATTACATGGTTGCATTTTTTAATTGGGAATTTGAGGAGCTTCATTGTTAGCTCACGTGACTGCTGTAGATGCTGTTAATTTGCTGCAAGGCCTTGCGTATGTATTAGAGCAGTCATGGCATGTTCTTGATATTCACGTGACTGCCAAAGACCATCAATTTTCTGTAAAGGGGCTCGCATTTGTTTCATGGCAGCCCTGCAATCATCACGCAAGGCTGTGATACTGCTAAGGCACAGCGCGTGACATTGGGTGAAGCTGCGTTACCCTTCATACAGTTGAGGTGACTCCAAGAAGGAGTCGTTTCCTACATTTTCAGGCCTACATTCAAATTGCCAGCCAGGCATAGGCTCAAATGGGTGGCTATCTGCATTCTACAAGGAGCTACTGACAGTGTTTGGTGCTGCGCCAAGTTTTTTGGGAAGATAGTTATAATCTGCAAACAAATAATTAATACCAGGTGCCAATCTTTTAGCAATAAAGTATTGTGATGTTATTGGATTTGATATCAAATTTTATGATGTTTCTTCTGAGTTGTTAAAGTGATTAAAATTTGATATTTGACTTGGATGAAGTTGAATATTAAATTGCAATTAAAAGATTTCTTGAGCAAGTGCTGCAAATATTTTAAATAAAATAAGTGGATTTGGAAGAAGCCTGTTCCGGTTCTTCACAGCTCGAGAACCTACAAGGAAAGCTCCAATCAGTGCATCGATTTATATCACAGCTAGTAGACAAGTGCCGACCTTTCACGCATCTGCTTCGCAAGGATACAAGCTTCGAATGGGATCCTATCTGTTAGAGAATCTTTGAGAAACTCGAAGAATATGTAGCTAACTCTCCCATCCTTGTACTGCCAGTTTAAGGATGCCCTCTCATTCTCTACATCTTGACAACCACCACAGCACTGGGGGCACTCTTAGCACAGCATGATGACAACAACAAAGAACGAGCCATCTATTATATTAGCAAAACACTTGTTGGCTATGAGCTCAATTATTCACCAATGGAGAAAGCATGTCTTGCAGTGGTCTTTGCCACTCAAAAGCTCAGACATTACATGCTTAGCCACACAATCAAGCTCATGTCAAAGGTGGACCCACTCAAGTATCTGTTATCAAGGACAACTCTCACAGGCCGTATGGCAAAATGGGTCATGCTACTTAGCGAGTTTGACATCCAATACATAGATCAGAAAGCAATCAAAGGGCAAGTAATTGTCGATTAGCTAGCAGAAGCGCCTCTAGTGGATGCATATCCACTAATCATGGAATTCCCCGATGAGCATCTATGTATGATAGAAGAACAACCAATATGGAAGCTATACTTTGATGGCTCCTATACATCACATGGATCAGGGGCAGGAATCCTATTTGTCACACCTCAAGGTGACTACATCCCCAAATCATTCAAATTGGGATTCTCGTGTACTAACAATATTGCAGAATATGAGGCACTCATCTCAGACCTCAAAACAGCTATCCAATGGAACATAACAGGACTGCAAGTGTTTGGAGACTCAGTTGATTATCAAGCAAGTCCTAGATGAATTTCAGACAAAGGACGACAAGATGCTACCTTACAAAGAACTAGTGGACAAACTGAAAGAGCATTTCCTGAATCTACAGTTCACGCAGATACCAAGGCTTCAGAACAAAGTGATCGATGCAATGGCAACCATCAGATCCTTATTGGAAATCCCTCGCGACTCATGGCAATATGAATTCTTAGTCGAGTAGCTACACATGCCTGCTTATGAGAACGATGATTTAGAAATGGTGTGTCTTGGTTGGTCCTCAGTCCCTACGGTACCACAACATCCATGCATATCTTAAAAATGGTATCATATCTCCCCATCTCACCAACACCCAACACCAAAACCTAATTCAAAGAGCTTCCCGCTACACTCTTGTAGCAAACACCCTTTATCATCGAGGATTTCATAATATCCTCTCTAGGTGTTTAGATTCAAACGAGGCCGTCCGAACTTTACAAGAGGTGCACGTTGGAATTTGTGGTGCCCACACGAGTGGCATGGTTCTAGCAAAGTAGTTGCTTCGAGTCTGGTACTATTGGCCTACAATAGAACATGACACTTGTGAATTTGTCGAGAAGTGTCTACCATGTCAGCAACATGCAAATCTGATTCATGCACCGGCACAAGACTTGCAACCCATTGCGCCACCTTGGCCATTTTCATGTTGGGGCTTCGACCTCGTTTGGTTAATCACTCCCATTTCCTCAGATGGACATAAATGCATCATAACAGCCACAAAGTACTATACAAAGTGGGTTGAAGCAATTCTGCTCATCCTCACTACTGGCATCCAAATATCCAAGTTCATCTTATACCACATCATTTGCCGCTTTAGCATATCATCTACCATCTTCATAGGTCACGACACACCTTTTGAAAACCAGCATGTGGATAATCTGTATGCAAGACTCCACATCCACCATCGCTTCTCCAGTCCATACTTCCCCCAAGGAAACAGTCAAGCTGAGGAAACCAATAAAACCATCCTGAAAATCCTTATAAAGGTTGTCAATGATTTTGGTCGTGATTGACACCTCCAAATAAATCCCTCCCTCTGGGCGTACCGTACTTCTTGTCGGACTCCCACAAGCGCCACCCCATATTCCCTTGTATATGGCATCAAAGTTGTTGTACCCATTGAGGTCGAGGTCCCATCATTGTGGCTCTCCATGAAGAACTATACCACTGATGAAGACTATTGCGTGGCACGCCTTACACAGCGGGACCTGTTAGATGAAAAGAGACAACAAACTTATGATCATCTGATTGCATACCAGAATCGACTCAAAAGGAGTTATAACAAGAATGTCCATCCAAGACAATTCCAAGTGGGCGACATGGTCCTAAATGAAAATCAAAAAGTGCAAGCACACCGAGAGAAGAAAGGCAAGTTTGAGCCTACGTGGTTAGGCCCCTATGTTGTCACAACATGCTTTAGCTCTAGAGAAAAAGCATAAAAAACCAAAGAAAAATAATCGTCCAATGGTGAAAACTTGGCAATTCAAGTGCCTTGGACAAGTATGTTGGTGAAAACTTGGCAATTCAAGTGCCTTGGACAAGTATGTTGGTGAAAACTTGGAAACAGGCACCATACATAGTGAACTAAGTCATTATTTATCAAACTCCCATTCGCCCCATCCCAAATCCCCATCCTCTTTAACCAATCCCTATCCCCGTCAATAGCCCATCAATCCCAAGGTGTTCTATCCTCAGGCCTATCCAATGCAACACTATGATCCTATCCCCAATCCTATATCCCTGAGCTTTTGTACATATCTGTTGTAAATCTCTTCCCGTCTGTTGTACATATCGTTGTGTTTTGTTGTACATATCCTAGTCAGTCCTGTAGCAGCATTTGATCAGATATCTTGTCCCAGCCAGCCTTGTACTTCAGCAACATCTTTTGTCGACTATTCATGATCACAACACTTATCTTTGAACTTCATCATTTGTCAGCAAACAACGCAATATTCTCCTCATCAATCAACGGATCCTTGAGAATGTATCCTTCCTCCTGTTAGAAATCAGAAATCTCCACCCTTTGACAGAGCATTGTCTAGGGAATCCATACTTGTCCTTGTAAGCCTCATCATCTCAACCAAAAAATTGGCCTGCATTGATATGAATTTTGTCAGCCGAAGATCATCAGTCTAGCCTAGGTTGACAATCCAATCCTATTTGATCCTACATCAAGAAAGAGCAACTCATCCGATACTTAATAATCTTCCACCATCTTCTACCCAATCTTCCATCAAAATTGATCCAAATCAGAGCATCCCACCAATCCTTCACCATCCTATCATCCTTCCAGCATTGATCCAAATCCTTGCACCACGTCCTAGAAATCCACCATCCTTAGAGTTTCTTTAGATTTTCATCCTTAGAGTTTTTTGCATCCACCCATCATCTACATTTTCATCCTTAGATCTGCATTCCATGCCCGTCGAGACGAGATTTAAGAAGAAAAGGAACATGGATCCCAATCAGGCCACTTTTTCTTCTGATCCTAACAATCCCACCAATGCGATGGTAACTTAAAATCCTCAGATCCCGCAAGTTGAGAATGTATGGGATGATCCCAACGGACCCCCCCACTTCATTTTCCATGGAAACATTCATGAGCCGTCCAGGGGATGCACAAATAGTAAGTGCACTTATTGATCAAAATCGACAAGCCATATTGGCTAACTTTGCGCAAGAAGGTACTCCCATTCCACCACATCTCCAACCTCGCATCCCCATAAACACCATCCAAATCTTGTAGCATCTTGTACATATCCTTGTCAATCCTGCAACAACATTTGATCAGATATCTCGTCCCATCCAGCCTTGCACTTCAGCAACATCTTTTGTCAACTATTCATGATCGTAGCGCTTATCTTTGAACTTTATCATTTGCCAACGAACAACACAACATTCTCCTCATCAATCGGCAAGACCTTGAGGATGTATCCTTCCTCCTGTCAGATATCAGAAATCTCCACCCTTTGATAGAGCATTGTCTAGGGAATCCATACTTGTCCTTGAAGCCTCATCATCTCAAGCAAGAGATTGGCCTGCATTGATAAGAATCCTGTCAGCCGAAGATCATCAGTCTATCCTAGGTTGACAATCCAATCCTATTTGATCCTACATCACGAAAGAGCAACTCATTTGACCGATACTTAGTAATCTTCCACCATCTTCCACCCAATCTTCCATCAAACTTGATCCAAATCAGAGCATCCCACCAATCCTTCACCATCCTATCATCCTTCCAGCATTGATCCAAATCCTTGAACCATGTCTTAGAAATCCACCATCCTTAGAGTTTCTTTAGATTTTCATCCTTAGAGTTTTTTGCATCCACCCATCATCTACATTTTCATCCTTAGATCTGCATTCCATGCCTGTCAAGACGAGATCTAAGAAGAGAAGGAACATGGATCCCAATCAGGCCACTATCAGGCCACTAGTTCGCCGATCCTAACAATCCCACCAGTGCGATGGTAACTTACAATCCTCAGATCCCGCAAGTTGAGAATGTATGGGATGATCCCAACGGACCCCCCACTTCATTTTCCATGGAAACATTCATGAGCCATCCAGGGCATGCACAAATAGTAAGTGCACTTATTGATCAGAATCGACAAGCCATATTGGCTAACTTTGCGCAAGAAGGTACTCCCATTCCACCACATCTCCAACCTCGCATCCCCACAAAAACCTAAATCGAAGAGCTTCCCACTATACTCTTGTAGCAAACACCCTTTATCATCGAGGTTATCATAATATCCTCTCTAGGTGTTTAAATTCAAACGAGGCCGTCCACGCTAGAATTTGTGGTGCCGACATGAGTGGCATGGTGCTAGCAAATCAGTTGCTTCGAGTCGGGTACTATTGGCTTACAATGGAACATGACGCTTGTGAATTTGTCAGGAAGTGTCTACCATGTCAGCAGCATGCAAATCTGATTCATGCACCAGCACAAGACTTATAGCCCATTGCACCACCTTGGCCATTTTCATGTTGGGGCTTCAACCTCGTTGGGTTAATCACTTCCCTTTCCTCAGATGGATATAAATACATCATAACAGCCACAGAGTACTTTATAAAGTGGGTTGAAGCAATTTTGCTCATCCGCACTACTAGCATCCAGATATCCAAGTTCATCTTATACCACATCGTTTACCGCTTCGGCATACCATCTACCATCTTCACAGATCACGACACACCTTTTGAAAACCAACATGTGGATGATCTATGTGCCAGACTCCACATCCACCATCGCTTCTCCAGTCCATACTTCCCCCAAGGAAATGGCCAAGTTGAGGCAACCAATAAAACCATCTTGAAAATCCTTAAGAAGGTTGTCAATGATTCTAGTCGTAATTGGAACCTCCAAATAAATCCTGCCCTTTGGGCCTATCGTACTTCTTATCGCACTCCCACAGGCACCACCCCATATTCCCTTGTATATGATGCCGAAGCCATTCTACCCATCGAGGTCGAGCTCCCATCATTGCATGTCTCCATGAAGAACTATACCACCGATGAAGACTATCGTTGACACGCCTTACACAGCTAGACCTGTTAGATGAAAAGAGACAACAAGCTTATGATCACCCCGTTGCATACCAGAATCGACTCAAAAGGAGTTATAACAAGAAAATCCATCCAAGACAATTCCAAGTGGGCGACATGGTCCTAAAGGAAAATCAAAAAGTGCAAGCACACTGAGAGAAGAAAGGCAAGTTTGAGCCTATGTGGTTAGGCCCCTATGTTGTCACAACATGCTTTGGCTCCGGAGCCTATCAGTTATCAACACCAGATGGTGAGCCCCTGAATGATCCTATCAACATCATACATCTCAAGACGTTCTATGCTTGAACCAAATCCTACATATTCAGAAAATCCATAAAAATTGGAAAATCCAGAAAAATACAAAAAAATAAAAAAAACAAAGAAAAATAATCGTCCAATGGTGAAAACTTGGTAATTCAAGCACCTTGGACACGTATGTTGGTGAAAACCTGGAAACAGGTGCCATACATAGTGAACTGAGTCATTATCTATCAAACTCCCATCCCCCCATCCCCCCCATCCCAAATCCTCGTCCTCTTTAACCAATCCCCATCCCCACCACCAGCCCATCAATCCCAAGGTGTTCTATCTTCGAGCCTATCCAATACAACACTACGATCCTATCCCCAATCCCATCTTGTAAATATCTTGTATGTGAAGAGCCTGTCTGGCTCTATAAATTGCAATCTAAATTTCCTTAAAGAAATTGAAATTCCTCGTTCTTTTGAATTTTTTTGAAATATTTGCAAACTCTTGTTCAAAGATATTTTAATTGCAATTTAAATTAAACTTCCACCAAATTCAAATATTAAAATTTGAACAATTTAATATCTCTAAATGAACATCATTTATTCTTATTTCAAAACAAATAACACAACAATAATTTATTTCTTCAAAATTTGGCACCTGGCAATTATTGTATGATTGCAGACTGTAATAAACTTCATAAAAACTTGACGCAACACCTCAAAATAATGACAACCACCACTTAGAAGGAACCGTGATTGCTGTGCTGGGCACATGCCTGGTTGTAACTACTCACAGGTCCCTTATATATTAAAAACGGCTCCAAGATATATCACGCAGCCCTCTAAAAACTAAATTCCAGCTTCTAATATTCAAAATGCAGCCCTTAATGGCTGCCCATTATGTAACACAGCTCCTGGCAAGAAGAGATGACTCCAAAGTCATCCACGGTATCATCAAATGGTGACGCAACAATCACAAATTACATGCCTCTACTTGGCAGTTTGGCAGGCTTTCAAAATGAAACAATCACTCAAGGAATTCCGTACGACATCTTGGTAATTCCCTGTTTGATAGCACAACAAGATTTATTGATCACAATTTCAGTCACAAACAAACCTTAGCAAGAGAACAAATCGAACCCCAGGAGACTAAATCGATTTGCCTGTAGATTAACTTCTCACAAATCCAGTATACATCAGCACTGAATTATGATTCAGAAACAGAATGAGCTCTCTCCTGGAAGAAGACCAAGCTCAACAGATGTTACAGAACTCTCTCCAAAAGCTGAAGACCAAGCTCGACAAAAAATGTATATTGGAACCAGTGGCAAAGCCAGATCCCAAATCCCCGTCCTCTTTAACCAATCCCCATCCCCGCCACCAGCCCATCAATCCCAAGGTGTTCTACCCTCAAGCCTATCCAATACAACACTACGATCCTATCCCTAATCCTATCTTGTACATATCTTGTATAGCGAGATCTTCCTGTTCAAAATCACTGAGCTTCTGTACATATCCACTGTAAATCTTTTCCCATTTGTTGTACATATTGTCGCGTTTTGTTGTGCATATCCTCGTCAGTCCTGCAACAGCATTTGATCAGATATCTTGTCCCATCCAGCCTTGTACTTCAGCAACATCTTTTGTCGACTATTCATGATCATAGCGCTTATCCTTGAACTTCATCATTTGCCAACGAACAACACAACATTCTCCTCATCAATTAGCGGGTCCTTGAGGATGTATCCTTCCTCTTGTCAAACCTAATCTTCCACGAATCAAACCAGGTCCGTGTCGATATATCCTTCCTCATGTTCAGACCAAATCTTCCCCCTATCAATCAAATCAATCTCTCTCCTTGGCAAAGGATGTCTTCTGGAGTTTTCATTTTGGTCTTGGGTTTTGTCCTTTGGATCTTGTTAATCTAATACGGCTTCTTGTTGTTCCTCTCCTCAAAGTCGCCACAATCCTTTATATCATGGTGTGCTGCGAATGAGGACAATCTGGGGCAAGGTCTTTTTGATCTTTTGCTTCTGCTTGTGAGTCAGTCGGACATGACCCTTGCATGTTTCACATGTGATCTTTTGGGTTACATGGCGCACTTGGGAAATGTCGTTTATTTGTGGTTTCTCCAGTATCGTTTCTACCATGCTTCCTCTTGGATTCATGCGTGATGTTGGGGCAACCTTGCGTGTTTTTTTCACGTCAATCCTATGCAACACTGGTGACAAGGCCTTGTGATCCCAGTATCCTTGGCAGGTCTCTAATGTTGCTATATCAAACTAGGTTGTGCTCTCCACATTTACACTTGGAGCTCCCCAAATCCCCCATCCTGCATCATATAGATTAATCTTGCATTTTGCATCTTTCATGTAGTTGCATCTTGCATCCTGCATCTCATCTCATCTTGCATTCATCCATCTTTGCTCTTGGCGGTTTGGTTGTTTATTCCTCCCTTCTTCCTTCATCCTTTTTTCCCTTCCTTTCTGTGTTCTTTTCGAGAAAATTCCACAACGTTTCCTCTTTGCGTTCTTTTCTCAATGGGGCACAACCCCTTATCCTCTAATCTAGCCTAGGGTATCTTATTTTCTTGTTTTTGACGCCATGCTACTTGCGGCATCACATCAAAGAGAGGCAAAATGTAGACATCTAAAAATTCATTGGTAAATTTAAAAAAATTATTTTCCAAAAACCCCTGATGACATCATCATTTGTTAATTAATTAATTTATTATTATGTCATTAATTCCTCCTATCTTAATTAAAAACATTTAATTAAGAAAACCCCTCCAAAAAATGTTTAAATCTAATTTAAACATCATTCCCTTAAATAAATGAAATATTTATTTAAAACCCTCAAAAAACCTAGAAGTGTTCTAGAAAGCCCTAACCTCTTCTAAACCCATCCTAAACCTACTTAAAAGGTGATTCCTACCCTTTTTAGTCTTAATCTTCAACCTTTGACTTTTTGGTCAAATCCTCTCATAAATGACCCTTACATCCTCATAATGACTCTTACAAGCCATTAATGAGACCTATGTCTTCTCTTACCGCTTGGTCCCCTAGGCAGACTTCCCTAGTGTTACTCACACATGTGTGAGCAACCTTAACCCTTATCCATCCTAACCATACCTCTAACCCTGACTCTGAATTTGACCCTAACTCCACTTCCTAATCCAAGCCCTTCCCCAAATCCTATAAATACCCTCACTTCTTAGAGCAAAATACCAATTCACATCTCTCATATTAAGTAGTGTCATAATGCTAGTTTATTGTTAGATCATAAGCTTTTAGTATATTATGTTAGTTTAACTCATTTTCAAGCTTTCTAAATCACATCATAGCTTAGATAACTTGGATTAACCTTAGTTTTCTTCATTGTTTTGCATTACTTTGCATCATCTCATATCTCTTTTGGATTAAAAATCAACTCTAGACCAATCATCTTTAGCATAATCTGCATTTTGGCTTCATTAGGATCCCTAAGGCTCTAGGGGCAAAACAGGTGTTCTATACCTGGTTTTGTGCCACTATGAAGTTCTTATGGTCCCTGATAGATCCAATCCTTCCTAGTATGCATTAGGGACAAGCTCCAAGTGTTTTGAGAGCACACCCACATCCCTAAATCAAGAACAAATCAAACGGTGACAGGGTGCTCCCGTTTAAATTCTATCTAAAATAGTTTAGAGAACATATGCTGTTTCTGATTGATGTATTAAATTAGGCTAACTCGTTTGAATGTCTATGCCTGTTCCTAACAGATCTAGGTTCTCCTAGCTCACAGTAGTGTTGTATTATTTTCTGTTTTACTTTTCAGCTGAATTGCTGCATTGTATTTCCATGGGTTTTGAACTTGTGATGGGATAGAAAAACCCCTACTCTGTGAGAGAGTCCAGAAGGCCTTCCTCATGTTCTACTTGGTATTTTTTGACTCAATTTTCCAATGTAACAGTTTTACATAACACTTTCTATTATATTTAGCAAGGCAGGAAGATGCTGAAGTCTTACATGTCCTTGTAATCAGATTTCACAATGTTGTATCCAAAAACACTTTCTTTTGAAACAATTTTAATTTTGTTGTGTATATATTGTATGGTTGAATGCTTGTTTGGTTGCATTAGAATTGTTTGGCAGACATGAGAGGGTCCATTGACATTTATGTATTATAAGAAGAGTCGAAAAGTTATGATCAAGTCAGAACTGTTTGCGTACAACTTTAGCTCTACACTTGGTAGGTTTCATCTACAAAGTAGATGTGACCCTGATCAAGAAAGAAGCAAAAGTCAGAACTGCTGGCTTAGAACCTTAAATATACAGTTAGCTGACAGGTTTCATGTATGGATTTAATTGGTAGATTATGGATGCATAGATGAGTTAATTGGTTCCGTGTAAGTGATAATTCAATTTCATTGACAATAGTCAGATATCGTGACCAGAAGTTGTGTTCAACTATCCAATCATGGGAACTTTCATACATGTCCTTCTCACTTATCCCTAACAGTGCCATTGGAAACCACAGAAGAAGTAAACTATTGCAATCATTTTTGTGACTTTGTGTACAGACTAGGAACAATGGTAGAGTAATTCCAATAAATCATTCAATTTCATTGACAATAGTAAGATATCGTGACCAGAAGTTGCGTTCAACTATCCAATCATGGGAAGTTTAATACATATGTCCTTCTCACTTATCTCTAATAGTGCTATTGGAAGCAACCACAGAAGAAGCAGCTATTACAATCATTTTTGTGACTTTGTGTACAGACTAGGAACAATGATAGAGTAATTCCAATGGGACTCCTCTTACAACATTCAAAGCACTGGTATGTGTTCATGAGGAAAGTTTTGTGATTCCAAGCATTTGACTGCAGAATTATAATGTTTGTGTCCAGAATATTCTTCCTCGACTGTGAATATAGTTTTACAGCTTCCCTGTTTCTTTTCGTCCCATGGTGCTTGCTGGTCTCTGTAGCTTTTATGGGTTCCCATTTTTTTCTGGTATCACAAAGTGTCAAAGACTCCCAAGTCTCGACTTATGACATGTGTTTTCACTTCATACTGACAGACAGTACTAGGATATAATTTCCTATAAACATAGAGTAATAGATTAACTGCAATACTGTATATATCTGATCCATTGCAAGTAAACTACAGGAAATTGGGTGGTTCTCTTTTGGGTTATCTTACACTTGCTTGGGTTTAATGATATTCACATTTGTATTGCCCGAAAGAGGAGGTCAAGTAGCCTAATAAGGTTTTAAGCTTAAGTGTTTTGTCATTCTACTTTGTTTGGGCTATTTATGTGCTTGATCTTGGTCTTTGTCCTGTAGTTGGGAAGGTAATGGAGGGAAGGGTTATATAGAACATTTGATTGCAGATGTCCAATCATTTGACTGCAGATGTCCAATTATTATAGAGAGGGGAAAATGATTTTCAACTTAGATTCTATAGTTTTCTCTATTACAAATCAATTCCCTTTCAATGTATAGTTCGTCTTTCGTATGAAATCATTGTTCCAGTGGAGCTGAATATTTAAAATAATATCTTGGTCTTTGTCCTATAGTTGGGAAGGTAATGGAGGGAAGGGTTATATAGAACATTTGATTGCAGATGTCCAATCATTTGACTGCAGATGTCCAATTATTATAGAGAGGGGAAAATGATTCTCAACTTAGATTCTATAGTTTTCTCTATTACAAATCAATTCCCTTTTAATGTATAGTTCGTTTTTCGTATGAAATCATTGTTCCAGTGGAGCTGAATATTTAAAATAATATCATCTACTATATAGCTAGTTTTTAGTGCATTTGCAATATTCTTCCTTGACTGTGAGAAAAAATATTTGTAGGGCTTGCTGGCTTGCCTGTTTCTTTTCTTCCCATGATGCTTTCTGGCCTCTGTAGTTTTTAGGGTTTCCTCAGTCTTTCTGGTATCACGAAGTGTCAAAGACCCCCAGGTCTCCACTTGTGTACATGTGCTTTCACTTCATTCTGACACACAATTATAGCATATACATTCCTCTAGACATAGAGTGATAGATTAACTGCAATTTTATATAATTTTTGGCACACCTGCAGACCACCAGCCTGGACAGGACAGTTTTTTTCATTTGAGGTCTGGTCTCTAGATCAACTGCAATACTGTATATATATTTGATCCATAGCAAGTCAACAACAGGAAATTGCGTAGTTTCGTTTATGGGAGGTCTTTTAAAGGTTCTTATGCTTGCTTGGGTTTATTGATATTCACAATTGTATTACCAGAAGAGGAAGGCCAGGCAGCCTAGTAATTGGCTTTTAAGTGCTTTGTCATTTTGCTTTGTTTGGGCTTTTTAGTGTGCTTGATCTTGGTCTTTGTCCTATAGCTGGGAAGATCATTCAGGGAGGGGTTAGATAGAACAGGGTGAATTTATTATCATGGAGGCTTTGAATCCAACAGATGATGAACTGGTGACATATTATCTGATCACTAAGGATCTGGATAATAGCTTATCTGCTAGAGCAATTTCTGAGGCTTTCAATCCAACAGATGATGAACTGGTGACATATTATCTGACCACTAAGGATCTGGATAATAGCTTATCTGCTAGAGCAATTGCTGAGGTTGATCTCTATATGTGGGAATCTTAGAATTTTATGCGCAAGAATTAAACCAACTTCACTGCTCTCCGATTGAGCCCCTATTCTTTGGTGTATCCTTTTCACTTCACAGCTTGAATTTGGTGGGTCTCCTCATCTTTTTCACTACATTTCCATTCAAATTAACAAGATTGTGTCACTGTGAAGTACCTGCCAAGTGCTGACAGATACTTTTGTTATGTTTTTGTTTGTTGAAGTTAATCTGCTTTCAGCCTGGATACTTAAAATTGTGGAATCCTGATTGTTTTCCGAAAAATCCTAATTTTGTAGACAAAATAAATACATTAAGCAATAACAAATCATATCAGATTCATTTTGACATGCTAGATTGCTATACAATAACTATACTAATTCAATCTCGTAATGGTTTCCTACAGATTTTTTATCTGCAGAACCTAAACATACAGATAATTTACACTTTCACAGTTGTTCAAACAAAAAAATTCAAATTAGCAAGTGTACACACAATAGTAAAGCTTACGAGAATGAAGTACATTCGATTTTTGAGTATTTTTTATTGTATATTGTCTTCAGTTTTTCAAATAATATTTTCTCTGCTTCTGCAATTTGCATCTCTACACAACTATGATAGTCTTAATATCATTCATGCCTTAATGACTTATCCCTATTATGTGTATTGATCTGACTGTTGACATTAAGATTACCTCCTATGTCTTTAGTGTCATCCCAGGCTTCTTGTAACCACAAACATAAAATAAAAAGATGACTGTTTCATATGTCAAAAATCTTATGGGCAAAAATTAACCAACATCAAGTAACATTAATACAAAATCTTAACACAGAACAATAAGTACAGTAACCTCTCCAGACTCTTCTGAAGATTGTGCGGGTTTTCTTTTTTCTTTCTGTAGATTTTCTCTTGAAAATCTTGTTCAAGGGCCTAAAAATTTCATTTATTCTAAACACCTGAACTATTGCCTCTGCAGGGTTTTCCATTAATATTGGTGTGATTATATAACCAGGCATTAGTTTTTAGAAGACTAGGGTTCATGGAGTCTGGCCTGCTGCATTTCTACATCACCTTTTTTTTCCGCATATGAAATCTATTGGAATTATTTAACAGTACAATTGTCATGAAGGAGGACTCTGCTGGCATAGCTACAAGAGCCTTGATACAGAATTAAAGGAAAGATTGCTAATGGATAACTTTGTCTTATTCAACTGTGGAGTTTAGGATCGATAGATGTTGCTTATAATTTGTTGGTTCAGGGTAAACTCACATGGAACCTGGCAGTTGAAACAGGGAAACTGAAACCCAAAATACCAGTCTCTCCTATGTTACCATGTAATTAAGGAGAAGTAAAGGATGAAAATCATATGATGCTTCACTGCTCTTGGTAATTACTAATAATTAATGACCAAGTTAGTTTCAAACATTGATTTGATCACAATAAGATGAACACTCAACGCCATTTGCGTAACTTGTCTCACAAGCGGCTAGGCAGGTATGAGAAGGATGCTTAGGGAAATGGCAATAATATTGTAGTTAATTATCAAATTTTGAAGTATAATTACCAGATTCAGACTCCGCACGGACTTGACAGGCTGATTTTGGACTTGGACTTGGATTTGGTACCTAGATTTAGCACAGACTGGATAAATTGAAAACATCATGAAATATAGAGATTTTTAAAGTGGCAAGTGATGTTCAAAGAAAACTTCAACCAAAAAGTAGAGACTGGCAATAAAATGTATCTGTTGAAAATCAAATAACTATACGTGATGTGATATGCTCAGTTAAAATGAAAATTCAAGGTCTTTTTTCAAGCAGATGCAAGATTTCTACAACACTTTACAGATTGCTACAACACCTTCTCAGTACTTAAGGGATTCTAAAAAAAGACAAGTTGGCACTTACGGTTTTCTAGAAATGACAGAGTGGCTAAGCTGGTACAGAAAGCTTGGAAAGATTGTGCCAAGGTTTTGACTGAAACTTCAAGATTTCGATTGATTAGAACATTTTTTCTGTATATATAGTTCTGAATTCCAATAATATCTTGGGGCAGAGGTAAGCACAGAAAAATAAGGAAGATTCTGGAAGTCAAGGGGAATATGTAAAGCTCATAGTATTTTACAAGATAGAGGGAAAGACAGGTTTTGTAGTTCCTCTCAGCTGCGGATTCAGTGAAGAAGTATACAGGTATGGTAAACTGTTCTTATTTTCCTTTGCTTATTCCTTTCTTTTTTCTTTCTATTTCCCTTTATTGTAACTATGTTTAAATTTTACAAAATCGGATTGAATATTGATCACAAAAGATGTTGATATGCATATTAGTTTTGAGTAGTGCTGCATTATTTTTTATTTTGGATTGAATTACTACATTGAATTTCCATGGATTTTGAACTTGTGATGGGATAGGAAAACCCCCGTTCTCTGAAAAAGAGTCCAGAAGGCCTGTCTCATGTTCTACTTGGTATTTTGTGACTCAATTTTCCAATGTAAAAGTGTCATGTTCAACTTTCTATAAGCAAGTTCAATTAAATGGCCATCCTAATCACATGCAAGCAGTGGTCCACAAGGCAACAAGATGCTAAAGTCTTTCATATCCTTGTAATCAGTTTTATCCAAAACTACTTTCTTCATAAACATTTTTAATTTTTTTGTGTATATATTGCTTGTTTGGTTGTATTAGAATTGTTTGGCAGACACGAGAGGGACCATTGGCATTTATGTATCATAAGAAGATTTGAAAAGTTATGGTCAAGTTAGAACTATTTAAGTAGTAGCGTACAACATTAGCTCTACACTTAGCTGGTAGGTTTCATGTACAAAGTTGTTGTGACCCTGATCAACAAAGAAGAAAAAGTCAGAGCTGTAATTCTTGTGAAATTAATCTACAGTTAGCTGACAGGTTTCATGTATGCAGTTGTTGTGACCCTGTAGATTATGGAGGCATAGACTAGTGGATTGGTTCTGTCTAAGTAATCAGTCAAGCTGTGTACAACTATTCTATCATGGGAAGTTTAATACATATGCCCTTCTCACCTATCCCTAACATTTGCATCAGTACTCGGTTATGACCTATCTTTAAAAATGTAAATGTAATTCTGAATCATCTCCAATATACAAGTCAAAATACAGTGAAATTGTCACTCAGCTGTGCATCCTCTGGTTAGGTTTCTATTTCTGTCAAAATAGAGAGAAAAGGCCCTTCATTTTTAGCTATACAGGTATCTGAATTGCTATTATGCCTGAGCATTCATATGAATGTGTCCATTTGTTGTTATTTACAAGTACCACAAATTATAACAGATGATCATTGCTAGCTAGAGATAGTGGTGCTGCAAGAAGTGTTTAAAACATTATTGTTGATCCAATGGGTGACCTCTCGGGAAGTCCCGGGGCTTCACCTTTGTGAGCATCACCTAGATCCAATGAGTGCTAAGTGTTCCATTCATTCTCATGAGAGATGGGTTCATGTGAACCACTACTCATGAAATATGGGTCAATGAGTTCGATTCAAAAAACTACACAGTTGAATCCTGATAGCACCTATCGGGAAGTCCCAGGGCTTCACCTTTGTGAGCGTCACCTAGATCCAATGAGTGCTAAGTGTTCCATTCATTTTCATGAGAGATGGGTTCGTGTGAACCACTACTCATGAAATATGGGTCAATGAGTTCGATTCAAAAAACTACACAGTTGAATCCTGATAGCAATATCACAATTGTTGTTGATGAATTGCATCTCAAATTGCAAAAGAGCTCGTGCCACACAATTAAGGTCATAACATCTAGGATAATGCAAGGATTACCATCCCACTGCGTTTCTAGTTCCATAATGACTTTAGTGTAAAAAATCTATAAACTTTCATGTGAATTTAACTAAAAGTTGATTAGTATAAAATCATCAATGTTAACATAATTTCCTTCTTTATTTTAATGATTCAGAATCAAGATAGGAGACATATACGCAATTCCAAATTTTTAGTAAGATTAAGTCTTCTCCTCAGTTTTAGTTTCAGATCATACCACTAAACCTCGTTCATACATGTATAAAAACCAAGTAAAATCTTCACTTTGACACTGCTCCTGAACATTGTGCTTTAAATAGATATGCATATTTAAACTAGCCTAAAATATGCTAGCTATTGGAAGTTTCATGTGTGAACTTTGGAATTCACAAATTCTGTATGAATTGTGTTTTTAATTTATAGCAAGATTAAGTCTTCTCAGTTTTAGTTTCACATCATACCACTAAACCTTGTTCATACATGTATGAAAACCAAGTAAAATCTTCACTTTGACACTGCTCATGAACATTGTGCTTTAAATAGATATGCATATTTAAACTAACCTAAAATATGCTAGCTATTGGAAGTTTCATGTGTGAACTTTGGAAATCACAAATTTTGTATGGACGGTGTTTTTAATTTTTCCTTGAATTTGTGTGTGTGAGAGAGCACTTTAGTCTTTGAAATTTTGTATGAAGTGTGTTTTCAAATTATCTATTAAATTTGTGTGAGAGAGATCTAGTATTGTTTTGGCATTCATTTTATGTATTTTTTTACATGTTTTGTGAGACCCATTGTAGATTGCATTTAAGTGATATTTGGACATTAGTTTGACTATCATACTTTAGAAGCTAGATTGTTATTGGATATGTATTACAATAAGGATTCCATGAGCAAAAAAGTTAATTGCACCCTAAACCTATGTGTGTGCTCAAAACTAAATTAGGACACAACCTTAATTTGGTTAAGTTATGAATTACTAACATTCGTGTTTAAAGGGACTATCAAACTTATGAGGTCCTCATGTCTTTTGTTTTGGAGTTTATGATACTGCAATGATGTGAATTATGTGACCATTTTATGTTGTTAGAAAGGTAGGAATGATATGCCTAGGGGAAGGCTCAATTGCTTAGTTAATGTGTTACATATGGATCCTTAAGTACTTAAAGTAAATGTTATGATGATTGGATTTGAAATAACTTTACGTACATGCATTGTCATTGTACTTTCATGATTAATATATTTGATAATATTGGGTGTTCTAACCATGACTGATAATTATGTTCATATGCACATTACAATGTAAATAGATTGTATGATTGCATATTAGTTTAATTTCAAAGGGCTCATTTGTGCGTTTGTTTTAACAATTTGTGATTCCATGAGCAGAAAAGTTAATTGCACCCTAAATCTATGTGTACTCAAAACTAAACTAGGACACAACCTTAATTTGGTTAAGTTATGAATTACTAACATTCATGTTTAAAGGGACTATCATACTTATGAGGTCCTCATGTCTTTTGTTTTGGAGTTTATGATACTACAATGATGTGAATTATGTGACTATTTTATGTTGTTAAAAAGATAGGAATGATATGCCTAGGGGAAGGCTCAATTGCTTAGTTAATGTGTTACATATGGATCCTTAAGTACTTAAAGTAAATGTTATGATGATTGGATTTGAAATAACTTTACGTACATGCATTGTCATTGTACTTTCATGATTAATATATTTGATAATATTGGGTGTTCTAACCATGACTGATAATTATGTTCATATGCACATTACAATGTAAATAGATTGTATGATTGCATATTAGTTTAATTGCAAAGGGCTCATTTGTGCGTCTGTTTTAACAATTTGATCATAGTTTGGATGCATGGTATGGAATTACAATGGCATATTAATATGTGTTTGCAAGTGTGCATGTGGCCATGAAAATTCAGCGGTTTTTCAAAGAGATTTATGTTCATAATGTTGAGGTGTTACCCATTTGGAGGGGTAATATCTCATTTGTATTGTGAAAATGTGTTTGTAATGTAATGCTTGCAAAAATTATTTGTTAAGTGTCATGTGAAAGAGGTGTTGTAAATAACTAGGTCATGTTTCATTTTTTTTGTAAGTTGTTTATAAAAGTTGCTAGGATGTAAATTTGGATGTTATTATGTGACATTTTATGTAAAGTGTAAGTCTTGTGAAAAATAAAATAAAAATAAGAAAAGTTGTATAACTTATAATGTCAAAAAGAAACAAATACGCCATATGCTCTTGGAAAGCAAGATATATGCCTTGGGTAGAGGATTTTATGCCATCTCCTTGTCATGTTGACTCATAGGTGATTTTTGGGTAGGCCATATCTTTGATTGTGTGGTTTTTCTATCTTTGAGTTGGCATCTATCTAAGGCCATATCTTGCCATATGGATAAGATATGTCCCTTCAAATCTAGTCTTGAATAAGTGACAAAAATTGCAACTTGGAAGTGGGAGTTGCTATATTAATAATTAGGGGCTTGTAGGAAAGATTGTTCAATCTTATCCATTCCTTTTCTTGTTTGTGACCTCTTGTAAAAATAAAAGTACAACCTTATCTTCCCAAAGAGATCTTATGGGGAAAGTTGTGATCCTAGGAGTAAGAAATTCCAGAATAAATAAGGTGACACTTGTCACCTTCCTCTTAGGAGGTAATTCAAAATGGAGCTTCAAACAATCGCTAAGTAGGAGGGAAAGAGGAGTGACCATTCTGGGAGGAGAGAGAGAACTTAGTTGCAACAACTACACTTCTTGAGGTAGGTAGTCCTATAAATCAGCAAAAGAAATGTACTTATAAATAATGTTATGGCGTTGTTCATGTGTTGTCCTATGTGTACAGAAGGAAAATTTTACCAGCCTCAAGATTGATTAAAGTCTCAAATGATGAACTATTGCCACCTCACTTAACTAGTGCTCTAGTGAGTTAGGGAATCAAGACAACTAAATGATGAAGTGTTTAAGCTATCCAAGATGTGGAATACAAGAAAATCATGATAACTATTAATTGCTAACATATAACAATATTTCAATTATAAAAAATGAAAGAGCAAAATACGAAGACAAAAGACCAAACTCTACAAGCACACTGCTTTAGACACTAATGCAAGTCGAGGACGACAACAAGATGCAAGATCTCAGGGAGGTGCATGTTTGTCTTATACTAATATAGTACAAAGATCAACACGAAAATCTAGGAAGCTAACAGTTTAACCAAAATAACATAATATAAAGCAAAATAGTTACATATTGTGAACGATATAACTAAGTTATAAATATAACAGAAATTCAAGGATGAAGGCAAAAGAGAATTTACAAACGAAGAGTAATACCCCTCTCACAGTTTTCTGTTTAAATTAATTGGCCAGACTCTTTTAGGCCATTTTTTATGTGTCTATTAGATCCTCAGATAGGTTTGATGTTAATTATGTTTATGATTTTATTGACTTCATACTTGCATGTGTATGGTTGGCATGTATGTTTTATATTTCTGTTTGATGTGCCTGATATGATTAAGGGACCGAGTCGTAGTTATTTTTTGCAAGATCTATGCAATCGGTCAATCATGTCATTATTTATACATAATCATCTTTTATGGAGGATTTCAAGTACCAAGCATCGACTTCCCTGAATTGTCAGGATGAACATGCCCTATCGCAATATCTCAATGGTAAGAGAGGGAAGATAATGTATACAACTCCAATCCCAACCTAAGCCATTAATTGTCCTAAAATAGTGGACAAGTATCTCATTTCTACCTATCTAGATTCGTTGAGGTGACATAATTTCATGAAACCTATCTTTAAGCTTGATTGTTGTATTTTGGTTTAGTTGGTTTGCTCCATGTTGGCATGTCATGTGGTTTGATATGATTTTTGTGTTAAAATGGTTAAGTGATTTATAAGATTAATATGTGATTAAATAATTAAATTTTATTAAATAGTAAATATAAGAGTATTTAATTAAGGAGAATTAATTAAATATATTTGTTAATTAAAAAATCAAATTATGAAAATAGAGGACTTAATTAATTATTAAATCCAAAATTGAAATTAAAGGCATAAATAACAAATTAGTATTTAATTATCAATTTAAATATTATTAATATGCTAAAAATATTAATTATTTTTATTAGAGGAAAACAAGTTTTGAAGGGGCCTCGAAACCTTGTACATTTTGGTCAAATAAGATTTTCAAATAAGCATTCTAATAATGAACAGATCGAGACCACTGTGAGGGTTTTACAACAGGCTCCCACAACTTGGAGAAGAAATGGTGCTAGAAGGAGACTCGAATCAGCAGCTCAGAAACTACTCGCGGACAATGAAGAAGAATCTTGTTGACCGTCGAGATAGATTATTTCTTCCCCTTCTGGGAGCAAAGGGACATATCGAAAGTGGGCGGATGTTTAGATCTTTTTTTTCCTTTTACCGAAGTCCACCCATCTTTCGCATTTTTAGCTAAATCCTACCAAGATATTGAGTCTAGAACCGAGGCACCCAAAAATGGGGGATCCAGAGATAGTCACATGATAGGGCCACAAGAGTCCAGAGAAGCTAAATCGAGAGGTGAATCAATAGCAGTCGTTCCAGCGAAGCACTGTCAATAGGAGGGGCAGATACCTCGCAACCAACAGGGGCTTGAACAGCTAAATCTGAACTAATCAAAGATTCAGGGAAGGATGCAACACCTGAGGGAGAGCTAGCAGCGGTACCAAGAGGCACTGGGGCCTCGAAAGTCTCTTGAGAAGAAGAAACAACCTGAGAAAAGCTTCGAGAAGTCGAAGCCTTCACAACTGAGTAATGATGGGAAGAGGCTCCCATCCACCAAGAAGCAGGGTTTTTAACATTTTCCAATCCACATTGATCCGCTAAGTGACCAGTTTTAAAACATCTCCTGCATCTAAAGGGGAGACCCTCATAATCCAAGGATTGAATCTAGGATCCCTTAGGATGTTGTAGCATTATTTTTTCTAGGAGACCCTTGGAGGAATCTAAATCAACCAGAATCCTAGCATATGTGGAATGAAGAATGCCATCTGATTCCTCATAAGCCATCAAAAAATCCACAAGAGCCTCCCCCACTGCCTCAAACAGAGAATCAACCCAAAAGTGAAGAGGGAGGTTGGGAAGCCTCACCCAAGTGGAGACCTTGGAAAAAGTCTCAGTAGAGGCATCAAAATTCGGGTGCCATGGCTTCACCATGAGCGTGAATTGGGTGTCCTAGCTAAAAAAGTGATCACAAAGAATTAGTTTCCTATCAGCTGGAATCTCAAACTTAGTTATAATAAAACCCCTTGCAAGGGGGAATATGTGAACTATATTTGAAATAATGGGTTCCCACTAGCGGGTGATCCATGCGTGCAGATCTGGGAGGCTTGGCCAAAAGCCCTTGAACCTGCAGACAAGACCATGATCTATGAAAACTGAAGATGTTGCTTCACTATCTTTCACGACCTCGTCCTCCAGAGGGAGGATTAGAGGGTTAGAGACTCGGGTAGGGGCGACACTTCTAAGATCGGAAGCCGACCACCGAGAGGTTGCAAGCTTGAGCTTAGAGGAGCGCCTGGGAACAACAGCTACAAAAATAGGAGGACCAGCAGCACCAGGGGAGCCGACTTCCCCAACCAAACAAGCCCTAGTAGGCGCAGCAATCACAGGCTGCAAGGAGGCATTTGCCACACACCCCTTAGGAGCCAGGGCATTTGAGGAGAGGCCGCAGGGGAGAGGAACGACAATTGTAGAAGAAGCGCGACAACAACAGGAGGAACACCATGGGCCCTAGTCGCAGGATCAATTGCTACAAAAGAAGCGGTAGTAGGAGCCCAAGTCGCAACGGGAGTAGAAGCAGGTTCCCTAGCCACAAGAGCCCTGGACGCAGAGGTGACAGGAACCCTAGCGACAACTGGAGCAGACATCGTTGTATCTATCGATGTTTATCTATCCAACTAAAAAATAAAAATATTAATTGTTAATTAAATATTAATATGCAATTAAATTTGCACTTTCAATTTAATAAAATTGAATTTAAATAAATTTAAGTTAAAAGTTGAGTGATTTGCATGAATGAGAATTATTAATTAAAATGATTCTTTTAATAAGTAAAGGTTTGATATAAACGAGGTTGGAGTTAAGTTATAACTTCTATGATTTGGAGTTAACAACTTTATTATTTTTAATAGTTGAGTTCTATTTTGTTATTTTGGAGTTGCATTCGTTCAATTTCTGGTATGATGGTATCTGAGTTTTCTATATAACAAAGCTACGAGACCATTTGGAGAGATTATTCAATTGGTTTTTGAAGAATTCTCTCTTAACAAATTTTTGGAAGATTAAACTTTAGTGTTTTCGAAAGCTTTGGGATTTCAAAATTTGGAATTGATTTTCGATTTAGCATTGTGTATTATAGTAGGGTTTTAAAATCCTAAAAAGTTGTCAATTGAAATCATTGTCTTCTTCATGTTTGATTAGATCCTGTGTGTAAATGACGAGTGTTTGTTAAAAAAATGTGTTTATTTGATAATCATGAATAATATGGAATCTTTTGGAAGGAAAATTTTAGTAGGGTTTTTTATAAAAGTTTTTCTTTGATTTGTTTTCAATTATGACCTTTCATAGTTTTCATGGTTTTGAAAGAGTTCCCTTTTTTAGAAAATGCATACTTTTGAAATAAAAATATAGAGTTGCATATGTGAGATTAAGTACTTGTAGTTATTCTTAGTAATTAATTAACACTTAAGTAATTCTACGTCATGGAACTCTTAAGATTTGTAATCCGTAAATGGGTTACATTTGTGAGTATGTATTGACTCATGTTATATTGCTTCCGCTTTGTTATTCATTATTGTTTGTAAACTCTTAAGGAAACAATTATTATGTAAACTTAGTAGCATGTTTTAGGTTAATTTTTCTTGGGTTCCTTAGCGGGTCATTACACTTGGTATTAGAGTCAGGTTTTCTCCACTAGAAACTTTGAGAATTTGTACGCCCATTAGATGTCTAGTAGTTGAAAACTTGAAATAAAACTTAGACATACAACTCTTTTTGTATTTTGGACTATTGTTTACAACCATAGAGGTATGATATTAAACTTGTATGTTCCGATTTAATGTTATATGAGTGTTGCATTAACTAGGTTTGCATGAACTTTTCAACTTATTCTTTGATGTAGATACGAATGTGTGCATTATACAATTGAATACTAGATATTTTTTATAATGATGAATGAATAAAGATCTAGATCTATTTAAATTGTTAAATAATGAATGATTGATCAATATGATTTATGGTTTATGTTTAAACCATAATTATATTATTTTTTATAACTATATATCATGTTCTTATTTTCTAGCTTGTTTTTGGATATATCATTTTATATTTTGTCTTAGTAGAACGCTTTTTGACTGAGGGATGCGTATCCTTATTTGTTTGTAGGTTTTTAGGAGTATTTAATTAATGAGAATTAATTAAATACATTTGTTAACTAAAAACACTTTATTAAAAAGTCTAATTATAAAAATACATGACCTAATTAATTATTAACTCTAAAATTAAAATTAAAGGCATAAATAATTTATTAATATTTAATTATCAATTTGAATATTATTAATATGCTTTAAATATTAATTGTTGATTAAATATTAATATACAATTAAATTTGCACTTTCAATTTAATAAAATTGAAATATAAATTTAAGTTAAAAGTTGAGTGATTTGCATAAATGGGAATTATTAATTAAAATAATTCTTTTAATAAATAAAAGTTTAATATAAAACGAGATTGGAGTTAAGTTCTAACTTTTATGATTTGGAGTTAACAACTTCATTATTTTTTATAATTGAGTTCTATTTGGAGGATTAAAGTTTTGGTATTTTTGAAAGCTTTGGTTTTCAAGATTTGGAATTGATTTTCGATTCGGCTTTGTCTATTAAGGCGGGGTTTTAAAATCCTTAAAAGTTATCAATTGAAATTATTGTCTTATTTGTGTTTGATTAGATCTTGTGTGTAAATGATGAGTGTGTTAAAAAGATGTGTTTATTTGATAATCAAGAATGTTAGAGAATCTTTTGGAATGAAAATTTGATTCGGGTTTTCTTTAAAAGTTTTGATTTGATTTGTTTTCAATTATGACCTTTCATGGTTTTGAGAGTTTTGAAAGAGTTCATTTTTTGAGAAAATGCATGCTTTTGAAATAGAAATATAGATTTAGATATGTGAAATTTAGTACTTTTAGTTATTCTTAGAAATTAATTAACACTTAAGTAATTCTACATCATGGAACCCTTATAATTTATAATCTGTAAACGAGTTACATTTATGAGTATGTATTGGCTTATGTTATATTTCTTCCTCTTTGTTATTGATTATTGTTTGTAAACTCTTAAGGAAAAAATTATTTTGTAAATTTAGTAGCATGTTTTAGATTAATTTCTTCTGGGTTCCTTACCGGGCATTACACTTGGTATCAAAGCCAAGTTTTCTACACTGGAAACTTTGAGGATTTGTAAGCCCATTAGATGTCTAGTAGTTGAAAATTTGAAATAAAACTTAGACATATAACTCTTTTGTATTTTAGATCATTGTTTACAACCCTAGATGTATGATACTAGACTTTTATGTTTAGATTTGATTTTATATGAGTGTTGGATTAACAAGGTTTGCATGAACTTCTCCACTTATTATTTTATGTGGATACAAATGTGTTCTTTATACAATTGATTATTAGATGGGTAAAAGCACAATCAACTGTCACCTTTTAAGCTAACTTATCAGCACAACTGAATTTTAGTATTTCTAACTAAAAATTAATTTTAGTCAAACATATGGTCTAGCTAAATTTATTCTAGCTAAGTTATATAAGTTCTTTAAATTTTTCAATTGAAAATGTCTATTAAATGCATGTTTTATACCACTTTGGGTCATTACCATAGAAATAAAATTATTTCAGAAAAGTGATGTTTCAATAACTCCTAATCTTTTTAATGATATTTTTTTTAAAATAAAAAATATCTTTTTGTAGAGATCAGAGTCAAGAATATCCTCATAGAGATTTTATAGTGTTTTAATTAGACATAGTCTATTGTAATTAAAAAGTATTACAAGTAGGTATTTTAACAGTCAAAGAGATATTGATTCGAAGAAAGAAAAAATAGTAAATCATATTAAATAAATTTTAAAAACATATGGTGCACTAAAGGAGAGAGTTATTTTCAAGAATATATATATATATATATATATATTTTATTAGGATAGATTTGTTATGAAAAATATGGTGGGAAATGAAAATTATTGATTTCAAGTGAGTTGGAATTTGAGTTATTATAAAAGAGAAAATATAGGTCACAAAGAAAAAATTTATATATATATGCACTAGCTATATATGTCATCAATAACATATTTTGAAATTAAGGGAAAAATGTTTATTTACATATAATTGTTTGGTGCAAACTAGACCCCTAATTTTCAACATTTTTTAGCAATTGAAAAAATATCTTTAAAAATTAAAAAAATTATCAATTCTTATTCAAAAAAATATTAAAAATATTAATCATACACTTCATCCATTTTAACACATTTAATTAGTTAAATTCCTTTAACATGAGTCTCCCGCTCACGACCGCTCCCACTCATGGCGTTCAAACTTCTCCCGCTCGAGACCTTGTGTCTGCATTCGGTCGTGTTGCTGATGCTCTGGACACATGGTCTTCTATTGCATGTTCTGTTGGTGTCCCCGTTCCTGCTTCTGTAGTGTCTGGTGGTTCTGGGTTGTCTTAGTCAGGAGCTTCTTTGTTTGGGTCTCTGTCAAGGTTTTCCCAATTGGTTCTTGCAGGATCCCAGGTGGCTAAGGGGAGTTTTGCAATCTCTTGTGCAGATGTGGCTGCATTTGAAGTTGGGATTTATGGTCCTACCTTTGTTGGGAAAGGGGGTTCTCATCCTTCAATGCAGCCTGTTTCTGTAGGTAAACCCATTAATCTAGATACTGATATTGTTGAAGAGATCTCCAAAATTGCAGAGGATTTCTCTTCTACTGCTGTTATTTTTTGTTTTAGGGGTTTTTGGCCCTCTCTTCCAGATTTACATGCTTGGATATCCAAACATTAGGAGCCCATTATAACCGATACAGTTCGGATTTATCCTGTGGCAAGGGGTTTTTTATTGTGAAATTTGAAAATGTTGTAGATAGGAATATTATATTGTGTAATAATTATTTCTCTTGGGAGGAGCGTTTCCCCCTAATGGCCAAACCCTGGTATCAGGGGTTTGATCCTCTTTCTGAATCCTTTAATAAAATACCCGTTTGGATAAGATTGTCGAATCTTCCCCTACATCTTTGGTCGAATTCAGTTTTGGAAGTTGTGGGGGAGGCCATTGGGGATTTCCAGATGGTTGATTCGGATTCCTCTAATGTTTTTAAGACGTTGTATGCTCGTATTCTTGTGGAGGTTGATGTTTCTTTGGGTCTCCCTGAGAAGATAACTTTGGCTTTTTCAATGGGAACTTGGACCCAAAATCTTGATTATGAGGGCATTCCTTTCAGATGCAAGAAATGTCACATGACTAGACACCTTTCTACGAGGTGTTCATTTGATAAGTTTAGATCGAAGAAAGCACCTTCTTGGTGGTTGGAGGTTTCTGACCATCATTATACAGTTCAAAAAGTTTCCAAGGATGGGGGTGTGGCTGCTTGCTCTCCTCAGACTGATCATACTATGGCTGGTGCTTCTGAAGCTGTCTCTGACCTTACAGATGTTGTCTATGATGCAGTTGTTGGTTAAAATGTTGTCCTTGTTTCTGTTGTTTCTATTTTTGATACTACTATTGATGTTGTCTCTAGTGCAAGTGTCTTATCTTTCGATGTTGCAGGTTTTGATGCTCATGTTCCACCTAGGAGGGTTTTGGGGATTGATTGTGGTGATATCCATGTCCCTTCTGTGGATGCTGATGTTGCTTGCTCTATAATGAGCTCTTCAGGTTTATCTTTGGATTGGTAGAAGGCTGCCAAGAAGGTGGAGGATGGATGGACATCAGTTAAAGGAAAAAAAAGTCAAATCCTCCAAACCTTCGTTTGATATATCTTTACGTTCTCATAAGGATGGGCCAAAATGTAAATCTTGATTATCCTTTTATGTGGTTAGCTGGGCTAGTTTTTGGTCCAGTTGGAGGGAACTATGGTTAGTTCCTTTGGTTTGTTTGGTAGTGTTCCACAGTTGATTTTTATGATCTTTCATATCTCTATCTTTCCTTTCTCTTTGTACAACGTTTCGGGTCCTTTCAAAACCTATTTTTACTTAATCAAAACACATTTAATTAGTTTACATCATCTTCAAATTCCAAACATAAATGTCATTTTTATACTATTAAAGTCGAACAACTTTGATTTTGTTAGCCTTTTCCTTTATAAAAGGGTGACAGATTATTGTGCTTTTACTAATATATTTTATATAGTTATGAATGAATAAAGATCTAGATCTATTTAAATTGCTAAATAATGAATGATTGATCAATGTGATTTTTTTATTTATGCTTAAACTAGAATTATATTATTCTTGATGACTATATATCATGTCCATATTTTTTGGCTTGTTTTTAGATATTGTTTTGTTTTTGTCTTAGTAGGACACTTCATGGTTGAGGGATGCATATCCTTATTTATTTCTAGGCTTCTAGGAGCCTAATTCTAGAGGAGATGGATTCAATACCCCTCCCATAGTTTTATTTTCACTGTAATTGGTTAAACTCTTTTAGACCACTTTTCATGTTATTTATGTTTATAGTTTACTGACTTCATACTTACATGTGTATGATTGGCGTGTATGTTTTTTATTTATGTTTGATGTGTCTGATATGGTTGGTGTGTATGTTTTATATTTTTATTTGATATGTCTAATATAGTTGAACGACATAGTCATGGTTATTTTCTTACGAAATCTACATGATCTCTTGATCCTCGTCATTGTTTGTTATATATTTATACGTGTATATGCATGCTCATCTTTTATGCAGGATTTCAAGTATCGGGCATCAGCTTCCCTAAATTGTTAGGATGAATGTGTCCTATCACAATATCTCAATGGTAAGAGATGGGAGATAACCTAAGCTATTAATTGTCTTGAAATAGTGGACATGTATATGATTTTTTACCTATCTAGATTTGTTAAGGTGACGTAAATTCGCGAGGTTTTCCTTTATGCTTGATTGTTGCATTTTGGTTTAGTTGGTTTGCTTCATGTTGGCATGTCATGTGGTTCAATTGATTTTTGTGTTAAAATAGTTAAGTGATTTATAAGATTAATATGTGATTAAATAATTAAATCTTATCAAATATCAAAATATTAAATATTTAAGAGTATTTAATTAATGAGAATTAATTAAATATATTTTTTAATTAAAAAGACTTAATTAAAAAGTCTAATTATAAAAATAGAGGACTTAATTAATTATTAAATCTAAAATTGAAATTAAATGCATCAATAATGAATTAGTATTTAATTATCAATTTGAATATTATTAATATGTTAAAAATATTAATTATTAATAAAATAGTTGAGTTCTATTTTGTTATTTTGTTGCATTTTTTCAACTCTGGGATCTGGGTTTTCTATATAAGAGAGCTAGAGACCATTTGGAGACATTATTCAATGAAGTTTTGAAGAATTCCCTGTTGACAAATTTTTGGTATTTTCGAAAGCTTTGGGTTTTCAAGATTTAGAATTTATTTTCAATTTAGCTTTGTATATTAAGGTAGGATTTTAAAATCTTTAAAAGTTGTCAATTGAAATAATTGTATTCTTCATGTTTGATTAGATCTTGTGTGTAAATGATGAGTGTTTGTTAAAAAAATTATGTTTATTTGATAATCATGAATATTAGGGAATCTTTCAGAAGGAAAGTTCAATTGGGGTTTTCTTTAAAAGTTTTGCTTTGATTTATTTTCAATTATGGTCTTTCATGATTTTGAGGGTTTTGAAAGAGTACATTTTTGAGAAAATGCATGTTTTTGAAATAGAAATAGAAATTTGCATATGTGAGATTTAGTACGTATGGTTACTCTTAGTAATTAATTAACATTCAAGTAATCCTATGTCATGGAACCCTTGAGATTTGTAATTCATAAACGAGTTACATTTATGAGTATGTATTGGCTTATGTTATATTGCTTCCACTTTGTTATTCATTGTTGTTTGTAAAGTCTTAAGAAAAAAAATATTCTATAAACTTAGTTTTAGGTTAATTTCTCCTGGATTCTCTCACGAGGCATTACACTTGGTATTAGAGTCAAGTTTTCTACTTTAAGAACTCTAGGACTTTGTATGCCCATTATATATCTAGTAGTTGAAAACTTGAAATAAAACTTATACGTATAACCTTTTTTATTTCAGACTATTGTTTATGACCCTAGAGGTATGATATTAGACTTGTATGTTCATATTTGATTTTATATGAGTGTTGCATTAACTAGGTTTGCATGAACTTCTCAACTTATTATTTGATGTAGATACAAATGTGTGATTTATACAATTGGTTACTAGATATTTTCTATAATAATGAATGAATAAAACTCTAGATCTATTTAAATTGCTAAATAATGAATGATTGATTAATATGATTTTCAGTTTATGCTTAAACTAGAATTATATTGCTCTTGATGACTATATATCATGTCCTTATTTTCTAGCTTGTTTTTAGATATCGTTTTATCTTTTGTCTTAACATGACACTTCATGATTGAGGGGTGCATATCTTTATTTGTTTGTAGGCTTTCAAGAGTAAGCCTAATTCTAGCAGAGGTGGATGTAATAACCCTCCCATAGTTTTCTTTTCAGTTTAATTGGTTAGGCTCTTTTAGGCCACTTTTCATGTAGGTATTAGATCTTCAGATAAGTTTGATGTTATTTATGTTTATAGTTTTACTGACTCTATACTTGAATGTGTATGGTTGGCGTGTATATTTTATATTTCTATTTGATGTGTTTGATATGGTTGAGGGACATAGTTGTAGTTATTTTCTTGTGAGATCTACATAATTAGTCAATCTCTGCCATTGTTTGTACATGCTTGTCTTTTATGTAAGATTTCAAGTATTGGACATTGACTTCCTAAATTACAAGGATGAGCATGCCCTATTGCAATATCTCAATGGTAAGAGGGGAGATATCATACAAAGTCCAATCCCAACCTAAGACATTAATTGTCCTAAAATAATGGACACGTATTTGATTTTCTACATGTCTAGATTCGTGAAGGTGATGTAAATTTGTGAGTCCTTCCTTTAGGCTTGATTGTTGCATTTTTGTTTAGTTGGTTTGCTTCATGTTGGCATGTCATGTGGTTTGATGTGATTTTGTGTTAAAATGATTAAGTGATTTATAAGATTAATATGTGATTAAATAATGAAATCTTATTAAATATAAAAATATTAAATATAAAGGTATTTAATTAATGAAAATTAATTAAATATATTTGTTAATTAATAAGATTTAATTAAAAAGTCTAAATATTAAAAATAGAGTACTTAATTAATTATTAAATCTAAAATTGAAATTAAAGGCACAAATAATGAATTAGTATTTAATTATCAATTTGAATATTATTAATATGCTAAAAATATTAATTGTTAATTAAATATTTATATGCAATTAAATTTATAATTTTAGTTTAATAAAGTTGAAATATAAATTTAAGTTAAAAGTTGAGTGATTTGCATGAATGAGAATTATTGATTAAAATAATTCTTTTAATAAAGAAAAAATTGATATAAACAAAGTTGGAGTTAAGTTCTAACTTCTATGATTTGGTGTTAACAACTTTATTATTTTTAATAGTTCAGTTATATTTTCTTATTTTGGAGTTGTGTTCTTTCAACTCTATTATCTGGGTTTTCTATATAAGAGAGTTAAGAGGCCATTTATAGAGATTATTCAATCGGGCTTTGAAGAATTCTCTCTTGGGAATTTTTTGGAGGATTAAAGTTTTGGTATTTTTTAAAGTTTTGGATTTTCAAGACTTGGAATTGATTTTTGATTCAGCTTTGTGTATTAAGGTAGGGTTTTAAAATCTTTAAACGTTGTCCATTAAAATCACTATCTTTTTCATGTTAGATCTTGTGTGTAAATAATGAGTGTTTGTTAAGAAGATGTATTTATTTGATAATCAGGAATGTTAAGGAATCTTTTGGAAGAAAAATTTAATTAGGGTTTTGTTTAAAAATTTTGTTTTGATTTATTTTCAATTATGGCCTTCCATGGTTTTGAGGGTTTTGAAAGAGTTTATTTTTTGATAAAATGCATGCTTTTGAAATAGAAATATAGATATGTGCATGTAAATAATATAGATTTGCATATGTGAGATTTAGTGCTTGTAGTTATTCTTAGTAATTAATTAACACTTAAATAATTCTACGTCATGGAACCCTTGAGATTTATAATCCATAACGAGTTATATTTATAAGTATGTATTGTCTTATGTTATATTAATTTCGCTTTGTTTGTAAACTCTTATTATTATGTAAACTTAGTAGCATGTTTTAGGTTAATTTCTCTTGGGTTCCCTAGCAGGGTATTACACGAAGGAGGTAATAGAATCCCAAAGAAAAACCTTGCTTTCTCTTACGATTTTGCAGACACAAAGATGAAGGCAATTTTTGGGTGGCTATTTGGAGACCTACCTTAATTAGATCCTTGTTTTGATGTTTCCACCTCTAGAACATCAAATAGACAAGATAATGGTGATAAATAACTGCAAAGATGAATGATAAAAGTAGTAACAAAAGAGAAAGTTAAAGAACTATGATATGTTATCAAAATATGAAATAGAATAGTGAAAGTGACTTCCCTACACCACTACAAAGCTAAAGCTTGACGGAACAAAGACGAGGATGATCAGGAGACAACCAGAAAGATATCCCAATACCTAGAAGCTCGAAAATGAGGTCTAATTGTGCTAGGGAAGTGAGAGAAAGCATTAAGAAGACCAACTTTCAATCTCTTGGTTTGAATCTTTACATCAATGGGTAACAAAATGAGGCATTACACTACAAGAATGGCACTTGTCATGCTTTAATAGCTCATTGCACATCTGTAGATTCATAGGATAAGTGTGCACCACACAAACATCTTTTGGTGTGCACACGTCATGTGCCAGCTAGTCTATGTGGCCAAGATTCTAAGCACGTGGTAATGTGGGTAAGTGGAGGGTGATGCGAAGGTTGATGTAGAATTTTGCATTTAGGCTAAGGTAAGGACATTGGGTAATGGAGATGTGAGTTAAAGTAGAGAAAAATTACTTAACTTACCTATATGGTTTTCATCCACATAGGGTTTCCCCCAGTGAGAAGCTATGAATTGTCTCTAAGCCATATTTAGCATATTGTTAGCATCATGGTTTATGTTGTCATTGATGTCAATCATCTCTTGTGTCATATTAATGTCTGGTTCTATAAGTTTTATCGACTGAGGTTATGATTGATGAAAAAGATTTGAAAGGCTAAAGTTATGATTCATGAATAATATTTGTGTTGTGGTTCCACAACACACACCCATGTTTGGCCACTTGGCATAGGGTCCCCCCTTATTTTTTGTTTATTTTTTCCATCTGGGTCTTTTGGTTTCCTGGTTTGGTCCCATGCTTTAGGTTTATTTTTGGAAAATCCCTTCTTCGAAAATAGTTTTTAAGTGTTTTTAGACTTTCACATTTTTGGATTACCTTGGGTCCCCAAACCTCTACAAGTCTAAAACCTCGAAACCCCTGCTTACCTAAAGATTTTTTTAGTCTTTTCAGACTTTCACAGTTTCAAACTACCTTGGGTCCCCGTACCTCCAAAAGTATGAAACCCCAGACCTCTGAAAGTATGAAACCCCATGCATTCACTACCAAGGTTATATTTTGGCTTTTTAGTGTCTGACACTGCAAAGCCTGATGGTGACATCAGTCAAGCCATAGGGTTATAAAAATGATCAAAGCGTTCATTTTTCTTCATTATGCAACTTGTTATTCTCGAGTGTTTGATCAAGTGTTTTCATAGAGCAATTTTCTTCAAGCTTTTTGAGCGTTTTCATTTCTTTACCTCTGCGTTGACTGACATTCCACACTTTTTCGCACCATGCTCAATTCTCATTGCAAACTCTCCTCTTTAGCTTTTTGAGGTTAGGGTTTTGTTTCAATTATCTTTTTGTTTTGGTTATCTTTTTATTTCAGATGTTATTTTGTTTCATTTTTTTGTTATGTTTCTTAGTTTAGGGTTTTTGTTTTAGTTTGTGTTTCTATTTGGTTAGGGTTTTGTTTTGGTTGTCTTTTTGTTTTGGTTATCTTTTTGTTTCAATTGTCATTTATTTTGTTTTGTTGTTATGTTTCTTAGTTTAGGGTTTTTGTTTTAGTTTTTGTCTCTATTTGGTTAGGGTTTCATTTAATTTGAGGGCTTTATCAGTTTCAAGCATGTTTTTGTTTCCCTCACCTCAATCCCCGAGAGTTTGAAAGAACTGTTCTAGCCAATCTTCCAAATGCTGCAAAAGTTTCGGCCTTTCAGCCTCTAAAAGATGGTAATGTCTATGGTGCTCTAAAATCTTTCCAGTTCCCATCTCCAAAGCTTCTCCCTTTTCATCTTGTCGGCCTTTTGGACTCTGAAAGGTAGTAGCATCTCTAATGCTCCGCAACATCCACAAGTTCCCAACACTTTGAGTCTAGCTTCAGCCTTTCAATGTACTATTACTTGAATAAATATCTAAAACTTTGATTCTTCACAACATCAAAGAAAGAAAGGAAATCACTATTTTTGCCTTCTCGACCTTTCGCCCTTCGATAAACTCATACAAATCCGAACTCCAAAAAATAGAAAATCCTTTAATGCTAATACCTTGACCTTTTTGTGATTTCAGCTTTTTGGAGGTCGGTGATTTCTTCGGTGTCCCCACCTTCGAAACACTAAAAATGAAGTTTAAGTATTCCTTTTATGGTTTCCAACTTCTGGGTTTGATTCTCTCATTTCTTTGAGGCATTCTTGCTTGATTCTTATTAGTTTTTAGTAAGGGTTTACTGACTAGTTGCATGCTTTCTTGTAGAATACCAGAAAAGATAGCCTCTTCAGCCATGAAGTTCTTATTCAAGGGATACCATGCTCCTTCAAAGGTTGGAAATCTGCATAGTGAGATTACAAATACTGATATAGGGAATGTAGTCTAGAACAACTTTTTAACAAGCTGTGCCAACCTAGATGGAAGGGAAAATGACTACACTTCTCTAGTGTTTTCAACCTTGGTCAATGTTGTGGCACATTTGGTGTATATCTTATCTTAGATATCATCATGACCCTTGCACAACACTATGTTCGTGATGAGAGGGTGGTGAAGAATAAAGCATGGGACGTGGTTCTCGACCTTAGGCTGGACAATATCGAAGATGTCTTTCACTTGCCAAAAGGGGTTGATAAATTCTATGCATTCTCTATTGATAAGGGTTGGCAATGGTTCAACTATAATACTCAATAGGCTTATGTAATTGTCAACAAGGAGTACCTCGTGCACCCTCTACCAAAAAACAAGTTGGAAAGAATAGACATGAGGAGGGGATATTTAACAGATGACATTCAGGCTGCAAGAACCATGATAAGTAGCTTGTATGGTATTCCTCAATCTATTCAACTTGAATCTTGGATGATCCTATTAATCAAAAGGATTAAGGGAAGAAGGGCTAGATTTGACTGGGTCACTATTCTAAGTGACAACCTTGATGAACAATTAGTTGTAGTAAAGAACAATCCCAGGTTCTACATGACTTCATACATTGTCTACTTACTATTGGGGCAGAGTACCTCGGTTTAATAAAAAGGGGAGTTATGGGCCAACCTAATGCATGGACATTTATGGTATATCTATAGATCATGAGAAAAGATAAATTGAGTGAAGATAACACATAATATAGGATTTTCAATGATTCTTTTGTCTTTGCAATCATCCATTCAATGGAGGGAGATTATGAAAAAAGACTTTCAGAAGAAGGTGTTGCTAAAGTAAAGACCTTAGGCACCTTTTATATTCAGTTTACGACCTTCACATACATTAGAGTGGTAGGAACAGATGTCTCTAGAACTTTTACAAGATGGCCTATTCCTCCACATCGTACCTAAAGTATGGGAGGAAGATACTGAAGATGTTTTGGAGCCTCTGTATAATGAAGATAAGATATATACAAGGGCCATACTGAATGTCGAAGTAGATAAAGAAGAAAATGGTGACATAGAATTCAAGGCCAGACACATAATAAAAACTACCAAAAATTGGATTAGATGACCATTCAAGATGGATCCTCTACCAATGAAGCAGCAACATGGCCCACTTTCTAAAGGGGATAAAAGAAAAGGAGAGAAAGTACTGATGTCCAGGTTTAAAGGGGCAGCTCCTCAAAAGCCAGAGACCGTTTATAGGCATGATCGACCAACTGTTTATGGTTCAAACCCAAAGGAAAAACCAACCAGAACTAGAATGACAAGGATTACAACTCCACCTACTTCTCACCCCTCTAATATCTAGGGACAAACATCTGCCTCAAGAAGGTCCCCAACCATAAAAGTCACGGGACCTAGAACTACCGAGGTGGAGAAAGGGAAAGTATACAAGAGGAAGAGATCATCAACATCCCCCCAATTGGAAACTGTGCAAGTGGAAGAGGAGGAAGAAGAAGATGATGATGATGAGGTTTCCTTGGCTCGAAGAACATAGTCAGGAACAACCTCCATGATAAAGAGAGTTTGATAAGAGAACCTTTCAACTAATTCTACCATAGGATTACAAGACAAGGAAATGGATGCCTAGGAGTCCCTTGGCCCTGATGAATTTTATGTTTCTAATTTTGAGGAAATCTCTAGGTTTAAGGATCAAGTGTTAGAGAAACCCGTGCCAACTGCAGAGACAAATTTTAAAGAATAGTTGCCATTCACTTTTGCTCCTCCGTCCCAGTTTATTGCTCCTATTTTTAAATAAAATGTGGATGAACTGACTATTGAGAAGGATCCAAAGCCACCAATGCCTCAGCCAACAAGAGAGCCTATGGAGGTAGAAGAGGATCCTACATAGGATTTCCCAGAAACACTAACAAAGGAGCTAGAACAAGAGAAATATTCACATGAAGTCCCACTGGAAATGGAGAGAAAAGTTGATCCACCTCCTACACCAACTCCACCTTCATTGAAACCTCATGCACCAACTCCTCCACCTTCTTTTCCAACTCCTCCACCTTCAGTGCAACTTCCTACACCTACTCCTCCACCAAATTTTTCTACTCCTTTATTTTCTCAACCCATATTTTCTTCTGATTTGACTGCTAAAGATGTAGAAGACCAACAAGTTCCTGAAGAATCAAAGAGGGAAAAGAGAACTCCTCCTCCTAAGGACATACTACAAGAATAACCAAGGGAAGCAAAGGAGGAAGAAGTTGAAGGAAAAGAAAATTTAGAAGGGAGAGAAGCTTTAGAGATAGAAGAATATTTTGAAGAGGTAGAAACTCCAGTACAAAGATGATCAAGACCTCTATTTTGATTGCTCCATATGATCCAATCACTGTATTCACCAAGCCCACTTGGTTCACTAAGAAAATACAACCAAGGACAAGGGTATACTTTGAGGAAGAAGACACTTACATGGCTATTTTAAGTCAAACTTTTCATCAAGGAGAATCTAGCACCTAAGAAAGAATACTTTCATATGTCACTCAGGATCACAGGGGCCGATGGAAGGTATAGGTAGTCCTACCAATGATTGATGCTATTATTGTGGTGATAACTCCCGAGGACTATACTTTTGATGAGGTTGATTTAGGTGAACCCACAAGGGAGGGAAGAAAAAGGTTGGCTATGCTTGGTTTGAAACATGCCTTGGAATTCATGGATAAAGATGAAGAGAAAATCAAGGTATTGATAGAGAAAAACAAAGCTATAAAGAGATTCATTCTTAAAACAACAGATCCCATTGACCGAGATAATCTGGAAGCCTCATTATAGGCTTCCCTAGAGAAGAGAGTTTCCCCTAAGTTTATGGTAGATGTTCCACATTCTTTCTCAAGAGCTCGCCAAATTGGTGGATATGATTAAAAACATCATATATGATCTTGAAATAATCTCAAAATTTAAAAATATCAAAAATTCATCTAAGGCAATAATCTTTGGGGTGTCTTTGATAAGTGCCTTCACCTATGTGATACGCCACACATAGCTCGATTCCAAATATATGAATTCTAAAGATGCATCAAAACACATCAAAATCCTACAATAAATACATCTTTATCACAACAAGAAAAAAGTGACGATCAAGCATCAAATTTTAATTAAAACGATGACCTCCATAAATCAGTAATGGACTCATAAGAGCAATCTTTGTTAAAAATCCAATATGTTATCTATCGATCGATCCATCAATCAAAATGATGGTCTTATACAGTGACAGATACACTCAAAACTAGACCGATCAGTCTTATACAAGTAGTCCATTCCTAAAATTAGACATATCAATCAATCAAATCAAACCAATCAATGATCAGTAAGGTTGTTGACAAAGTTGGTCATGTTAGTCCATTATTGATTTATCTTTCTAGATTGTCTTCCTATGCTCCTCAAGGATACCACCAAGTGACGAGGGTGGCTATGATAGTTCATAATCTTGTTTTCTTATGTTTGTTGCTTGTGGAGTGTTTCATAAGATTCTAGGGGAAAGTCCGATGTAGGATGAATGTGATAAGTATTGTCATGCATTTGGAAGCTACACACATCCATGATGTGAGACAACCTTGGGACGATGTCAAAATAATCCTTATTTTCTTTCTGTTTGCTTCAACAGAGATTGTAGTGGTATCCAAATGGTCAATATCTGGATGCATTAAAATCTCTTCCTTTTTAAATAAAGCACAGTGATGAAAAATAGTGAAATATTTATGGTGGCGACTCAATACATCATCTGAATTCATAGCATAAGTTCAATTCTTCTAGCTCATTTCTCCTAATTCATTCTTCTAGCTAATTCATACATCTCACTAACATTTCTTCTATCAATCAAATCAGTCAATCCATGAATTTATCAAATTCATTAAGTCATTTTATCAATCAGTCAATCAATCAATGATCATGTGTCTTATACAGGATATATCTTTCTTGAAACTAGACGTTGTCTCTTGTCTTATGCAGGGTATGTCTTCGTTGAAACATGACATTGTCATTATTCTTATACAAGATGCGTCCTTCCTGAAACTAGACATGATTTTTGTTAACAATCTCTATATCTAATATCAATCAAATAGACATCATCATCTACTAACATTCTTCACTTCTTACTAATCATTCTTCTTTGTCATCATATATCAACCTGTCATCTAGCATTCATCTTCTTATTTCAAGAGATCACTTGTTACATAAACAATCTCTCGAGGGGGTATAAATCCACCTTCTATTGTTGGGGCAAGATCCAAATCAGATATTCTTTGACACAACACTCAAAATCACATTGTATCAAAGAGGGGAAAATGTAGACACCTAAAAATGGACATAATTGCGAGCTACCATTAAGTCACTAATTATTTTTCTATTATTTAATGGTTATTTAATCATTAATTAATCATCTTATTTTCCTCTAAAAGTCCAATATTTTAATCAATTTTGATTAAGTAAAAATAGGTTTTGAAAGGACTCAACACCTTATACAAAAAGCAAAGAAAGATAGGGCAATGAGAGACCAAAACAACAACTGCGGTGCACCACTAAACAAACCAAAGGAACTAACCATAGTTCCCACCAAGTGGAAAATAAAGGATAATCAAGATTTACATTTTGGCCCATCCTTATGAGAACATAAAGACATATCAAATGAAGGTTTGGAGAATTTGAATTTCTTTCCTTTAACTGTTGTCCATCCATCCTCCACCTTCTCAGCAGCTTGCTACCAATCCAAAGAAGAGCCCACTAAAGGACGGGCATCAAAATTATCCATAGAGGGGACAGGGATAGCACCACTACCAATCCCTAAGACCCTCCTAGGAGAAACATGGGCAGAAAAACCCCTAGCTCCAGTAGACAAGATAGTTGATCCAGAGACAACATCAATAATTCGATCAGGAACAACAACAAAATCATGTGAAGGGACAACATTTACATTCTAAACCAAAGCCACATCAGAGACAACATCTGTAGTATCAGAGACAACAACAGTAGCACTAGCCAAAGCATGATCAATCTGAGGAGGGCAAGCAGCCAAACCCCATCCTTGGAGACTTTATGAACTGTATAATGGTGGTTAGAAACCCTCAGCCACCAAGAAGATGATTTCTTCAATTTAACCTTATCAGATAAACACCACGCAGCAAGATGGCCAATCTTGTGGCATTTCCTGCATCTGAATAGAATACCCTCATAATCTAGATTATGGTCCAAGAGCCCTTTGAAGAAGCCAAAGTTATCTTCTCAAGGAGATCCTTAGAGACATCCACCTCCAGGAGAATACGAGCATATGTCATCTTATAAACATCAGAGGAATCTAAATTAACCATCTGGAAATCCCCAATAGCCTCCTCCACAAATTCCAAAACAAAATCCAGCCAAAGATGAAGGGGAAGATTCAACAATCTTACCCATAAGGGTATTTTATTAAAGGATTCAAAAAGAGGATCAAACCCCTAATACTAGGGTTTGGCCATCAGGGGTAAACGCTCCTCCCAAGATAAATAACTATCACACAAAATAGTATTCCTATCTTCAGCATTTTTAAATTTTACAATAAAACACCCCTTGCCACAGGGTAAATCTGAATTGTATCAATTAAGATGGGCTCCTAATGTTTGGAAATCCAAGCATGCAAATCAGAAAGAGAGGGCAAAAAACCCCTAAAATGAAAGATAACAACATTAGAAGGAAATCCTCCACAATTTTGAAGATCTCATCAACTGTGTCAGTATCCAGATTAACCACGATCAGGTTACTTACAAAAATAGGCAACGCAGAAGGATTGAGCGGGGAACCCCCTCTCCCAGCAGAAGCAGGACCATAAATACCCGCTTCAAAAGTAGCCACATCTACATAAGAGATCACTAAACCAGAAACCTGAGACCCAGACGAAAACCCATCTGTCTGAGAAAGCCCAGGCAAAAACCCACACTAAGACTCACCCATCTGAGACAACCTAGAAATGGGTCCAAAAAACCTTGGCAACGCACCACTAGATGCCGAAAAAATAGGAACTGCATGAGCAAGAACGAGGGTGCCAGCAGTTCGAGCAGCCTAAGCAGTTGCATTTCGGCCAAGAGTAGACGCTTGGACATGAGCGGGAACAACTAAAGTTTGAACAGGAGCCGACATCGCACAGGAGGCGATGAGATTAGAATGTTCAAAATTTTACATGAAGTTTGCCAATCTTTTAATCAGTTAATCATCTCTCTAATATTAATTAAATAATTATTTATTTAATTATTTACCTTAAATTAAGTGATCTTAATCAGTAAATTAAATTCAATTTCCTATTTCCCATAATTTGAATTTAATTATTCAAATTAGCTAATTATTCTTCTGAATTAATTAATTGACCAAACTAATTTTATTTCACATCAATTCTAACTAATTTTATTCTAATTTCATCTTTCTCTTTAATTGAATTTTTAATTCAATTAAATCTTCCAAAAAATAGAAAAATAAAAAATATGAGGCAATTATAATTTCTAAAGAATTCAAAATCCTCATAAATTGAGAAAAATAATTTTTTGAAAATCAAATCATTTTAAATCAGAAAATAATTATTTTCTTAAAATTCAATTTTGGAAACTCTTATCTTTCAAAAAATCAACTAAACCCTCTCGTCTTTATCTCATCTTTATTTGCTCTTTTATCTCTCTACTTTTTGAGTTAAATTGGAATTAAATATTTGATTTTGGAAAGTTACCCAAATCTTTTCGATTCTTAATTATCTTGTCCATTCAATCTATTTTTCTCAAATCAATATTGATCATTCGTACAAATCATAATTTTTATATAAGAAACCCTCATCTCTTACATTTTCATCTATGAATCTTGCATCAAACTTATGCCAGTTTATTATCAGAGTATCGTAATTTCTTAGATCTTTGAGTCAAGGTGCTGTCAGAATCACATCTAAGTGCCACACCTCAACAAGGAGAAGAGAATAAACTGAAGCTTCAAAGTGTTGAATGGTTTGTTTTGAAATTGTTTATTTCTATTTGATCATTTATACTTATTATTTTATGTTCGTAGGGCTTTTATGTGCTTAGTAGTTGATTATTTGTAGTTTTTAGATAATTTGGTGCTACTAACCCTCTTATCTGCGTCTTGTATATTTACCCCTACATACACTAATCTATATGCATTTCTAGCTCCCTACATACCCATAATCAAATTGATAACTTTCAAAATTTATTGCAAATAGAGATACAACTTGATGTACTTCTTTCTTAGATGAAATTCTTGTTTATCTTTCACCGGTGTATCACATGATAAATACACAATCACACACACACACACGTGTGTGTGTGTGTAAAAGATATAGTGATTGGCATATACTAGTGGTGAGATACAACTAATGATTCCCTTTAATGTCAAGCATATATTGTGATCAAGTGATTTAGATAAAGATACACAACCTAAACCTTTAAAGAACTTTGTGAAAATTAATCAAAGAAATGAATTAAAATGAATAAATATTTATATTTAGTTATACACAGAACATATACCTACTCACAAAACAAAGAACCAACTTTTGAAAAAAAAACTAAAATTAGCCTACCCTAAAGCAAACCAAAGAAAACTAACCTAAAATAGAAACAAAACCTATTCTAAAGATAAAAATAAACCTAACTATGTACATAGAATACTTTGAAAAATAAGGCTCAAATAGTTTGAATCTATACATGACCTAACATGTTTTCTCATCTTATGCAAAAGTAACAAGTTATAAGTCATAGTGCATAGTTTTGGAAGCTTATCTTTGAATTTAGTGAAATATTTTTCACCGTGCCACTCGTATACTCAATGGAAACACCATGCAAAATCAATAAATGAAGTAATTCATTATGTCAATGATTAATCTATATACATGTCTTGTTCCCTACATACCCATAATCAAATTCATAACTTTTAAAATTTAAACCAAATATACATACAAATTGATATGCTTCTTTCTCATATGGAAATTCTTGTTTACCATTCATCAATGTGTCACATGATAAGATAACTTCTATAGCTTCAGGAGGGTGTAGTTACCAATGCAACATTCCTTATGCATTTGAAATATGCAAACCAAAATGTGAATTTTTATTCATTTTTAAGCACATCTTCATGAATACCAATTTATTTGATAGATAGCACTTCATATTTCCAATTGAGTTGTTCTTCAAATACCAACTCAATTTCAACATCTTGCGTATCTCTATTTAATGTGGTAATTTGATCACTGTCTTTAGTGTCATCTAAAATTTCTTGTACATTAACAATATTTAGATGATTTTCTTTATGTGATATGCATGCTTCTATATTAATGAAATTATTAAAATATGATGAATTAAAATAATTTGATAAAAAAAACCCCTTATATCATCTGAAATTATATGATTGATTGGGGCAATATGTAAATCTTAATTTAAATTTTCTTTTTGTTGGATGGTTGGGTACTCATGTAATGCCCCACCAAGAAACCATTGAGGATATAGAAAAAGATACATAAAAATACATGGAATAATAATAATAATTATTTTTTTTTTGGGGGGGGGGAACATTTACAATAAACATATGTAACATACAAAGATGTTGAGCTTAAATATTAAGATAGGTCAAACAATTGTTATGCAACACTACACAAATGGAAGTCTAAAAGCCATGAAATTAAAACAAGAAAAGGGAAAGGTATTATAATAACTTAGAAAAGATATATGGGGTATTTATACTCACCAAAGATCCTCCCTAAATTCTCATATATTAACTCAAAAAATGGACCTTTTCCTAGGTCCTAGGTGTCACAGATAAGTTTTGTCTACCACATAATTGCATTCCAATAACACAAACACCATCCAAACTGACTCTAATCATTCCTAAATATCCTCTAAGTTTATTTTTTTTACTCTAATAGCTTCACAAGGAAATTATAATGTGTTCAAATAGATACTATGAGCTCTTAGAATGCTCTCCAAACTGAACTGCAATTTTTAAAGTTAAAAGTGTGTAATTATAAAGGAGTATCACATTTGTTCACTATAACGATATCTTTTTTCACTAGAAAGGAAAATTTGTTCATTTTATACACCAAATTAAATGTTAATATGATAATCTTCAAGTTATAACATGTGCTCATAATCAAAGATTATATAACAAGTATGCTCGATACCAACATCAATGCGCAGAAACTACTTCTAAACCATCTCATTATTTCATTATTTCATTTGTTTCATAGTGAGAGTCTAATAAATATAATTACATGATTACAAAGAATATTACATGAGTGGTTAAGTTATACCATAAAATTTTGATGTAATATTCATGTAAAACCCAAGCAATTCAATTAAATCCTTTAATAAATATGCATATAATCATAATGCACAAAAGTAAATGTCACTCAACCATGATGCATTACCAAATTCACTAGACAAACCATTTGTGTTTGATGCAACCTTAAATAAAAATTGATATAAGTCAAGGAAATATGTCATTTGTAGTGTCTTCCGTGTTCACATTTTTCCATGTACTTATTATTTTGATCTGAGCTAGACTTATGGTGTGATTGTGTGATACTTTCGATTGATGATATATTATTTTCTCTATATGATATCATTGCTAATGTGAGTAGTCGTTTATTCAGGTGATATAATAGTGATCATATATGTATGATGTGTATACCGGTAGATGTCATGATGTCATATGATGATGAATGGATGCATTCACATCCTCAATCTGATATTTTTATTTTGGAACTAACATTTTCTTACGTTTCCATGACCCTATATACTATCTTTTGTGTTTTATTGAAGGATTTATTAATTTTTTACATGTATTATGTTCCATGGGATAAATGACATGCCTAAAGGTTAGAGATTTTATATTCTAGTGAGTACATGATTTGATGGACATGTTTATGTTAGATTATTAGTATACATGTTTCTTGTGACACATGATGATGCTTACTTTTATGTTATGAGTTTCTGATGTTTATTTATTGTTATGATTATATTACTATTTTTATGGATCTTGTCTGATTTTTTTGTAGGAAGAGGGGAAAATTCATAGTTAATCATTCATGAGATCCACATGATGTCTCAATCCCCTTCGCTACTTGATATTATATATGCATATGTGCTTCATCTATTGTACTAACATGGACAAGTATCAGACATCAACTTCACTTGAATTGGTAGGTCTGATCATGCCCAAAACTATATACATGCCCCAACGGTGGCTAAATAAGGAGGTGTTCATGTGTCCAAAATGTATTCATCTAGAATTATTTTTGATATAGGTAAAAGTAGGTTTTGAAGGGGCCCCGAAACCCTGTACATTAAGGTCACTAAAGATATACAACAAAAGCCCACAAAATGAAACGGGTCAAGACCAAAGAGAGGGTTTTACAATAGGCTCCCACAACCTGGATGATTCAAGCATGAAACAACCATCATGCAACCCAAAACAAAAAATAAATCCAACACTAGGATTTTCGTGGAGCACCCTTTTGATGGGAACGAAGAGTCATATCAAACGAAGAGGAGGCCTTCTTAAGTTTTTTTCCTTTGACAATAATCCAACCCTCTTCAACTCTAGCTACCTTAACCTACCAAATCAGAGTATCATCAGCTGAGCCAGAGCAATCCTGGCTACCAACAGAGGCAACCACAAAACTAGTTGACCGAACAGGAGCCACAACCTCCATACCACCAAGAGAAGACAAAAATGTTGCCTCCCCATCCAAACCAGAAAATGAAACAACCAGAGAGATAGGAGGACAATCTCCATCATCTTGTGAGAGCTGAAAATTCCCCGCCAACAGAAAACCTCTAGCAAAAGACAAAACCCTAGCCCAAGCACCTAGCGACGACTCAAAAAATAGCAAAGATCCGGCTACCAGCAAAACCCTAGAAACTCCAACAACCTTCGAAGCCTACAACTTCCCATAAAAAGCTCCAACGGGAGACAAAACCTTAGCCAAAGCAACCGGTGACACACCAACAGCCAGTGATACACTAGCAATAGCATCACCAGCAACCAGTGGTGCCATCAAATTCTTAGAAAGACCCCTAGTGGGAGATAAATCTCTAGTCGAAGCACCAGCTACTGGTAGACTCTCAAGAGCAAAATCCTGACCAATAAAAAAGGGAGGGGGGCCCTGCGCTGCCACTTGGGAGAATCTTTTCTATGAAATAGGTTTCTTCTCCAACAAATAGTGATGAGCCAAGGCACCCTTCCACCATGACGTAGCAGATTTCTTTTTACCCACACCACACTAAGCAGCCAAATGCCCAGTATTAAAGCATCTACGACATGTGAAGGGAAACCCTTCATAATCCAGGGTCTGCGTCGAGCTTCCTTTGGAGGAGTTGATCACTATCTCCGTAGGAAGACCCTTAGAAGGATCAATATCAACAAGAATGCAAGCATAAGTAGAGTGGAACATATTAGAAGAGGCACTATCTACCAGCAAAAATTCCCCAAGAGCATTACCAATCTCCTCATAAAGAGAATCGATCCAGAGATGCAGAGGTAAATAAGGAAGACGAACCCAGATGGGGAACTAAGTGAAGGAATTTGAGATGGGATTAAAATCGATATGCCAAGGTTTAACCATGAGCATAAATCAATCCTCCTAGCTAAAGAAATGATCGCACAACATTTTATTCTTGTTCGAGGAATATTCAAACTTTTCAATAAAATACCCCTTAGCCAAGGGAAAGATATGCACCATATCCTCAAGGATAGGCTCCCAATAATGAGAGATCCAGTCATGAAGTTGCGGCAAGCTGGGCCAAAAACCCCTAAACCTGCAAATCAAGGCATGATCCAAGAAAACAAAGATGTTGTGAGCCATATCCTCCTCAACATCTAAATCCACCACAATGGATAAAGGAGAAGAGACAGGGACAGGCCCACGAATTCAACCAGAATTGTTGTTCCAGCTTTTGGACGACAATTTTCTCCGCTATTCTTATACACCTGTTGGGTGAAATTAGGAAATGATAAACTATGTTTGGTATGCATGATTTGGATGTATGTTTTGGTGTGAGTCTTTTTTTATCATAACTATTTCCCGTATTTTTTATCTATGTCAATCAGTATAGCTAGTTTATGAGTTTGGCATAATTGTTGTCGCCGACTAGTTTTTGAATGAATTTTATTATATTATTGTTTTTATATTTTGATTGTAGGGATTGTGTGTTTATTTTATTTTTGATGATTTTTTGTTAATATATTGGTTTTATATTTAATATTAGAAGTTTTAGGTTATGGGGAGTTGATTAAAAAGGACTTTTCACCTCATTTTCCTCAACATGATTTATGAGATTTTTGGAGGTTTCTCAAGATTGTATGGAGATTTTAAATTGAAGAAAAAGACAAATTTTTATGGTGAATATTTTATGGAGCTTTATTTTTAGATGTCTTGAGGCATTTCTTCCATCTCTCCAATGTTTCAACTCATTTGGTGAAGGATTTTTCAAGTTGCAAGTGTTTTGAGGGTTTCTTGGAAGTTGAAAGGTATGCATGATCTTTTTCACCTTTACTTGGTTTGAATCCATTTTTTATTATTTATAATTGGTCTAAATGCTTGAATTAATCTTTCTATAGATGTGATTATGATATTTGTGGAAAGAAAATGAGTGTTTATGTTTCTATTGTATGCATGAATGAGAATAAGGGTTGTGTATGTTTTTAAGATCTGTATATTTTGTGTTTGGGTTTATTGATGAATTTAATGTATTTTTGGCTTTTGTATTCCATAAGGTCAAATGGGCTTTCACCATTTAGTAATATTTGAAAATTATTATTTTTGATGAAATTTGATCGTGTTATGCCCAAATCTGATTTTATGCATTTGTAGAGCCTTGGATGACTCTTCCATTGTGAAATTGTATCATTGTGGTTATGTGAGAGTGATGGAAATCCCATGGTTTATTTTCATTTATTTCTCTTCCCTTAATGAGGTCATGTATGTACATGAGAATGCTTGGAAAATCAGAATTGGCTCTTGTGAATTCATGTGAAAACCAATGGATTTACCCCCGTATAGTTGAGATGGATATAATGGTGTCGAAGTATTATCCATCAAACTCCCATGTGTGTGTGGATGTGTGTGACCTCATTGTATTTGCATGTGTGTGTATGTTGAGTGGATGTGTAACCAATTATGGGAGTGGCTCCCAATGATGGGATCGAGGCATAAAGGGGCCACAAGGGTAAGCCATTGTGGGGTCTATAATTCAAATGATAATTTAAATAAAATTAATGGGGTAAAACATTTAATCAAGATAAGAATGTTTGAGAACCTCCTACATGCTTGTGGGTTCTCACTAGCCACAAACATATTGGAGAAGGCATGGGTTTACCGAAACTCCATGGTATGGGTTGTGGTGTGGTGAGGCAATGGGTAATTTTGTTCCCCACCTTGGCTACAAAATTCTTGGCGTAGAATGAGTCACAATGTAGTGAGACAATGAGTCATTTTTTTCCCTATTGGGGCTATGCAATGATTCCCCCATACTTGGATTGTGCACCCACTCGGTTCATCAATGAGTCAGTGAAAATATGTGGTTGAGCCTGGTATGTATGTGGTGGTTATGTTTTACAGTACTTTATTACTATATACCTAGATGTGTAAATGAGATATCTTGAGTCTAGTGTGATCATGCTTCTTTGTGATTGTGTAATATTGTGGCTCACATGTGTGTATCCCCTGTGTGTACCTTGGTTGTGTGTATGGACCACATAGTTATCTCTATGAGCATGGTAGGAGAGGTCTTGAGCATTCCTCATGGTTGATTGGTGTGACCAACCATCGTTGGAGACTAGTGTATCAATTTTGGGTAGTCCCAGATAGATCTTGCAACCTTCCTAGACTTGTGACTCAGGAATTTGAATCTTTGTTATTATTTTCATGTGTAGTATCTATGAGTTGTACTTTGATGTTATGTAATTTCTCTTTTGGATAATGGGTTATAATATTTATTTGTATAACATACTTTTTTTTAATATGGAGTAATAGTTAGATTATGATGATGTTATGGGATGTATGCATTCATTTTTTAAGGCTTGGAGATATCATGATGTTGTATCTATGCAATTATGTGTGGGATTTTATCTCTCATTGTAGGAACATCACTATTGATCATATGTCTTAGGAAACAAAGAATGGAAAGACAGTTTCTCTCTATTGTGAGACAAGAATGACCTCATAGAATAGTTGAGGCATTAAGGTGGAACATAGATACTTTTAATTTCAAAGGTACAAATCAAAACAAGTGGCAAGATTACTCTAGGAAACAAATTGACACTCTTATTTTCATTCTCTCAACAAGAAAGGTAAATTACATATTCTTACTAATAAGAAAGGTGGTCATGCTCCTCAAATTGGAACCCACTCAGTTAAGCTCGACCATGCATCCCTTTTGGATATCTCTAGAAGATCCTGTTTGGCTGGAAATCAAATGTTGGCACAAAGACTGCCTCCCAAAAAATGGATCATTTTCATTAGGGGCTTTATTAAAAAAGGTGCCAACTAGGGATAGACTTCATAGGGGATTCAATGATCCCCTTAGATCTGATCTTTGTAAGAAGGTTGAGGAATCTAACCAAAAGATGTTAAACTTGGCTTATTTAGAAATATGTGTGAAAATGTATTACATATTTTCAAAGGATAAGCTAGTCACTAAATTCAAAGATCATCTATGGGAATTCTAGGCTAAGTGACAACCAACAAGAAATTGACAAATTATTGATTTATAGGCATATCTGCAAGAAATTTTGAAAAAAATATGGAAAAAGATGCAAATATTGGTGCTATTTCCAATGTCCTACCAATACTAGGTGATTAAAGGAAGCATAACAACAGTCAAGCTTCTTTCACATGGGATGAGTTTGGTTTGATTTTTTTTCCGGTCTAAGAAAAGTGATATCCTAACATGTTTGATTTTCTATAATGAAATATATAATAAATGAATTATTTTTCTCATGAATCCCTTATAATATTTAGTGGAATAATTTCCATTCGTTTATGAGACATGACAAGCTTGAAAAAATGCCATTATGTGAGAATAACTTAATCTAATTTCTTCGTATAGCATAAAGGTACGTGCATTCATGAATTCTTATTAAAGAAAAGAGATTGTGGCCTAACATGCAAAAAAACCATAGCACTATCATAAATATTAATAAAGACTAACTCCCTCGTATGAAATAGAGTTTTTTTTTTTGAGAAATAAAAGTTGGTGAGATCATGGATGTAACCTGCAAGGGAGGGGAGGCATAGTCTATAAATTGTATGTAGAGAATAGGAAAGCATTTATCATTGAGGATAAGAATTGTGAACCACATATACATTTTCTTTGATGTTAATATATTATATTTTTTCTTTTGTTTTTTAATGTGTGGAATGTTTAATAGAATTTGGATAGCATTTGGGTATGTGTGATACATAAAATATTAATTGGATATGTCCATGTATATTTCCTTCTTATAATTCCTTTTCAAGTTATATTTTGCTAATTTCTCAGGAATCTAAAGACGTAAGTGTTCCATTTCATTCCACTATCTACAATGATAGGTCAATGAAGAAACACAAAAGTGGGAAAGGTTTTAAAAACATCTGAGATGACATATTTTTGTGATAATAAACAAAATTATATGTGTTTTCCATCTATTTTATTCTAAATTTCCATCTAATCGACCTCTTTGCCTAATTATGATTCCCATAATCTATAGGGTTCTAGGTTTTAACAATTTGGTTTCACCTACAATTAAAGATTTGAGTTCTATGAGACAAAAGGATGGTTCAAACTTCAGAGACATAGAATTTGAAGACACCTACATATATTAGGTCTGAGATGTGGAAAATTACATCTAGCATCACCTACCTCCCATGTCTAGATAACCCATGTACATACACATCCAATCAAAAGATGGGGCTCACTTCATGTTTTGTGTGTACCCCCACTAGATTAGAGTTGGTGCAAATATTTAAGAGTATTTACACCATAAATTTGACAGAGGTAAATATCTTAGACAATACAATATACTCACATGGGGATGATCTTGTTCAACAAGGTGGATCACCTTGTCAAACTAGTTGGAATCATACATATGCTACAAGTGCATTCATACATGGGTGATAGGTTCATGTGTGGATTCTATTATAAATTCAAGAAAGGAGGCCAAATAAATATGACCATGGCCTCAATGGTTGAGACACGGGGGACCTCTTGGATTAAGTATCATAGAAAAAATTTGTAGATCATGTCATAAAGTAATATGGAATCATATTTGTCTATACTCTCACTAGATTATGTCAATAAAATTTGAAATCACCCTCTATGGGTGAGTTCCACTAGTTTAACAACACCCTAAATCAATGAGGTTGGGTGGATTTGAGAGCACCCTAACTTCATCTTGAATAGAGGAGGTCCCATGAATTTGACAACACCCTCAAATATGGACTTGATATGCTAAAAATTATAGACTAAATATCATATGTCAAATTATGCAATCTCATAAAAATCATCCAGTAAACTCCAAAGAAGTCATACATGCTTCTCTAGTGCTAGTTGTGATGGCTATGTTGAAGAATGTGGAGTTTGCAGTGGTGGTTACAAATCTATTTTATCAAATTTTCCTATATCCTTGGCATGAATGAATTTATTATCTTTTTAGTATTAGATGAGGCCTACATTAGTTTTATTCTCACACAATGCATAATACTTGGAGATGTGTGTCATTCAGAGTTACAAGTCTAATATTTTTTATATGATGTATATTTGGGAGTGTTGAGGTGCTGAGAGGGGGGTGAATCAACAGAATGAAAAAATTTAGTAAATCTATCTTTGAACTGAATTAATTTAACCAACAATCAGAAAAAATTAGAGTAATGATACCATCCACACATGGACACAATATTTATGTGGAAAACCCAAGATGGGAAAAACTACGATGAGAAAATTATTCACTATATCAAATATCTTATTACAATATTTTAGTCCAGAAGCCAAGGAGCTCATTTCCCCTACCAATTTAGGCACACTACAAAGGATTACATTGATCCTCAAATAAAGTGAATATAAATTTCAATAGAAACTCACTAGTTTAACAAAGATGAAACTAAAATTTATGGTTCCTTGTAATAACTTTCCAATCTAATTCTTTAATAAGCACCTTAGTTTTACCTTATTTGCATGGAATTTCCTTCACACTATAATCACACAAAATTCACATTTTCTCTCTCTCACTCATACCGGTCTCATTCCTTTCCATCAAAATATATAGAGATTTATCCATGAGAAACATCAACAAGGTTATCCATTAGAAAGTAGGCATTATTAATACAAGGATAACCACCTTGAGAAAAATACTCAATATGGTCCACTCCAAGAATTAAAGGGGACTCAAATACATCATAAAATTTCTTTTCCAATTGATATAATTTATCCATATTCATTGTAACTCCTTCCAAATCCAGACCCAAAAGTAATGTGTGATAATGCATTAAAAAATAGGTTACTAGTCAACCCAAAACACTCTCCAACATATGTAGTGCAATCCAAATCATGAAACTCCATGGAAAAATAATCGTGAGTTCCTTATCACTTATTTTGACCTATATGTAAAACCAAACTGCTTAAATCAAGTCATCACAAATAGTTGAGTTGGCCAAAAGCCAATACAAATAACATAATAGCGCATGTGGTAACAAATCTACACCTCCAAAGAAAACCATCCAAAGACATATAAACTAAAACACCAAACAAACCATCTAACCACGTCCACCAAACTACATACCTTAAAATCACATTGCAAAGAAATATAAGCCATTATCCAAGCCTATCCAAACCATCCTGAGTACATCATACATTTTTCAAATAATAAGTTTAGGAACCTATAAATATGATAGTGCAATATTCATAGTAACCAATCATTACTTTAAATACTCTTTCCTTCATATTCTTTTTCTTTTGGATAAGCTACAAACTTCAAATAATAATTTCTACATATTATTGTCTTCTGGATAAGCTACAAACTTCCTCGATCATTATTTAAATCTTCTTCATCAATCGTTGGTATAGCCTCAGTAACTTCCTTATTCATTATTCAAATCTTCTTCATCAATCAAAGTCATAGCTTCAACAAAATTTTCATTCAAATCTTCAGCCAATATTCAAATCTTCTTCATCAATCAAATTTATAGCCACAACAACTATCCATGGTTTGCATAAGCCTTAAAAACTAGCATTAATGCCACACCAAAGGTACATATCATAGTTTATTATCCCTAATTGTTTAAACCATTTATAGTTTATGTAATGTCCCATCAAGGAACCCCCAAGGACATAATCCAAGAAAGAGTGGAATAATTTATTTGGAAGCATTTAAGATAAATATTAGCAACTAGCAAAAGATCACTAGCATGGACTATAAACATACATCATCCCATCTTAACTTGGAAGTACATAGGTGTAATACATAAATTCCAAAATGTCAATGAACCATGGATGAAGGCTTGGAATACACTAGGAATGATCAATAGGAAGTTTCAACCCCACTTCACAAGGCATTACAAGGCTTCATATGATAAACTTGACAATATCCTAATTCCTAAGTGTGACAATCAACCTCTTACAGATAAAACCACACAAAATGATGTAATTAAAACCCTAAATTTTCACTAACAACATATATGGACCACCTTTTAGGTTCCCTAGACACACTAGGACCTAATGAGAAACTTTCAAGAAATAGTTTTACCTATTTTGGGCCCCAAAAATCCTATTAATGAAGGACTAAGGATTTTGTCACCTCATGTGAACTAGGACACCCAACTAGGACACTAGCACTCCAAAAAGAATATCATTTTTGTTACAAGTAGTAATGTGTTCCCTTGTCCCTTGGGTGTGCAAATGTGAGGCCTCACCCTGACCCATCATAGCATTATTGACCCATTCGCATTTTGATACTTTATGATTTGATACTTTGATACACCTTTTGATCATTTTGACAGAGACTCATGATATTATGTTTTATGATGATGATTACATTATGCAGACTATATTTTGATGTGGATTAGAACCTAGAACATATGGTTGATTTTGGTTATACATGCTTAGATATGTGAATTGATGGGAAGATTTAATCATGATTAGATTTGATTATCTCATGGATTATGCTCTACGTTAGGAAGTAGAATGGATAATATGTCATGATGATTTATAAAAATACTATGTTTAAACATTACTCAATGAAAATTGTAATTAGGAATTGAATTCTGCATATTGATTAAATTATATATATATATATATATATATATATATATATATATATATATATATATATATATATATATATATATATATATATATATATATATATATATATATATATATATATATATATATATATATATATATATATATATATTTGCATGTGATTTTATTGTCTTGGAATACTAATGCTTGAGTTTAGTGTGCAGGAAAGAGAACCATGGAATTATTCAGAGAATTGGGGCTAAACACATGTCAATTGAGTAAGCCAAGGTTTGATCTAACTAAGAGATTTAAACATTGTTGTAATGTGATCTTGTTTGTAAACGTGATTGTATGTGTGTTAATATTTTAAATTCATGTTGTTAATTGGACATGTCATTTGTGAATGTGATGTGTATTTTATGGTGTCACTTGACACTTGTATTGTCCATGTGGATGGTGACATGTCAATTAGGGTTTGGGCAAGAATCACTTAACCTTATAAGGTATTATATTAATCCCACTTGCATGTAGATGTCTTGTACGGATCACATCAAGTTTGAACTCGGATTTGAACTTTAGGGGTACTTTAGAGGGGTCAAAAGTGACCCTAGAGTGCATTTTTGGCCAAAATTAGCTAACCCTAGGGGGGTACCTTAGGTTGGGGGATAGCTTTTACCTATGGGAAAGCCTAGATCACCATTATGGCCCTCCAAAAAGGCTACTTTTCAAAAGTGGCGAAAATGGAGATAGTCACATGCATTCTAACTTATCCCACACTCCTTACTAAACCCACAATTAAGAGGGGGGACAAGAGGAAAGGTCAAAGACTAAGAGACATGTCTCATTAATTGCTAGTTCTTCAGTACATTTTTAGAGGTCTTTTTAGAGGGCTTGGAGAGACTTAGTGGGTGTTCACCCACTCTCTAATTTTAGAGACACTTAGGGTTGGAGAAAAGAAAAAGTGAAGGGAGAAAGGATAAGGGCTCTTCTCAACTACCTTCTTGCCATTTTTCTTTGGACAAAGGTTGGTAATTCTTACTATGAAGGAATGCTTATTGCATTGAATTTTTGATAATTTGTAGTGTTGAATGGATATGTGTAATCTTGTATGCAATGTTCTTGGTGAATCTTTCCATTGTTGTGTTGGGTTGGGGATTGCATTTGGATTTTGTATCATTCTTTTTTCTTTTGGTTTTGAGAGTGTTGTTCATGGGAGTTTAAGGCATCACTCACCCTTTGGGAAGGGAAGTAGTGGCCTTGGGTGAAGGGGTTAGTTGGGCTCTCCATTGTAATGAGAGTCTCTTCTCTTGGAGAATAGGAAAAATTTCATGGGGTATGGGCTCTATGAAGCCATGTTGTAAATCTTGTATTTGAGAATGGAAATGACAAAAATTTGTATATGGAAGGAATGTCAATATAGCCTTGGAAAGGCATGGAAAACTCTTATTGGGAATTTGTATTGGTATGGCATTCTCCTCCCTAGAAAACCCCACCTTCACCCTATTTCAATGGATTATAGAAATCCATTTGTGGAGCCTTGGTTGGGAGTTTAATGTAGTTTTTTTATTATGTATGTGTTGTGAGAATTTGTTGTTGTATGCAACCGTTTGGCCCTTGATTCTCCAAGCTTGAGGGTGGTCTCCTTGAGACCTTGGATGGGAGGTGAGCACTCCATGATTTTCTCTCTCATTTGTAGGTATTTGGAGACTATGCTGATGTGGATAGCTTTGGGAAGAATCCTCCATTGTGTTGTTATTGTGAAAATGATCCTTAGTGTTACATTTGTGAAACCCTTGTAATGGGAAAGGCTTTCCATTGTAGAAATGCATACTTGTAGTGTTGTAAAATGATACTCTCTTCATTTAGTTATTGTGAAGTTGTATATTGGAAAAATTAATGGAGAGAATCTTGTTCTTTCTTCTTGTAATTCATATTTGTAGAATGCTACAAATTTGTATTTCATTATTGTAATAATACAAGTTGTAAATTAATGTAAGGATCTTTGTTGAGACCAATCAAGAAAAAGGAAAATTGTATTTCTTTTTGTAAGTTTCATTAAGAAGTATATGGAGTGAAGTTGTGTTCATCTTAGATCTCTTTGTTGGTAGGATAACATCAAACAAATCTTCATTGCAATGAAACATGTTGACATTGGTTATGAAAGTTGAAATGCAATGTTGTAATCCTTGACTTGATTAGTATAACGTGGTTCTCAAATCTCATTTGAAAGTAATCCCTCTTGAGATTCATCTCATTCACCTAAAGTTACCTATTAAGTCTTGATTCCTATTAAATCAAAATTGAGTCCTTATGCTACAACAAAAGAGGGAAAGAAAAGATGCAATGGTAAATAGAGACCTACAGGTCTCTAGAAAATGTATGAGAAAAATTTCCATACATTTTCCTTACCATAGTCAATTAAATATTATTTCCTATCCCACTTGCAAAAAAATATAACAATAGTAATATTAAAGGAAGGATAGTCAAATCCTTGGTAAGTCAACTTGGGTGGGACCCACCTGGGTCGCCACCTAAGGACCCATCAAGAAGAGTCCTTCAAAAACAAATATACATATTTATATACAAACCAAAAATATATATATATATAGAAAAAAAAAAAAAAAACCTTACCATTCGCATGGCATTGTTCTCTTTTTATGTTATTAAATTGAAAAAATATATATATTTTAAAAAAAATTAAGTGGGGGGGGAGGGGGGCGGTGGACCCCACGCCACCCACTCCTTGTCTGCGGTAGGTGGTGGCCCTACCGAGGCAGGGTACGCATTGCCATGACAGTGCAGCCTACCACGACAGGTACCACACTGTCGTGATAGTGCGGGGCCCGCCAATCCCCCAACGAGGCTTAAAAAATTTATTAATATTTTTTTTAAAAAAGTTTTTTGTTAATTGTTTTATTTTTTATTATTTATTTAAAAATTTAATTATTAAGTTTTAATAAATTTATTAATAAGTTTAATAAATTTATTTAAAGTTTTATTATTAAGTTTTATTTTAAATACATTATTTTATTTTCAAGATTCATCAGGTCATAATATAATTAAATTGTATTATTTAATTAATAAGCTAAATATTATTTAAGTGCCTAGTTAGGAATGTAATATTAACTCTCTTGATATGTGTTACCTAATGGCAAACTCACTTTAAAAATTAATAGGAAATTTTTTCCTTATTGAAGTTAGATAAATTACTATTGGAATCGATGACTTTTAAAATTTATATTTATGTTATATTGTCCATAGATGGGTGGAGTATTAGGAAGTCATCGTTGTGGAGCAAATCGTTAATACTACTTTAATATTAAAATATTGATATTGGGTTTTTATGTTAAGCTTCATCTTTTAAAGCTTTAATTATGAAATAAACACACAAATGGATGCACAAATTTAAGTAAACTAATGGAATTGAAAACATGGATCAAACATTTATTAACACTCGTAAAGCTATTGTAGTGGATGTAAAATTACAACCTAACTATGTATATCTAGCTCCACACAACAATGGAATCCAACATTAAAATTGTACTTTGATGAGTTTAGCATATCTGAATTTTAAGTATATAACAATGTAAATGAATTTAATCCATTAGACTAGTTTGGCATATTATACTTTTAAGCATCCATTTGAAGCATAACATAAACGGGATTTTGAAATTAACGATACGCTTGGTGTATCGCCCCATACTTGGTAAACAATCTCTTCACCCATAGGAGATGAATACACGTCATTCCCTTCCGTAACCACCTCACTTAAATTATAGAACCCTAACCTAATTTATCCTTAAATCTATTCTTCATCAGTGTCACCGATTGTCTTGATTGCATCACTTAGGGTGAGTCAACCCTACCCATGTTGTAGAGGGAGGTTGACCAACCTTAGGGAAGGAGTGTGGAATCACCACATGACCTTATTGGCCATGATGTCCTCACATGGATGCTCTTATTCACTAGTTTTAAAAAAAAATTGTTACATTTTTGCGTAAATTATTTTGGGCATGACATTTGGTATTAGAGCAAAGTTTTGACATTGGAACCTAAACCCACTACATTTCAACTCACCTAAACTTAAACTATTGTGTAGGATGCATGTCGTCACATGAGCCAGTCGACGAGGTAGGGGTCAAAGAGCTGCACATGTTGGGGCAGGACAGGAGATGGACCACCTCCACCACCTCAGAACCCTAACCAGGATATTCTAGACGTCCTTCAGAATCTGATTGGGGTGATTCAGCAAAGACTTCCACCCATAGTTCTGCAGCCAAAGCAACAGATTCTTGGAAGGGGAGCATAGACCCTAGGAGATGATAGAGCAGTTGGCAAAGAGAGAAGTAGGAGTCCTCCACCTAGGCTTGTTGAGGGTCATGGTGATCATGAGGTTGAGTTAGTTCATCAGTTAGAGGTACCACCAGAGCATGGGATATGAGTCAGAGAGAGACCCCCTAGAGATGTTGGAGTTACGACTCCAGCCACCCTTGTTTTTGGGATCCACTAATGGGTCAATAGCAGAGGCCTGGTTATAGAGTTTATAGCGATGCTTTGGATTGTGCCCTTACGAGAGTAATCTAAAGGCGTGACTTGCAGTCCATCTTCTACGGGAGAAAGCCTCCACTTGGTGGCAGTAGGAGGAGTCCATTGGAGGAGTGGATATTGACACACTCACTTGGGAGTCTTTTGTGGCTCATTTCCAAGAGAGATACAGCGAAAACTTTAGTGGCGATTATTCACCATTTGGCGAATGTCACCTATTGGCAACCTGCAAATTGGAAAATATTTTTCACATATGGGATTGACCCTATTGCCCCGCATTTATTAAAATTGGGTCCAATTCCTGGGTCCATCGCCCAGCGGTTTATTAAATTTTATCCATTTCTTTCACATTATCGTCAATGGCATATACGTTTTGGGCATGATATATTTTTAACATTCACCTATAATTTCAACACGGCCCCAAATGGATGGCCTATATTTTCCAATAGCTATATATATATATATATTTTTAGGCGGCCCCAACTTCACCAACCATTTTACAGATGTGTGTCTCAAACCGATGGGTTTTCACCACCTTTATTAATCATACTAAGGCATTGGACGACCCATAATTTCCTAGGAAATAACATAAGACATGTTATAATTACGTGGGCTTCGCCAAATATTTAGACACCGACCTAATACCTCCCACCCAATTCACCAAAACAGATTAGTATAAATAAATTCATACATCAGTATTATTGTACACAATTTGGATTGGTTCAATTTGATCGATAGCAAAGTTCAGACTATTGAGTCTTGACTACTTTGGCAAGTCATGACTACAATTGAATTTGAGGAAAAGGTAAGTGATTATTATTCTGCGACTATGTAAACATTGTATATTATAGTTCTATTGTCATTTGTCACTTCTTCAACAAGTAAACATTTTTTTTTTACTAGTAGGCTAGTAGACTTTATTTCATTGAAGAATTGAGATGTCGAACAAGAATAAGGGTAAGGCTCCAGCATATGGGGAAAGCCAAGAGAGGCCAACAAAATGTAGAACCTTATCATCGTACTTTGGTCATGGTGTTGGAAATGTTTCTAGCCAAAATTGGGAAGCTACTTCATCACAAGAAGATTTTCAAGATTCACAACCTGAGGCTGAACCTACAAAACATATTGAAGAAGTCAGCAAACTTGATATCTCAGATCATGATGAACTTTAAGAAGATTTCTAGTTAAATACCCAGACTAGCCATAATGATATAATCAACTTGGATGAGACTGAGAATGTCAGAGAAGATGATGGTGCAAGGAAGAAAAGAAAATACAAATCAAAGAATGATAGAATGTGGGATCTGTCGAGGAATTTTCAAGTAGAATGGGTGTCAAAGTATCCATTCATTGAACTAGTGGATAATCCAATTGAAGGGGAGCCTCTGGTAGAATGTAGATGTAAGATTTGTAGCCAAATAAATAAGAAGTAAAAGAGGTTGCAGCTAAAAATTGACACCATAGAGAAGAATATGGGTAAAGTTTACAAAAAGAAAACCATAGATGGAGTTTTAAAATCAGTGATAAGATGGAAAACAAAGGAGGAATCTCAGCATGTTAGGAATGCAGAATTATATGAATTTCAGCGTAATATAAAGATGAAGCCTGGTGAAGTTAAAGGATCTATTGAAGCTTGTTTTGGAAAAGCATTGGAAGTAGAACTAATGGGAAAAGTTGTTTAGTTAAGTGTTGTGTTTAATATTTTGAGCAAAGGTCATCCTATGACAGACTACCCATCATTGAGTGCTTTATTACACTTATTGAAAGTTCGTAACTATCCTAACAGTCACTAGTCAGTAAACAGTGGATGGGAATGGGCAAGTTGTCTTGCCGAGGTTGAAAAAGATTGTTGCTAAAATGAGGGATAATGCGACAATGGAAAATTTATTTGAACTAGGAAAGATTTCTCTAATTGAATATGGAGGTATAAATGACATGACCATTGCTAAAAAGTTAGTGTGTGTTGGAGCGGATGGAGCTTCAATAATGATGTAATCACCTAAAAATGGACCAAGATCAAACCAAAGCAAATTAGATCAAATCAAAGAAAATCAAGTCAAATCAAAGCGAATCAAGGACAAAATTGAAGTAATTGAATCACAATGCATAATTAGCCAATCAAAATGAAAATCAAGTCTTAATTTGAGATCAATCAAAATTGAGAGCATTTTAATCAAGTGCAATCAAATCAAAGTACAATTAAATCAATTAATTGTATAGTTTTGAATTAAATCAAATTCAACCCATTCAAAGGGTACATGGCTAAAATAATTCATTTAAATCAATTAATAAATCTTAATTACTCTCAACAACCACAAAGGAGAGGAAATTCAACCAACCAATGAGATTTAAGAAAAGGCATTCACATGGATCAAGCCAAATTCAATCTCAATCACTCAAAGTGAAAGAGAATCTAGTCTACTTGTCCCAAGCTTTGAGAACACAAACTTTGCATTGTCTTCAAAGGGTGGAACTAAAGACTCAACCAAGGTTTAATCATGATCAAACACAACTACACCCCCTACCATTGGAAAATCTATAAAAGGAAGACCAAATTCCTTCATTATCATCAACCACACATATGAGAATTGCATTGAACCTCTTGCAATTTGAGTTTAAAAAGGCATTTGAGAGCTTAATTAGCATTTACTTTGATATAATTTTTAGCTTTAACTTGTTTATCTTATCATTCTCATTCTAGGACTGTCATTAATGGAAGCTTGCTGAGAGCTTTGCATTAACATTCTTAGTTAGAGAGCCATAGGATGCTCAATTGATCATTAATTTTCTAAATACTTGCTCTATTATGGTTTAATTTAGTTACTATTTCATATATTATTGATGATTAACCTTAATTCTATGAAGATACTTTCCCTAGTATATAAAATGGCACCCACAGTGGGGCTCTAAGCCTCATTTCATCATTTTCATCATATTTTTGTATGCTTGTATTTTCACTTTTCAGTGAATTTTCCGCAGAAAATAGGTGAAGTCATGCGTACAAACAATTCAGTCACGCCTATAGTCATTCTGATGACGCTTGAGATTACTGTTCTAACGCCTAATAGTTGATAACTCACGCTTGATCGATCACTTCTCTTCAGTCTTAAATTCTTTCTATTCACCTGCGAGATAGATGCTCATGCCTGTGAGATAAATTGTTCAGCCTTTGCTCGTAAAGTCATGCCTGTGACTTAAGAAGTGTCACACATCTACTATTTTTTATCGCTCATGATAGAACTTTGCTACACACTTTACAGAGGCAATCACGTCTAGTATCTGCTAATTCACACTTAGTACTTGTTAAATTGTCACTTTAAGTAAATCATTTTACGCAAATTTTAATATTATTTACCTTAGCAATGAATTGTTTATGCTTGATTAAATTTCAATGTCACCTGTGTCACTGGAAAGTGACGCTTGCTATCATTAAAGTTACACCTGGTAATAGTTTGATCACGCGTATTAGTTGGACAATGTTGCTTACTGTCTATTGTCTTAATTTGCTATCAGATTGATCAATTCAATTATTTAACTCTTTGTCTGTATGTTTTTACTGTAAATGAGCCAGCATAGAAAGGTCCAAAAACCAGAGAATAAATTTAATCAAGAGGGCAAAGCTTTGGCTAAAAAGATCAAGAGGGAGAACTTTGAGCATATTAAAGCGGTTCTTGAGGAATCACAAGAGGAAGAAAACCAAGTATATCAAAATTATCTTAAGGTTGTAGATGCTTACAAGACAAAATTTGTATCTCTCAATTGGATTTTTACTACTTAGTTCAAGCTTTTCCTTAAAAATTTGCAAATAAGGTGCCTAAGGTTCAATACATAATTCTTTGTTTCTTCAATTTCGATTTGGTTGCCTTCATTGTGATTGTTGGTGTTGACTAACTTGCTGGTGCAAAAGCACATTTGGAAGGAGCTATTGCCAAGGTAAGGATAAAAATAATGAAATCACTCAAAAATGCCCCTAACTTTGGTTAGCTTCAAGGAAAAGGTAAGCCTCAACTAGTCAATATTTTCTCTTAAATTGTGGCATTGGTGCATTTTAAAATCTAGTAATTACGAAAACCTCTCTTTGTTTGAAAAGTTTATCATTTAGGCCTATGCTCTTCACTTCTTCTAGTGAATCAAAATGCCAAAGGTGTTGAACTTTTTGATTAATAAGAAAGGTTAAGGAATCAAGCACATAAAATCAAAGCCCCTTGTTTGTGGAAGAGAGTAGAAATACTCAAATCCCTATAGTTAGTGGGTGAAATCAATTGAACATTTCTAATTGTGTTTGGGAACTAAAGGAAAATTTAGGGATATGCTCTTCACCTTTCGGTGAACCAAATTCCCAAAAGCTTACTTAATTCCATTTTCCTTGCTTTGAATGAACATGCTAGAGAATTAGTGGGCTCGCCTCTGAGTTTGCCTTAATGAGGCCGGTGAGAGGGACAGCCCAAAGTGAGATACACTCGCTTTTGCTACGGGAATCCAACCCACTATAAAACAAAACACATGCATCCTTAATGGGGTGTGTGACAAATGGATTTTAAATTTTTTGAACTTCCTCTAGTAGTCCTCACGGATTGCGCCAAATCATACTTTTGTGCGTGTGGGAAGCCCCTTAACATACTTGGGGGATGAAATTTTAAGATCTATTTGAACAGAATCTATATTAAATCCTTGATAAAATAGAAAGACCACCTTTTAGCGCCATGTTTACGAACCAAATCTTGTGCTAGGTAGGTGCTTGAAGTGTCTTTTTGTGCAAAACCCATGATAACGTTCTTCAAAACAAACATTTTGTGTTAAGTGGGTAAAAAGAGACAAGTGAATGCATGATTATTGTGTTTGAAATACATAAACAAGTGAGAGATACATCCATTGAAAATTCATTTTATATTTTTAAATATCTTCAATATAAAATTAACAATTCTCAAATCAAGGACCATTCCCAATCAAACCCTTGTTGTATGCCAGTTTCCACATGGTCCCACACATATAGGGTATCATTACAAGGAGATAGCACTCTTGTTGCAAATCAAGGACAAGAATTTGAATACCAAAGTCTTTTCAAAGATTGTAATCAAGAAGAAATTTTTCCAAACCTATTTGAACAAAGACTTGGAGGGATGGATAGAAATTTGGCATATCATAATCACAATACCAATAATGCCAATCATAATTCCAAAGAAACACTTGAGGAAAGGGTTGAGAGAGCTGCCCAAGACCTAGACTTCCTAGAGGTTATGGAGAAATTGATAGATACGGATAAGGAGAACTTTTTCCTAAACCTAGCCCAAAAGGGAGTAAAGCTACCTTATGATTTTGATATTGACCAACTCAGGAAAGACCAATAGCAAGATGACCCCATGAATTTTATGAATAGGCAGATAAAGGCCTTCCAAGAACAAATTGATACCATGAAGAAGGCAACCGAGCCTAAGGCCTTTTCCATTGAAGCTTTGTGTCCTTTCCCTTTCGACAAAAACTTAGCTATGGTATCTTTTCCCTTCAATATCATTTTTCCTAAATACGATAAGTACATGGGTAAAACAGACCCATAGGATCATTTAAGAGAGTTTTGTGCCCTAAGTGTAGAGTTAATGCATAATGATACATATCTGATGAGACTCTTTCCTAGAAGCTTAGAAGATCCCGCAATGGAGTGGTTTTCAAAACTAACCCCAGGAATAAAGACCTTTGAGGAGTTGGCCTCCAAGTTCGTAACCCATTACTCTTATAACATTAAGCACGAAATCACAATGCTCAATTTGTGTGATACAAAATAGAAAGATGGAGAGTCCTTCTTAGGATTCCTACAAAGGTGGAGGACCATTTTCGCAAGGTATCCACGAAGTATCCCCGAGAAAGAGAAGATGGAAATCTTCACCAACAATTTGACCACATAAATGAATTATAGATTACAACTTCAATGTCCCCCAACATTTGAAAAACTCATCAAAAATGGGATCAAGATTGAATATGTTTTGGTCAAGAGAGGTGAAATCAAATTATTTAAAGATAACAAATCCAACAACAACAACAACAATGATAACAAAAATAACAATAATTATGTGCCTAATTATTTCAATAATCAAGGGTCCAATAATAACAATGATAAATCTAAATCATGGATAAAGAATAACAACAAAAACCTTGTGAATGATGGAGTTGTGGAGGCACACAACTTGAAGTCAACCCCTTTTATCCTACCATATGGAGCTAATTCTTCAAATAATGTTAATCAATCAAACAAAGCTCCATATAATGCCAATAATTCCAATAAAATTCCAACACTTCCAACAATAATGCTAAAGGGGACAAATCAAAATTCTCCTACTCCAATTATAATAAAAATAAATTCACCTACTTAGGTGAACCTTTGGAGAATGTATTAAGGACCTTGGTTACCAATAATGTCATCACATTACCCAATATGAAAGATTATGAACTTGAAGTTAAACCTTTTGGTGGAATGAGTCCCGTCACTGTGAATATCATCGAAATAGAGGTCACCCAACAAATGAATGCATGAGGTTAAAACACTTGGTGCAAGATTTAATTTACAAGGGAACCATTCAAATTGAAGGGCCTCCAAATAATGGAGATCATACGGCCTTCAAAAACCCCTTTTTGAATCATGAAAAGGGTGAGTCATCAAATGCTAATCAAAATCAAAAAAAGGGCAATGAAAAAGTGAACTTTGCTCATACCTATGATAACACAATAAATACTATAAGAGAAGAGGATCAAACCATAAATGTTATCATAGTGAAAGATAAGTCAAGGGAAGTATCATCAAATGTTGTCACTAGGGGGCAAGCATCAAAAATTATCCTACCTACCAATGCTCCAAAGATTGTGTTATCAAACCAAGCTTCAACCTCATCATCAAAACAATATAACTTGGTTGATCAATTACAAAGAACTCCTACTCAAATCTCTATTCTTGAGCTGCTCAAATTATCACCCATTCATAAGGATATCTTGGAGAAAGCCTTGTTGGAAACAAATGTGCCTCTAAATTTGGAGGTAGACAAATTCCAAAATATGGTAGGGCACCTAATTTCACCCCATTTCCTATCATTTTTGGAACAAGATGACATGTCCCTTAATCATCCTCAAAATATGCCCTTACACATAGAAGTGTTGATTCATAAGCATAGGGTAAAAAGATTCCTTATAGATGGAGGAGCCGGCCTAAACATTTGTACCCTTAACTTGGTGAAAGCCCTAGGATTTTCTGAGGAGGCTATTGACCCTAAGAAAAAAATAACCATAAAATCCTATGATGATGAAGAAAGAGCCTCAAAAGGAGTCATAGTATTACCCATTAGAGTTGGTCCCATGCAAAAAGAGACCATATGTCAAGTGTTGGACTTAAAGTTGACTTACAATATCTTGTTAGGAAGGCCATGGATCCATGAAATGCAAGCCGTTCCTTCAACTTACCATCAATGCCTAAAATTCCCATATCTAGGGCAAGAGATAATGGTAAGTGGGGATTTGAACCCATTCCAATGTTGTAATAATGTCAAGCCTATCAATGACTCCTTGGTTCCACACAATACTGAAGGGTCTATACCTGATCAAATGGAGCAAGGTCAAAGTTCTAAGGACATCCCTTTATTGAAAGGGAAAGAAAAGATGGAAGAAGAAGTTGTTATTAAAGATACACCAAAACTCATTAACCTAACTACATCGACTAAAGGAAAAGAGAACGTTAATGAGGATAACATTATTGAAGAAACAAAAGAAGACCCTACCAAAGCTATCCAAGTGTACACTAAAGAGGCCCATTATCAAAAGATGGAGCAAATGATGAAAAAAATTTATAAGCAATGTAAGATCAAGCAAAATGGATTAGGTGAATACTCCCTATCTATGATGGACCTACCTTTATCACCCAAGTCCTTTGGAAAACCTCCAAATCTACCCCATAGATATAATGATAATGTTGTGAGGGAAAGTACACCATCCACCATGGATGAAGAAGATAATGAAATCCTAAACTGGTTATACAAAGATGAAGAATCAAGTGCCCACATCAAACATATCCAAAATATAACCATTCCCACACATCAATATGGGAAAGGGCTTTCAATCATGCAAAAGATGGGGTACAAAGGTCAAGGACCTTTGGGCACAAAGACTGAAGGGATTATTGAATCCATAGAATCAACATGGTGAGATTCCAAAGAGAAAGCAGGAGTAGGGTATCTTGAAGAAGGTACACTCAAAAACATTACCCCAAGCTATATGATCAAATATTACAATTAGAATCTCATAGTGATGAGGATTCTAATGAATGGGAATGGGATACCCTATCAGATGAGTCATGTCAAGATAAGGGTATTGATGTCATTCATACCTATGCTTCTACCAAAGATAAAGGACCAATAGCAGAGTCAAATTCAAATCAAGCATCTAGTTCTAGTCAAGTGATCCTAAACGATGTGCCAAGCATAGAAATAGAGATAAATCAATGGGTAGGCAAACCATACATTCCTTCATGAAGACCTACTATGGAAGAATCAAATGTTAGGTTTAATCCACATGATTTTTATCCAACAGAAACCCTAGAGGAGTCTAGTGAGGAGGACTTTTATCCTTCTTCTTTAGAAAATTTAGAGGAAGCCCATGTTCGAGATTTTCAAGATACAATGTATGAACCCTCCAATAATGAGATATACACCCTAAATACAATTGAAACAAACCCAAGTGTTGACCCATTAACTTTCATCCGCCCAAACTTAATTGAATGGAATGTCATTGAACCAACTACCTTGCCAATTTTCTTAAATGACAACATGGTGTCCCAATACCTCAACGTGGTTGAACCTTCTTCTATCATAGAATATCAAGAAGAAATGATCAAAGGGAGCATCCAAACTTTTGATCCGAGAAAAAATGAAAAAAATAGAAAAAGAAAAAAATCAAGTGTTGGAAACCACATTGTGGCAACATTAGATCAAGAAAAAAATAAAGAAATAAAGGATGTTTCCAAAGGTGAAAACCCAACTGAGGCACCTAAGGAAGGGAGTTTGGATGCTCTACCAGAACATTATGAAGAAAGATCTCTGATCTTAATGATGAACTACAACTGATTTAGAACCTGAATGGAGAATCTGTAATTCAAGATTACTAAGGATTTGCTGATTAGATATGCAAGATGATTAAATCAGTATTATGTTGTCATTGATGTCAACTAGCTTGACAATACTTATCTTGTAAGTTACTATACTAACACATCTGAAGAAAGGAGAAAGAGATGAACAAAAATATCAACATGAGGAAGATGTATACATCATATGAGGATAAGGAATACAGTATGTAACTTGTTGATGAGTCTATGACTTGATGAAATTGACTTTATTATGTTGCATTCATCTATGATGAAGAATAGAGCTAAAAGACACAAAGCAGTGTTGTTGGTAAATAAAGCATTCCAATATACACCAATGGAATGTAGTGTATACCGAGTTTGTGTTCACTGATGCATTTCTTTGTTAACTGAGCAAAATAGAAAGGAATTAAATGATTAGTTTAGCCGATAAGGTGATGAGTTGTAAAGTGTATGAAATCAAGGTAATAGATAAGGTTTGTTATGAAGATCGATGGCTAACATAAATCAAAAGGGATCTAATGGAACATATTGAAACGTGTTACTGACACATTAGCCGAGGAAGCTTAAAGTAGAAAAATCTATGAATATGATTAAGCGACAAAATTTGATGGAGGAAAAGAAAAGGATTTACTTGTCTATATAAGAGACATTGGTTTCATTGTTGAAACATTTCCGTAGGAAGAAGATACTACAGAATTATCATGTGAACAAGTTTTCATGCATTTTGATCATACTGGTTAATGAGAACCCAGTTGCAGACCAATTACCGAGCTACAAAGAGTAATTACCGATGAACAATAAGTTGATATAGTATTGAATCTGAAGTGGTATATTGATCAGAAAGATTTGAATGAGTTGAACATTGATTTGTAAACTGAAATTGAAGTTGTTTCAAGGAAGATCATCTACTATTACATATTTAACCATTATACACAGTCAAATATCTTAACCGAGTGGACTATGAAAGTCTTTTTGATGTTTCATTCATAGAGTGAACATTGTTATCCTGTCAACCCTAGAGTGACTGCTAGTTGGACGATAAATTCTGGTCTAAAATCCTCTAACAAGGTCACACCTAGTAGTGTGTATGTAACATTTAACAGGGTTGGGTCTTCACCAACCTCACTTCAAAAGAGTGAACAATTTTGGGTTGCCAGTCCCAGGTGGTTTTTCCCTTCACAGGGTTTCCACATTAAATCTCGTGTCATGTGTTGATTGTGATATTTGTTTGTTATCATACTTTGCATATTACATGTCAGATTTAATCGGTAACTGCTATAAGTTTTAGACTAACAATCGGTAAAAACATAGACACTGAAAATATTTTATGTTTACTGAGTAGCAAAAATTGAAGAATTTATTTTGGATTATACATTCTAGTTTGGGACACTGGATAACTGATTTGCCCCCCCTCTCAGATATTCTAACAATTGGTATCAAAGCGGTGGTTGCTTAGAATAGAGTTTTAAGGATTCCAGCAAAAAGGTCACAAGATGTATAAGAGGGAAGTGCCAAAGCTAAATAAAGAGAACTTTGCAGTATGGCAAAGCCGGATGAAGTTGCACATATCTGGAATTGAGAATTCTGCACTAGAACTAATGGAGAATGGCTACATTGAACCGACACCAGGTCCCTTGACACTTGATCAAATGAAGGATAGGCATGAACACAATATTACTATGATGGAACTTGTTGTTGCCTATACCGATGCCGAATTTGAAGACATTAAGGGATGCACAACTGCCAAATCCATGTGGGATAACCTGACTCTAATATATAGTGGAGATGCGAATGTCAAGAGAGCTAGAGCGAGGTCGATTTGATGATATGAAGATGAAAGAAGGTGAGAACATTGTGCAATACAAAAATAGACTGAAAGAGGTAGTACATTCTATTAGAGCATCTAGTGGAGTTATTGACGATGAAACAGTGATAAGCAAGATTATCATAACTTTGTTGCCAATTTATGCGATCAGGATCTCTGCAATTCATGAAACAAGAGCTACATCCAATCTTACTCTTGACACACTGATTGGTAATCTTACAACCTTTGAATTGAATAATTTTGAGAACAATGTTGTACCTTCTATTGAATCCACTTTCATGTCTTCTTTGAAGATTGGTAAGTCTAGTAGCAGGAAGGATAAGAACAATGACAGTGATAGTAATACCAATGATGAACTTGATGAGCTTGAAGCTCTTATGGCCAAAAGATTGCCCAAAGGTAAAGGAAGGTATAGAGGCAAGCTACCCTTAGCATGTTTTAATTGTAAAGAAGTTGGCCACATCACTATTAGATGTCCAAATAAGAAGGATGATGATAGATCCAAAGACCGATCCAAAGGAAGCTATGGGAGAAGAGTCAATAGAGGCTATCGACACAACAACAGAGATAATCAAGATAGCTATGACAAAGGGAAAAAGGTATGTTACATAGTCAAAGAATTTGAATTTGAATCTGACACTGATGATGATGTAGAAGTAGTATTTGTTGCTATGAAAGATGATTCAGAGGAATAAGAGAAACATGAAGAAACAACACTAATCTCTAAAGTAAGCAGAAATGATATATGGATCATAGACAGTGGCTATACACATCATATGACTGGTGATATAGAGAAATTTTATCTACTTGATGAATATGATGGAGGATCTATTAGAATGGGAAATGATGCACCTTGTATAGTAAGAGGTAAAGGTTCACTGATGATTAATGATAGAATAAAATGTGAAAATGCATATTGGGTAGATGGAATGAACTATAATTTGTTAAGTGTGGCACAGCTGAATAACTTAGGCCACCAACTTGCTTTTGAGAGCAAAAAGGTAAGAATCTATGATAATGGAGGAAGACTTGTCGAAACCAGTACACAATCCAAAGGTAATCTATTTTATCTTGATATTGAATAGTCTTCTTGTTTATTAATGAAGGATGAAGATGAATGGTTGTGGCATAAGAGGTTATGTCATGTGAATTTTGATAACATGATCAAGATTAGTAAGAAGAGAAGAGTTAGAGGGTTGCCTAACTTGTCAAAACTGGATCATGCTATGTGTCATGAATGTCAGAAAGGTAAGATGACTAAGTTTAGTTTTAAGAGAAAAGAATACTCAACAAAGAAGATACTTGAGTTGGTTCATACTGACCTATGTGGTCCTATGAGAACTCAGAGCTATTATAGTGATAGACATTTTATTCTTTTTGTTGATGACTATACTAGACTGATGACTGTTATGTTCTTGAAAGAGAAATCTGAAGCTTTTAAGATGTTTAAGTGGTATAAGGAAAAGGTAGAAAAAGAGACTGGAAAAGAATTAAAATGCTTAAGATCTGATAGAGGAGGTGAATTTATCTCTGATGAATTTACTAATTTCTATAATGAGCATGGTATTAAGAGACAGGTCTTTGCACCGAGAACACCTCAGCAGAATGGGATTGCTGAAAGAAGGAACGGGTCAATAATTGATTGTGCTAGAACACTGATGATACAAAAAAATGTTTCTCAAACATATTGGAGAGAAGCTGTCAGCATAGTTTTATATGTGCTTAACCAAGTAAAACTAAAGAAGGACACCAACCAGACACCTTATGAGCTATGGTTTGGACACAAACCTACTGTAAGTTATTTCAAGATTTTTGGAAGCAAATGTTTTATTCAGAAAGATGAGAGAAATGGGAAATTTGATTCTAAAGGTGATGAGGGAATATTCTTAGGATACTCTACTAAGAGTAAAGCATACAAATGTCTGAATAAGGTTACAAATAAGATGATTGAAAGTACTAATGTCAGTTTTGATGAGTTTGATGACAAGAACATAGAAGAAAGGAAGGAATCAAAAGACTATGGTAGATTCAATTACATTGAACTTCCTGATTATCTACCGAAGTTGCAATCTGTGATAACCGGTCAATAGGACAATAACCCCAAGGAACAAGAAAGGGAAACTGACAAACAAGATTGTGCTACCGAGCAAGCACATGAACCTGAACAAGATGAACAAGAAAGAAGAAACTAAGTACTGGCTAGTTTTGTTAGAAGACATCATCCTGAGACAAATTATTGGAGACAGACAAGCTAGCATGCAGACTAGAAGCAAAACAAGACAAGGAACATGTCTAGTTTGTGAATTTGAACCAAAGAATGTGAAAGTTGCATTAGAGAATGAAGAATGGGTTAATGCAATGAAGGAGGAAATAGAGGAAATAGAGAAAAACAAAACTCGGTCCTTAGTACCCCAACCTAAAGATAAGAATGTTATCGGTACTAAATGGATATTCAGAAATAAACTAAATGAAAATAGTGAAGTGACAAGAAATAAAGTGAGATTGGTGTGCAAGGGATATGCACAAGAAGAAGGCATTGACTATGGTGAGACATTTGCACCTGTTGCTAGATTGGAAGGAGTTAGAATGCTACTTGCATAGGTTGCACACAAGAAATTTAAGGTTTATCAAATGGATGTGAAGTCGGCATTTTTGAATGGTATACTTGAAGAAGAGGTCTACATAGAACAACCTGAAGGATTCGTTGATCCAGACAATAGAAACATGGTATGTAGATTACACAAAGATTTATATGGTTTGAAGCAAGCACCAAGAGCATGGTATGAAAGGCTACATACTTACTTGTTAAGTATTGGATTTGTAAGAACCAGTGAAAATAGCAATCTGTACATGAAAGGTGATACTGATGACACTATTCTTATTGCTGAAATTTTTGTTGATGATATTATTTTTGGAGGTCAAGATCATGTATGTAAATCTTTTGTTGATGACATGAGGAATGAGTTTGAAATTTCTATGTTCGAAGAGATTAAATTCTTTCTCGGATTGCAAGTGATTCAGAAGAGTGATGGGATATTCATCACACAGTCCAAGTACATAAAGGAAGTCTTGAAGACATTTGGCATGGAAGATGCTAAACCTATAGGAACACCGATGGCTACTGAAAGTAAACTAACAAAGGAAGATGAAACTACATAGGTAAACCAGACACTTTACCAATCCATGATTGGTAAGCTAATGTATGTAGTTCACAGTAGACCAAATATAGCACATGTTGTGGGAATTGTTGCTAGATATTCTGCTAATCCTAGAGAATCACACATGATTGCTACTAAAAGGATCTTAAGATACCTGAAAAAGATAGAGGATTATGGATTATGGTATCCCAAGGAAGGTAAGTTTGAGTTGAAGGTTTATACCGATGTTGATTGGTCTGGAAATGTGGATGACAAAAAAAGTACCACTAGAGGAGCATTTTTCTTTGGTGAAAGACTTGTAACTTGGACAAGTAAAAAGTAGGCTTGTATTTCTCAGTCTATAGCTGAAGTAGAGTATGTTGTTGCTGCTACTAATTGCTCAAACATTGCATATATCAGGCAAGTATTGGAAGGAATGAATGAGGTAATCACTGACCCAGTGATTATATACTGTGACAAAACAAGTTCTATTAATATCTCAAAGAATCCAGTGATGCACTCTAAGACAAAGCATATATCAATTAAGTATCACTACTTAAGAGAACAAGTGCAAGAGAAGCAAGTGAAGTTAGAATTTGTTACATCTAAAGAACAACTTGCAGATATCTTTACAAAGCCTCTATCGAAGGACACATTTGAATATTTGAGGACTAGACTTGGGGTCTGTCCCCTATCTATTGGTCACTAATGTGATCTGGATGTTGCATCAACTTAAAATTATCAGAAGATCACACATGTTGATGCAGCATAGTTCACACTTTGGATAATGTTCAAGGTTGGGATTAAGTTTGAAGAACTAAAATAGATTGGGATATCAGTATACAAAGATACAAAGATTGTATTGGACAATAAAGAGCTACTTAGCTACTACAAGAGCTGATTATTTATTTGTTTCTTTGGCATTTTTGTCAAAGGGAGAGATAAATAATATGAAAAATAAAAGGAGAGATATGCATCGATGAGAACTATCTAAGGGAGAGAATGACAAAGCTGATTTTTTTTATGGTGTTTAGTAACATAGTGATTAAACATATTAAGCTAGGGAGAGCTTATACATCATTTGATCATAGAGTTGTAGAATACATGTTTGGTATGTGTATGGTACATTTCATATTGCTTGAGTTGCCATCAATGCCAAAGGGAGAGATTGATGAACTACAACTGATTTAGAACCTGAATGGAGAATCTGTAATTCAAGATTACTAAGGAGTTATTGATTAGATATGCAAGATGATTAAATCTATATTATGTTGTCATTGATGTCAACTAGCTTGAAAATACTTATCTTGTAAGTTACTATACCGACACATCTGAAGAAAGGAGAAAGAGATGAAGAACATAAATATCGACATGAGGAAGATGTATACATTAGATGAGGATAAGGAATACACTGAGTAACTTGTTGATGAGTCTATGACTTGATGAAATTGACTTTATTATGTTGCATTCATCTATGATGAAGAATAGAGCTAAAAGACACAAAGTAGTTTTGTCGGTAAATAAAGCATTCCAGTATACACCGACGGAATGTAGTGTATACCAAGTTTGTGTTCACCAACGCATTTCTTTGTTAACTGAGCAAAACATAAAGGAATTAAATGATCAATTTAGGTGATAAAGTGATGAGTTGTAAAGTGTATGAAATCTAGGTAACAAATAAGGTTTGTTATGAAGATAGATGGCTAACATAAATCAAAAGGGATCTAATGGAATAGATTGAATGTGTTACTGACACATCAGCCGAGGAAGCTTAAAGTGACAAAATCTATGAATATGATTAAGCAGAAAAATCTGATGGAGGAAAAGAAAATGATTTACTCATCTATATAAGAGACATTGGTTTCATTGTTGCAACATCACCGGAGGAAGAAGATACTGTAGAATTATTGCGTGAATAAGTTTTCATGCATTCTAATCATACTAGTTAATGAGAACCGAGCTACAGAACAATTACCGAGCTACAAAGAGTAATTACTGATGAACAATAAGTTGATATAGTATTGAATCTAAAGTGGCATATTGATCAAAAATATTTGAATGAGTTAAACATTGATCTATAAACAGCAATTGAAGTTGTTTCAAGGTAGATCATCTATTGTTACATATTTAACCATTGTACATAGTCAAATCTCTTAACTGAGTGGACTATGAAAGTCTTTTTGATGTTTCATTCATAGAGTGAACATTGTTATCCTGTCAACCCCAAAGTGACTGCGGGTTGGATGATAACTTTTGGTTTAAAATCCTCTAACAAGGTCACACCTAACAGTGTGTATGTAACCTTTAATAGGGTTGGGTCTTCACCGACCTCACTTCAGAAGAGTGAACAATTTTGGGTTGGCAGTCCCAGGTGGTTTTTCCCTTCACAAGGTTTCCACGTTAAATCTATTGTGTCATGTTTTGATTGTGATATTTGTTTGTTATCATACTTTTCATATTACATGTTAGATTTAATCGGTAACTACTATAAGTTTTAGACTGACAATCGGTAAAAACACAGATAGTGAAAATATTTTATGTTTACCGAGTAGCAGAAATTGAAGAATTTATTTTGGACTATACATTCTGGTTTGGGACACTAGATAACTAATTCACCCCCCCCCCCCCTCTCAGTTATTCTAACACTTAATTGAGCCAACAAAAAAGATAAATATTGGGTCAGAAATAGAGCCAAAGATCATCCACCTAGCAGCATCACTATCTAGCGAAGAAAGAATAGAATTCATCAAGTTCTTTAAGGAAAGACAAGTTAACTTCACATGGTCTTATGATGATATGTCGGGTTTAGACCCAAATCTGATAATGCATCATCTAAATATCAAGGAAGGAGCCAAACCTGTTAAACAAAAGCTAAGGAAGATGCATCCTCATGTAGCACTACTTGTCAAAGTGGAGTTAGAAAAACTATTGAAGGTGGGATTTATAAAGGCCATTGATTATGCACAATGGATCTCAAATATAGTGCCTGTATCAAAAGTAGAAAAATCCATCAGAATCTGCACAGACTTTAGAGACTTAAACTTGGCATGTCCTAAGGATGATTTCCCACTTCCAAGCATTGATGCCATTGTGGACTTAACAGCGAGATACTCTATGTTTTCACTCAAGGATGGATTTAGTAGATATAATCAGATAAAGATAGCACTAGAAGACCAAGATAAAATTGCCTTTACATGTGCATGGGGTACTTTTTGTTGGAATGTCATTCCATTTGGGTTAAAGAATGCAGGAGTGACCTATCAAAGAGAAATGACTATAATATTTCATGATATGATGCATAAGTTCATGGAGGATTATGTGGATGACATATTAGCCAAATCACACTCAAGAAAAGAGCACCTTCCAATTTTGGCAAAATTTTTTGAAAGGCTAGAAGAATTCAAAGTAAGACTTAACCCAAAGAAACGTGCATTTGGAGTCCAATCCGGCAAGCTAGGCTATATTGTATCTGCAAAAGGGATAGAGGTGGATCTCGCTAAAGTGAAGGCTATTATGGAAATGGAAGCACCTAAAAACATTAGTCAGATGAGATCTTTACAAAGAAGGATCCAATCCATTTGGAGATTTATCTCCCAATTAGCTGAAAAATGTCATAATTTCACCCAACTTTTGCATAAAGATACAATTTTCAAATGGGATGAAAAATGTGAAGAAGCCTTTAATCTATTGAAGAAATATCTCATGAATCCACCAAACTTGATGCCACCTATCAGAGGCAAGCCCTTGATCTTATACATTTTAGCAACAAAGAATTCATTGGGGGCACTTTTAGCACAAGAGGATGAAATAGGAAAAGAAAAGGAAATTTACTACATAAGTAGAACCTTAGTCAAATACAAGCTGAATTATACATTTATGGAAAGGGCATGCTTGGCTATGGTTTTTGCTTCCCAAAAATTACTCCATTATATGCTAGCCCACAAGATAAGGCTCATTGCCAAAATTGACCCATTGAAGTATCTACTTAGTAAAACAGCATTGAATGGAAGGCTAGCAAAGTGGGTGATGGTACTAAGTGAATTTGACATAGAATATGTTGATAGAAAATTAATCCAAGTGCAAGTTACTACTGACCAGTTAGCAGAAGCACCACTTCAAGATAATCATCCTATACAAGTGGAGTTCTCGGATTCAGAGATTGTGAATGTTGAGGCAAAAACATGGCAACTTTATTTTGATGGTTCCTACACTCATCATGGATCAGAAGTACACATACTTCTAATCACTCCTCAAGGCTCTACTATCTCTAAGTCTTATAAATTGCTATTCTCATGCACAAATAATTTAGCAAAATATGAAGCCTTGGTTATTGGAACCAAGTTGGCATTAGAGTGGAAAGTAACAGAACTAAAGGTTTATGGAGATTCACAATTAGTCATAAATCAAGTCAATGAGGAATATCAGATGAAAGATGACAAATTGATACCCTAAAAAAACATGGTGGAAAGTCTTAAAAATTATTTCATACTTATCACATTTGAACAAGTGCTGAGAGAAAAGAACAAAGCAGCGGATGCAATGGCAACTTTGGCTTCACTTCTACAGATGCCTAATCAGAGTGCCAGATATGAGTTCTTGGTAGAAGAAGTGGATCAACCTGCGTTTGACCCTACCCACCCTTATACCATTTTATTGCTAACTACAAATGAATCACCTTGGTATGGACCTATTTACACTTACTTGAAAGATCAAATCCTTCCCATAGGCCAAACCAGGAATCAAAACAAAAGCTTCATTCGCCAAGCCGCCTGATACACCATAATTTCTGAAACATTGTATCGAAAAAGTCTAGATGGAATGCTCCTTAGATGTTTAGAAGAAGAGGAATCAAACGTAGCCTTACGAGAAATCCATGAAGGAATTTGTGGGTCACACTCAAATGGATTAACCTTAGCTAAGAAACTTCTTAGGATAGGGTATTTTTGGCCTACGATGGAGAAAGACGCTTGTAACTTTGCAAAAACTTGTAGAAAGTGTCAATTCCATGGAAACTTGATACGTGTGCCCACATAAGAGCTTCATCCAATGACAACACCTTGGTTGTTCTATCAATGGGGTCTAGACCTAATAGGCATGATTTATCCACCATCCTTGAATGGTCACAAATTCATCATCACAACAACTGAGTACTTTACAAAGTGGGTGGAAGCTTTACCCCTATCAATTGCAATAGGAAACTAGATTTCTTTGTTTATCCTCAATCATATTATTTGTAGATATGGGATACCTCATGCTATCATAATGGATAATGCAAAGCATTTAAAAAACAAAGACTTAAAGGAATTATGCACCAATTTTTGCATGATTCATCATTCTTCTTCAATCTATTGCCCTCAAGGTAATGGACAAGCCGAAGCAACAAATAAAAATATCTTGAAAATTTTGAAGAGAACAGTGGACAACTCAGGGAGAGATTGGTACATTAAAATAAATCCGACCTTATGGGCTTATAGAATAAGCATAAGAATGCCAACAGGGGCTACACCTTTTTCCTTAGTCTTTGGAACAGAAGTGGTTTTGCCTTTAGAGGTAGAACTTTCATCTTTGAGGATATCTATGCATGGTTTGATAAATGAGGAAGATTATAGGGTTGCTAGGCTACAAGAATTAGAACTCTTGGATGAAAAATAGAAACAAGCATTTGATCATTTAAAGGTGTACCAAAATAGGATGTCAAGGGATTACAATAAGCACATCAAGCCAAGAACATTTTAAATAGGTGATCTAGTTTTGCAAGAAAATCCTAAGAATCAAGAAGAAAGGGAAAAGAAAGGAAAATGGGAAGCAAACTGGTTAGGACCATTTCTCATTGTTGAAAATTTTGGGACCGGCACCTACAAACTAGCAGATTGTGATGGCGAAGAAATACAAGAACATATTAATAGCATACATCTAAAGAAGTTCTATACATGAGGTAGAAGAAAGAGTATAAAGAGTATCAGATGAAGAGCATCATAGTTATTGTACATAGTGAAAAGAGATCCTAAAAATACCAAAAACATTTGAAAAGCAGAAAAAGCACAAAACATTTGAAAAGTAGAAAAGATAAAAAATAGTGGAAAATTAAGCATGAAGAAAGAAAAAACATTCATATATGATGTGAAAAAAAGAAAAAAAAATTGAAAAAAAAGAAGAATACAAAAAAATAAAAAATAAATAAAAGTGCCTTGGTAAAAACCTAGCAAATAGGCGCCTTGGTAGCAAAAAAAAGAGAAAAGCTTTAAAAATAGAAAAAAGAGCTAGATCCATTCAATCAATGAAAACTTGGTAAACAAGTACCATTGAAAGTCCAAGGCATTCGCATACCTAGAAGGTCACCTTGTAAATATTGCATTCACCAGCATTTGTATATATTGCATAATAAAACCCTACAGTTGCATTTGCGAGTACCTCAAGATTTTGGTCACCTAATCTACAAATTGTCCTAAGTGCCACAATCAGAATTATCTCAAACTATGGGAAATCTACTCAAGAGGAGAAAGGATTCATCAAAGAAAGCTTTATTCAATCAGAGAATCAATTCATCAAACTTGAAAGAGGAACACTTAATCAAATCTACACCCTAATCCAATTTGAGCCTAAAAATGCAAAATTTGATCCAAGAACTGACATGATCTTATCTTTATCATGATTAAAAATATGAAATGGATGGAACTACACTTGAAGTATGGATCTGAAAAACAATGCAAAAAAATTTCTAAGTGTTAACTCAATTGATGAAATCATTTCTTTCTAGCAAATTGATGAAAGTTTTAGACTAGACAAGCTATGATGAAAGGATGATATTTTTCTTGATTTCTGAATGACTGTCTTAAAATCAAAGTTTTAAATCATGTATTATTTGTCTAAGGATGTGATCATCAAAGAATCATCGAGGACTTGTACATAGGATAAAACTGATATTTCTGCTTGTTTACGCAAACAGATACCTTGGCTATTTTGATCTTCAATATCATAATACCAAAATCCACTTGCAACATAGAATCTGATAAAGTTGGTATTCACACTCTCATGATTGGCTTCAATCAATGATATTCGTACCGAAGAGAGATGGGAAAGAAAATAAAGAGGTGCAAAAAGTATTCATATCATCATAGTTGAACTAGTGATGGTTGTACTAAAATGGGATTCCAAAAATGCTCGATGATGAAAATAAGCTCCAAATTTTGAATAATGACAGTTAGCTGCATACATCTTAGATTAAGTGCATTGTATATATTGTTTTTCCTTTCTTAACTTAAATTGCAAGGGGGGAAAAGAAATGGGGGTTCAATTCAAACGTCTTATCCTTGATTTCAATCAAAAACATGTGAGATTATATTTTTCATTCATGCATAGCATTAATCATTATTCATTATCCATATATCAGAAAAAAGAGAAAAAAGAATCATTACTCATACATCATTTGCATACATGTAATTAAAGACAGAACTGCATACATCCAAAAACCCAAAAACATAGGGGCATTCACATTCATATCTTCATAAAATAATTTGTGTCCATACATTGAAAAACAAAGAAAAGCATGTCATAAATCCATACATCAATGCATCCATCTATCTATATCATAAAATAAGATAAATTGCATCCATGGCATAATCACAAGTAAATGCATCATAGTCACCATATAGCTGCATATAAAGATAATCTCATAAACTCATCAAGAGAGTCAAGGAAGTATATCATCATATAAGTGTTCATCAAATGATCTAGTACATCAGTATATAAACATACAAATGTCATGAAAGTGATACATCAAGTGTTTTGATCAACAAAACAAAATGAAACATGATACAAGGACATCAACAATGAGTAACTCTGTCGTCAAAGCATCAAGAACCCATAGCAGCACCCGATCCATCCCCAACACCTAATCCATCTGGACCCCTATCATCCTGTCTATCCTATGAAGGAGGAGTCTGAGAAGTGCTCGCTATGCTAGGTCTCTGAATCACATGAGTCATAAACTGCTACATCAAAAGAGCTACCTGATCCACTCTGCCAACAACACTAGATATATCTGTCCTCATCGACTGAACATCTCATGACAGGCTATCAATGCTAGGAGCAGCCTGTGAACTCTGTCCCATATCCTATGATGGATGCACCTGTGGAGGTACCTATTGAACCTGTGGAGGCACCTGTTGTGCTCAAACCTCATCCTGTTGTGCTAAAGCAACCCTTTGTAACTAAACTAAGGGATCCTATCCACTGAGAATTTATCGAGCAGCATCTATATGTACCTGTCTCTTTTGTCTCTATTGTCGATGAGCTCTATGTTGTCTATCCACTGCTTCTCTATGGAATACCTTAGCTACATCATCTTATCCTCTAGCTCTAGCCCTATCCCAGACATGTCCACCTCTCACTTGTGGTCCATCTCCTTCTCTACCAATAACCTGAGGTGCTCTATGTCCTCGCCATCTTCGATGTCTCCTACCACTGCCATCACCACCATCATCATCTCTCTCATCCTAGTCTAGGATTCACTCTACTAGATCAGTAAATTGAGGAAACCTATTTTGAGCCCACCAGTCTCGATACTCATGAGACATACTAGCATCTGCAACACCTGCAAGCATCTCACATCTGTAGTATGCCAAACCAACAATCTGATCACATGCAAACTGATAATCAATCAAAGGACCCCACATTGATAGCTTTGCCTATACACAAGCATATAATGTTGCACCCTATGGCATATCTTGTACTCTACCATACTAGCAAGACACTTGACCAAAGCAAAAACACTCAATAATAGTAGTAGCCCTTCCAATCATCCATTGAGGAGCAAACATATAGGGGAGCTCATCATCGTCCTCCCTCCATCACTCACATCCTATGTATGGCTGCCACTGAACCTGATCAAGATCATCAATCTGTTGGTACCAATACTCAAGCTTTCCCAGATGATGTTGGACAACCATGCCGCTATATAGAAAAGCATACGAAAATCCTCGACCATGAATCCTATCATAAATAGGCCTAATAATGGGAAGATGCTCCGATACCCACAACTGTAGAATCACTACACCTGCAGACAAAGAAGTGCTCTCTATAGAAAATCTCATGCAAATCATGATACAACTGAGCAAGAACATAGGAGCCCCAATTGAATCGTTGAGGCTGAGCAAGTAAATCCTTGAGGATCCTACCCCATCCAACTAAGAAACCATGACATCGTCAGTTGGGAAGTAGGAATCCACCGATAAGAGCACCAAGAACCGCTGGTAATGTCAGAAAAGAAGCAAACTATGGCCAAGTAATAGTATCATCATCTATAGTGTTGTCTCCAAACACTCATCTGCAGACTATGCTATCATAAATGGAATCATAATATACTAACTCTCCTCGGCAAGGAATGTGTAATAGTCTATACACATCCTCTGAAGTGATAGTCATCTCTCCAAAGGGAAGGTGGAAAGTATTGTGGTCGGAGTGCCATCTCTCTGCCACAGCAGTTAGAAGACCATGGTTCAGCTAGAACCGCGGCATGTCAAGAAGAAAACTGAGGTCAGACAACTCAACAACATGATACTCTGCCGGAGTCAAAGCCTGACTAAGATCAATAACCCATGATGCTATAGACCATATGTAAATAACAGGGAAGTGTGCCTGTTAGGTAAAACAAAGGAATCATATCAGCATACCATATCAAGGAATCATCTAAAGTCAATCAATTTTATCAAAAGTATCAAGCAATCACACCCAGTTCCATTTGTTTGTGTCTCTATATCCTGAGAACAAAGTATCAAATCAATCATATCAGTTTTTACACTAATTGATTTATCTTATCAGATTGACAAATCACATTTGTTGGTACCATTAGCCTGATATCCTAATCAATTATTTTGTCAGGTTTCACACGACACTTTATAATGCTAGGTGACATTGAATAAAGCCTAGGCGATAATGAAATTCTAGGGTTTAACACATGAAAAAATATATGCAAATTGGCATTTAAACCCTAAGGCTACACGACATCAAATTTTTCTCAAGAGAGAATAAAAAATTGTTAAGCGACAGTTTACTATGTGGAGGCATGAGTAAAAAGCATGGATGCGACACTTTACAGGCTGACATAACATTAAAACTATCCTACACGTGAAATAGAAAAATCAAAATAACAATGACATAGAAAAGATGCAATAAATGTGATAAATGAGCAATAAATGCAACAAGTTAGAAATGACTCACTGGAGGTTCGTAGTCAGGTGGTCTCCGATACCATCAACATCTCTCGAACTGATGCTCTCTGATAGGAACAACCATCTCAAAAATCAAAGCAAAACCAGAGCAAAATCTCAGAAGTCAAAAGTGAAAATGAATAGTAAATCAAGGTTTTTCAACCTATTTAAGCTAATTTGACCTAATTTAGAGGTGAAATTTTGACTTTGACCTATATTAACCTATCAGTTCAATCAGGCCAAATTGTGAATCATGGCATATCATTAATGTTTTTCAGAAATGAAAACATATTGAATCAATCAATCAATCAAATTTTTTAAATCAAGCATCAATATGTTTTATTTCTGAGGGGGCATACCATTGGAAATATCAAACAACAGTAATATTATCAACATCAACAATAACATCATCAAAAATCAAGAAACTGATCATCAGATCAAAGCGAAAGCTTTTATCAGGAAATTTTTCGTTAATCAAATGAATGGGGCATCACATTGAAATCAATCATCAAATCAAGTATCATATCAAGATTTTTCATTAGGATCAAACATCATATCAGGAACCATCATCAAAAGGACCATCATATCAGAATTATCATCAGAACCACATCAATTGAGAGTTTCATATCAATCATAACTGTATCAATCTCATATTAGAAATCAAGGATTGACAATCGAAAGACATCAAACAAACATCAAAGATCGACCATCAATGAATCAAAACCTATCATCAAGCAAGAACAAAGTATTCTTTGAATTGACATGCTTCGCACGTCAACTCAAAGAAGGGCATTTGTAATCACCTAAAAATGGACCAAGATCAAATCAAAGCAAATCAGATCAAATCAAAGCAAATCAAGTCAAATCAAAGAAAATCAAGGACAAAGTTGAAGTAATTGAATCACAATGCATAATTAGCCAATCAAAATGAAAATCAAGTCTTAATTTGAGATCAATCAAAATTGAGAGGATTTTAATCAAGTGCAATCAAATCAAAGTACAATTAAATCAATTAATTGTATAGTTTTGGATTAAATCAAATTCAACCCATTCAAGGGGTACATGGCTAAAATAATTCATTTAAATCAACTAATAAATCTTAATTACTCTCAACAACCACAAAGGAGAGGAAATTCAATCAACCAATGAGATTTAAGGAAAGGCATTCACATGGATCAAGCCAAATTCAATCTCAATCACTCAAAGTGAAAGAGAATCTTGTGATCTTTACCCAAGCTTTGAGAACACAAACTTTGCATTGTCTTCAAAGGGTGGAACCAAGGACTCAACCAAGGTTTAATCATGATCAAACACAACTACACCCCCTACCATTGGAAAATCTATAAAAGGAAGAGCAAATTCCTTCATTATCATCAACCACACATCTAAGAATTGCATTGAACTTCTTGCAATTTGAGTTTAGAAAGGCATTTGAGAGCTTAATTAGCATTTACTTTGATATAATTGTTAGCTTTAACTTGTTTATCTTATCATTATCATTCTAGGACTGTCATTAATGGAAGCTTGCTGAGAGCTTTGGATTAACAATCTTAGTTAGAGAGCCATAGGATGCTCAATTGATCATTAATTTGTTAAATAGTTTCTCTATTGTGGTTTAATTTAGTTACTATTTCATTTATTATTGATTATTAACCTTAATTCTATGAAGATATTTTCCCTAGTATACAAATGCAAGGCCATAGGGGCGGTCTTTGCACAAAGATACAATCTTCTTGTGACCCTACATTACTCCCATTCACTGCATGGCCCACAGATTGAATCTAGCTTTTGGAGTTTTCAGCAAGCATGCTCCAGTACAAAAAATTGAAGCTTTAATCAAAGAGCTCTACCAATACTTCTATCGAAGTCTAAAATGATTGAGGGACTTGCAACACTTTACCGAAGGACTAATTGATGGGAACAAGCTTCTTAAGGATAATGATACCAGATGGATCTCTTTGGATGGACCAGCACATCGAGTTTTTTAAAAATATCAATCATTCCTTGGTCTAATGAACTCAAGTCGTGACGAAGTAGGGAAACCAAAATTTCATGTGTTTGTGGCAATGTTAAGTAATGTAGAGACATTGTTAACATTAGCAGGTATTCTCTCCATGCTTGAGGAAATGAGAAATTTAATGAAAAAGCCCCAGCAAAGAGCTATGTATATTGCAGAATATGCTTCATTCATAAATTGACATGCGTGACGCTTGATAATCTCTATCAATTACGTGTCGATGATGTAAAATTTGCCAGCAGGCTAAAAATCACAAATTTGGACAATCCTGATAACTTTTTAAAAATCAGTTCAAATGGGGAGTTATGTGTAAAAGTTCACGGAGTTGAGATACCAATGCACTACTTTTCCATGATCGAGTCCGAGGAACAAGGAAAGGACCCCAGGAGGCGAGTATCAAGTATTAAAAGGGAAGACTTTACCAAGATTTTTGAGTCTATAACAGCTTCTATAAAGCACATTGCCTATAATCTTTCCTCACATATTAGAGCAAGATACCCTCTAGTCAAACTACTTGAATCCATGGCTATTGTGTTTCCTCGATATTGGAGTATGAACAATCCAAAAGATTTTAAAACTGGGCTACTAACTTTGATAGATCATTTATGCAAAACCAAAGAGTTAAATGGAGTAACTCTAAATGGAATTTTAGATAAAAATTGTTTGAGAGAGAAATCAGGTCATTTTTTACTGACAACGAGGGAACAATATAATATTATGCAGAACCCTCGTGAAGATGGATCGGTATCAAGGCTTTGGAAAAATCTAGCTGAGAGCGAATTGTTGACTGATTCAATATCAAAATATTTCAAGCTTTCTGATTTATGTCTGACCATGATATTGGGTTCAGTGGAGGATGAGAGAGTTTTTAGTGCTTTGGGATTCCTAAATTCAAAGCTAAGAAACAAACTAAACAAGAATCTGGAAAATTGCTTGAGGCTCTATACATCCAGGTATGAAGTTAATACTTTTCCTTACGAAAGGGCACTAAAATTATGGAGGAAGAAATGTCAGAGAAGAGGGTTGGGAAATATTTCAAACCAAAGTGGGACTGGGAGTGGGAATGCCAGAGACAATGATGTCATTGACTCATGTACTGGTACTACTACTGCTAGCGGTGAATATCAGTTAAGCGGTGGTATGCAGAGTGAAGAAAAAATATTGAAGAACCAAGGAAGCTATGAAGTTGATGGTGCTAAATCCAACAATCTCAATGATGATATGATGTGGTAGCTTGAAGTTGAACCATTGTAGAAGTAGCAAGTCCTAGGTATTTATTAAGCTTTTTCCTAAAGTCTACTGTCAGTTTCTGTATCTCATCATCAATCATGCATAATAGCATATTCCAACGTCAAAAACATGAATGTGGTTGATAATGTCATCAAGATTCAATTCCACAATTAATAATGGTTTTCATTTGCATTATTCAGCTCATATGGTACAATTCTTGACACTTGTAGATTTTTCATTATTTGTTTTGACAACATAGTAATTCATATGTTACAATTCTTAGAGTTAGAAATATTGATTCTCATTAATTTAATTACAAATATGATACAATGTAACAATTCATTCATTAATACTAGTAAGAACAAAACTCTGTGATTCTGTTTACAAAAGTCAATGACTCAATACCCATTGGCAATTTGGCACATTGCCCAATTTCAATTTCATTACCCTAAGCCAATGACCCTGAATTCCCTTTTATAGAAACAAGGGAGCAACAACAGCTTCAGGTCGATTTGCCTAATGTGAAGTGAGAAGTCTCAAAATCTAAATCAGTAAGACAACTACAAGTCTACAACATATCTACAAATTTAGTTGTACATTTCTGCATTTGGCAGGCCGGTTTGGTAAATTAGAATTGGCAATAGCATCTACAAGACTGCAACATTCATCCTATTCAAAAAACAAAGTTCAAACTTGTTACTTTAAACTCAATTCTAGACTCTAGTATTTAGGATAATATCAAAGATATATACTAAAGATATAGAGATGATTGAAACTGAAAGTACTTTCACATACTATGATTGATGAGATCAAGATGATTATGTCAGTTTCTTTAGTATGCTCCATTCTTCGTCAGTTGGAAGGGAAAAATTTGTGATGTTATAGTAAATAACCTGCAACCTCGTCAGCCATCCATACTTGGAAGAGTGAGTTGAAAGAAATGTTCCTTCCATTACTGCATTCAAATTTGTGAATGTTTTGATGCACTTTGCAATGCATTCATAAGTTCTATCCTAAGGAAGGTTGCCTAAATCATACATCACTATGTCCTCCAAAAAAAATTTGTAAGCTTCTCTTCCAACAAAATTTGTTGATGAGTAATCAGGACTCGGACTCAGCAAACCAAGAGATATCAATTTGATTGTTTTACTATTCATCTTAGCCAGCTTTGGCCCGAATAAGGCAACAATTTCTTCTACTTCTATTAGTTTCTGACATTTTTTTAAAATAGAGGTTGCCTTTATTGTTGCACCAATGCGGTCCTGAATTCCCTTGCTTGCCAAATGCCTGTCACTAGTTTTGTTGATTTCTTGCATAATCTGCTTTGCAATTTTTTGTCTCTAACAAAAACTTTTTTTCTTCTCAATGTGCTCTTTCAGCTTCCCAAAAACATCTGTAAGAGTTTCATTAAGTTCAAACCAATCACACAACCTATCACCAGACATCTTTATTTGGCCCCAAAAGAATTTTTTTATTTTCTTGACTGTATTATTTACATGGTCATTCAAGCTGTTTTCATAATTTTTAATTGTATTATTTGCCTTCTTTAGCTCTTCTCTCATTTCTAAGAACTGGTGTTCACTATCTTTTCTTATTTTCTCTACTTTCTCTTCCTACTCTTTTGCTTTCTCTTCCCACTATTTTTTTTTTACCCTCTCATTCTCCAATTCTTTCTTTAAGTTATTGGTTGCATTTCCCGCACTCTCCAAGTTTTTGTATAAACTTAATGAAGAGGCTTTTTCATCCTAATTTTTTGTTCGCTCTGTTCAAATTTTTCCCTCAAAGTTTTCATTTTTGCGTCCATATGTTCTTGTCGTCCAATTGCTTCTTTAGAGGATGAATTTTTTATCCTTCTCTCTAATTCTTTGCACCTATTTTCTGTTGCTTTCTCATTTGCCTTTACATTTTCCAAGTCTACCTTTAACTTATCTATTGTGCCCTGAAGCTTTCCTTTCTCTCTCTCCAACTTCATCACTGAAATGTAGACCACTTGGTTGGTCATTTTCAACACATTTATCTTGTCCACATTTTTAATTTTAGATAAATCCATTTGGAGGGTGCTAACTTGAAATTGAGATGGATCTAACTGACTCTTTGGTGGATTGTTATCTCTAGCTGGGGGCATAACAACCATGAATTTCATCATATCTTTATTTGGGTCATATGTGGGAAATAACTTGTTGGATGCAAGTTCTACATCATGAGCTACAGCAACTGCTTCCATCTTCATTGTCTTACTATGTTGTCTATTCCTATTTTTTGATTGTTCATAGTTAGTTACAAAATCATTGTAACAAAAATCAGGGTTTTGTGACACAATTGAATGTTTGAATGGTGAAATAGCACTTGCACTGATGTAGGAGCTTCCACCTATGTTGTCTGTGGTGCTGCTAATTACACCATGAGGATTAGCAACACCTTGACCCATTACAAGTGGAGTTTTTGGATTGTTCTGAGCCTGAGGGTTTTGTCCTAAAGGTTGGGAAATTGTTGGACTCATAGTCACCATTGGCATTTTTGTACCAATACTTGTCAAAACCTTTTGCTTCTTTACACTACCTTGATCTCTGGGAACAATTATTTTCATGTTTATCTGTAATGTCCTTTTCGAACCACTAGTTATAGCTGTACCCATGATATCCACAGTTGTGGGAGTGGAAATTGATTTAGATTGAATCTGAGTGCTTGGAACAAATGGAATTGACTGAGTTGATGAATTTGATGATTGAACTCCAAGCCCAAGGCCTGGTTTCTCACCATGTTTTGGTGGAGCTTCTGGGTTAGGTGCACACCAAACCTCTTGTCCACTAGGACCTAGACCACCAAAACTTGGGTAGCCCATTTTTTCTATAATATCTTCCCCTTTGGTATATTGAAGTTTTTTGGACACATCAACTCCTTTACTAATTGAATATACTTTACAGGATGTGGGATTCATAGAATCTTGGTCATGGTCATGGTCATCCCAATGATATGCTTCAAATGGATGCTCCTTATTCCACAATTCGTTAAGCATTGTATCCTCTTCCACATCATAAAGATCTGCAGAGGTCTTTGGCTCACCGAGATTCTTCCTCATTTCCCAAAAATTATAAATTTTGGTTCAAGTCTAATTATCATTAATACATTCATCCATTAGGTCTTTTGGAATAGATTTTGTAGATGGTTGAGTAGTTATTTGGTAGAAATTGTATGATGTCATGGCCTACACTTTTCCTTTCTGTTTGTGCAATGCCATTATTTGTGATGATAATTCCTGTATTGACATATTATTTTCAGCAGCATATTTCTCCATCTCTTTTTTGACCTCGTCCTAGGACTCCATGTTTTTTAATTTTTCAATCAATGGCATACTTTCATGTTGACATTTTCTTGCAGAGTTCCCATTCTCTCTAAGTTTTGTTCCAATTATGTTGAGTGGATCATACTACCAGTGACTGTCAACATCAAAGCGAAAAATTTAAAAAAGGCTTGTGCCACTTTGAATCCTCTTCTCTCAAATGTGAACCCTCCAAGTGAGAAAGGAAAGGAAGGAAATATCATTTTCTTTTGCTGACCATTAAAGAGTACATATGTGCTCTCCATCTACCATACATATTCCAATGCAAATACCCTCTTTGTTACATGTATTAGAAGTTTGTAGGGTTCTACCACTAAACCGTAAAACCTTAACATAGTGTACTCTTCCATTAAGTACTAGTCAGCCAATTGTAATTGACTTCCCAGTTGAATGCAATTTCTACAAGTAACAGGAAATCTAGGCATCAGAGTTCCTTTAATTTTATGGTACAATGGTGCCAAAAAGAAGTCTACAAAATTGTTGTAGTTCCTTCTGTTATTAATCATCCTTATGTGAGGTGTCCACTCATATATTGGATTTTGGCCCTGACTGCAAAGCTTGTTTGTTTGAAATATTGCACGATGCTTTGCTAAGAGAAGATAGCACAAGTAGGTTGTGAATCTAAATGTCTTTTGTGAACCTCTTTGAATCATTAGTAATTGATCTTGCATGCAACAAATAATGTGTTCAATAAAACAATATTTTACTGGTTCTTTTTCAAAATGAATATGAAAAAGCATTTCAAGAATGTTGGCACCCACTTGTTTGTTACTATCCAATCCCAAACAAAATCCTAGCAAGGAAATACTGTCATGTGCCCATGGCACAAAAATATCATAATCATAAGGAGGCTTATGATCTGGACTCAAACTATAACCATTTGTTATTCCTCTGATATAAGAATCTCTCTGTGTTACATCTAACTTTTCATAATCCTCTGCCAGCTTTCCCAGGTCAATGTGCACGTTTGAGTTTTGTTATTCAAACCCTAGGTTCAACAGACTAGCAAATTCGCTCTCGGTTATGGACAAAATTTCCTCCTAAGTATTTTTATTCACAATTTATTTTCTATTTTCATCATAATTTTCAACGCAAACCATGAAAATTTTTGGGTGAGGGAATACTTGAGGTAACGCCATGTGTGTCGACCCAGCAACCCACGGTCCAATTTTATTTGTCATTGCATTTATCACAGGGTTAAATGATTAAAATTTTGAACCTTTATTTGGATCGTTCCACTTGTTTTCAAGTGCAAATCTAATTTCCATTATTCCCTTATTTCCATGAATAACATGATCATAAATATCATGGAATAAATCAGTGAAACCTGGTGTTTTAAGAAGATTGTGGAATTCTAGTATCTGACTTGGCCTTTTACTTGTAGTATTATTCTTGATATTTTTTTTGCCCATCGTGGTAAGTTGGTAAGCGGTATCACTATTTACTTGTAGGAAAATTCAAATATTTATACACAGCTACAAGCCTACAATTTACAGGGGTGATTCAAAATTAAACCCTAACAGGCTAATTTTTTGTATATAATATAAATAGTAAAGTTGTAAATCAAGAGATTTGAAGAATTTAAAATGTGGGACGTAGGTGTTCAGGATTTTAGTAGTTACCTGTTAGTTTTGATTTTTGCAGACTATGACTGGGAACAGAGCTAAGAGATTTTGTTGCTTTCCTCAACATAGAAATTTAGAATTCGTAAACCCTTTCTAAATTCGCAGACTGCTTATACTTATAAATGAAAAATTAGATTGGAAACTGGAAAGTGAAACTTAAAGTGCCAAAATTGTACAATCTACAGTCGTCACCACTCACCTAATGGCTGACTCACCTCATGAGTCAGATGTTTCACGTCATCATCAAATGGCATTGTTGGTAGGACCATGCGAGACTACGAGTGGAACATGTTACGTGTTTAGTGACACGTGTCATGATTCTGGAACGGGTTTGAAAAGATGGGGTTTCTTTTCCCTTTCATCCTGAAATACAACTTCGGTCATTGATCTACAATCATCCAACGGTCATAATGGCATTGTGTGCCTGTGGTGGCCCTGGGCCCCCGTGGGTCCCATTAACTCACCTAGTCACCACTCACCTAATAGCTAACTCACCTCACGAGTCAGACGTGTCACGTCATCATCAAATGGCATTGTTGGTAGGACTATGCGAGACTGAGAGTGGAACATGTTACATGTTTAGTGACATGTGTCATGATTCCAGAATGGGTTTGAAAAGATGGGGTTGCTTTTCCCTTTCATCCCTAAATATAACTTTGGTCGCTGATCTACAATAATCCAACTGTCATAATGGCGTTATGTGCCTATGGTGGCCCCAAGCCCCCGTAGGTCCCATTAACTCACCTTGTCACCACTCACCTGAAGGTTGACTCACCTCACGAGTCAAACGTGTCACGTCATCATCAAATGGCATTATTGGTAGGACCATGCGAGACTGTTAGTGGAATATGTTACGTGTTTAGTGACACATGTCATGATTCTAGAATCAGTTTGAAAAGATGGGGTTGCTTTTCCCTTTCATCCCGAAGTCCATTGTACATCGTTGATCTGTGCTCATCCAATAGTAGTTATTTGTAGCAGATAGTGTTAAATGTTATAATGTTATTTTTTCCTTTATAAATATTAATTAATAATGGATAATAAGTTAATAACATTTAAAGTTATTTAATTTAATAGTAACAATTTTAGCCAATCAAATTCAAAATGCACTATTTTTTTAATAATATTACATTATAATAAATTTCAGAAGTCGGAGTTAAGGTTAGTGTTTAGAGATAACAAGATTTTTGTGGTTGCTAACTCGCTAGGTCTCCCAAACATGAGTTAAAGTAATATTTTTTATTTGATTATATAGTATACTTAATGTTAAAATGATATTTTTTATTGATTATAACTTTAACATTGATAATTATAATCACATATAATTATCATACCTTAGATTTAGAAAACAATAAATTCTTTCTCTAACCTTATTAATTCATTTGTCTGTCAAATTGATTATATAGTATTCTTAAAGTTAAAATGATATTTTTTTATTGATTATAACTTTAACGTTGATAATTATAATCACAGATTCACATATAATTCTCATACATTATAATTAGAATACCATAAATTCTTTCTCTAACCTTATTAATTCATTTGTCCTTCAAAATTCTATAAATCTTTCATATTAAATGTATGAGTGTGTGAATTTTGACAGGTAACATTACCCAAACTTAATGTCAATACTCAGTGATAACTGATAAGACATTTCTTGTATTAACTACAACTGTCTACATTGTACAATTGTGATACATCATACATGTCTAATACACAAATAAATCATAAAGAAACTAATTAAAATATTGTAATCACAGTGATAGAGAAGTCTAAGAACCATTTTTTGTACAAATTGAAATGAGCTAAAGCTTGCAAAATTTTCATTGTTTTCTTTTTATAAAATTATAATTACATAAACATTGTCCATTTCCACTTCCAGAACAAAGAGAAATTTACTATAAATTAAAAAAACAAAAAATGAGGTATGTTTTTATCAAAAAAAACCACTAGTAGACTAGTAGTCCACTACTGATTTTCCCCCTTCGACTCCATCTAAGTAGAATTCTCCAGAGAGGATTAACTGCAAGAATTCATAAAGCCACCCAAATTGCCCCACCTGAGCCTCCTCTTCGTCAAGCATAAACCACTTTTAGAGAAAATCCCTAGCAATCAGGGCCCATTTCCTATGGCGCTTATACTACCCAGCATTCAGGCCCAAAAGAAAAGGTTGCATGGCCACATTATGGCCTGGGAGGAGAAGCTTGGGTATTTCACTTGCCCAAGGGATCCCCACCCCTATTTTTGTGAACATGACAACATTAACATTGTCCCCCAAGTATTCTTCTTTAAAAACCCTCCTCAATAGCATTAACATGTCCACCTTCTCTCCTCTGAGGTTGAGAAGAGATGCCAAAAAAAGGGACATAATGTCCATGTTGACCCGATGCCTATCTTCATTGTTCAGAAACTCTCGGCCCAACACCATTTTCACAACCTCTATTACGAAAGGCCCACCCTCCTTACAAATAGATTCTAAGGTTTCATTAGAAAAGGAACCCAAAAAGGCCTTCTAGGCCTCCTCGAATGTGCATATAAGCCTAATTGGAGTGTCCATCTAAAATAGTAAAACTTCAAAAAACTTTAAAACAAATTATTTGCAGAGTGTAGACTGCATACCCTAAACAAACAAATTATCTAGCAAAGGCCAAAGACAAATCGATGAATAATGAACCTAAATCATCTATAAATAGCCCTTGAATTCTTGATTGTTACTTAGCAATAAATTATTTTGTCTTTAATGGTATTAAATCCATTGTCCTTAACATGCATCTAAATCTTTCATGTAAATCTTTGCCCTAAATGCATGTGTGTGAGAAATTAGAATTTTGGACTTAATCTTTCATATCTGGCAGTAAATCTTTCTCATAAATGCAAAAAATGTCAGATATCAATTATAGCATCTATACAAATTTGGAAGTGGTGCATGTCTACTCTATGTGACAAGTAAAAGAATGTCACTTGTCACTGACAAGGCATTTATTGCTTACCGAGTTAAGAGGTTACAAGTTGCACTATAGTAATAAAACTATGAATATCGATACCAACATGTGTACACTATAGTCTGTAGACAAGTAACCCTTATTTGATACGTGTCAACATTCTAGTGACTTCCTCCACAACTCTGCTTCCTTCAAGAAATTGGGGCTGAAATTAAACTTCAGCCATTGGTCTTGGATCATCGGACAGTCTCAAATAATATATTTAACATTATAAAATAATGTATGTATGTTAGGTATGTTAGTCTAAGGTATTATAATAAAATATTTCCCATCTTTTGAAAATCGCCAACAAAATATTTTTTTGCCATAATTAACGAACGATTAGCCAATAAAATAAATAAATTTTCAAATGGTACATAAAATTCGCCAATACAAATATTTTTTTTACCCTTCAAAATAAAATCATTTGCTTCATATATTATTATTTTTTACTTCAAAAGAAAATCATTCGCCTCATATATTATAATTTTTTACTTCCAAAGAAAATTATTCGCCAACAATTTATGAAATTTTCATTTAGCAGGGAAAAAATCGCCAATAAAAACTATGAAAAATCATAGATTTGAAAAAAAAATCCACTTGCATTAAAAAAAATTTCCCCCTAAAATAATGTACGATTCACCGGGATTTTACACTTTTTCCTAAAAGGGGGTTTCTTAAAGTTATCCCTGGAGAGATACATCTCCAAGCATTTCAGATAGAGACAAATAGAGGAGTTCCATGATCTCCAGTAGAGAGGTCTCATAGTGACCCAGTATGAGAGTCAGTTTCTCGAGCTCCTTCCATACGTGGATTATATGAAGGATGAGAAACTATGAATCCATCATTTCATTAAGGGCCTTAATATGTCTCTTCAAGGTATAGTACGTCTAGCCTTTCCTACCACATTCAGAGAGATAGTTGAGATGACACTTGTAGCTGAGGATATCCGTACTAGATAGGAGTCTTGGGATCAGTTTCAGCACCGAAACCCCTCATCCCAATAGTTAGGATAGCAAAGACCCCCGTGGAAGGGGAAACAGAATCAGTCAATAGGATCCTTTAAGGGTTAATAGTCTCAGTAGCAATGATCTCAGTAGGATTCTAGATAGAGGCCTTCACAAGGTTATCAGGGCTCTAAGCCCAAACAATGGTAGTCTTAGGGCCCTAGATAGGATCAGAGGACACAAACCCCTTAGGCACAGTCAGCTAGGACTTAGCAGTCCTCTAGGGGTGGATACAGTGGTTCCAGTAGGCCCAGAGCATCACAACAGCCTAGGACACAGGGAGTGTAGATTCAAACCTAAGGGCCATGTTACACTTGCGATGGTATGGGTCATATAGTGAGCAAGTGCCCACAAGGACAGTCAGTCGGTGGTCAGAGAGGGGCTACCTCAGAGCCTACATTTGGAGATATGGGTAGATCCCATAGAGTATTTGCAGCGGTTGATAACCACCAAGCCAAGCATCAAGCCATGATCATAGAGGACACATGTATGATTTGGGGTATCAGTATTTCTATCTTGTTTGATTCATGAGCCATAGACTCCTTTATATCTCCATATTTAGTAAAGTGTTGCGGGCTGGTGGCAGTTAGTCAAGATGTCGGCTGGGAAGTCAAAGTTAGCCTGAGGAGCTAGGGTGTCTATTGGTTCCTTAGTTCATAGTTTCCATATTCAGTTGGAGACTTTATCATGATGTCTGATCTCCGCATTACCCCTCTAGGTTCTTATGATGTAGTCCTTTGCATGGATTGGCTATATGCCCACAACACCAAGATGGATTGTCAACAAAAGATGGTGGACTGCATTGATGATCATGGTACTTCTATAGTGATATTTGGGGTACAAAGACCTGTATCTCTTCACATGATTTCCGCTATGAAGCTTAGGTGGTGCATGTGGAAGGGATGTCAGTTATTTTCCATCACCATTAGTGATAGAGAGGAGGATTCGGAGGGGGAGCCCTTGGTTGAGGATTATCCTATCCTTCAAGAGTTTGCAAATGTATTTCCTTTCGAGCTACCTGGTATGCCACCACCTAGGGCAGTTGACTTTCATATAGACCTTGTGCCAAGAGTCGAGTTCATATCTAGAGCACCTTACAGGATGGCCACACATGAGCTCAATGAGCTCAAGATTCAGTTAGAAGAGCTCTTAGAGAAAGGGTAACAATTAAGAACCGATACCCACTCCCCAGGATTGATGATTTATTTGATCAGTTGCAAGGTGCTCGAGTATTCTAGAAGATAGATCTAAAATTAGGGTACCATCAGTTGCGGATTATGGAAAGTGATATTCACAAGACTACTTTTTGTACGAGGTATGGTAACTATGAGTTCACAATGGTTCCATTTGGCCTAAAAAATGATCCATTTGTGTTCATGAGCCTCATGAACAGGGTATTTCGTACATTCTTGGATAAGTTTGTGGTAGTGTTCCTTGATGACATTTTGATATATTCTCATGATGAAGAGGAGTATGAGGAGCATCTGAGATAGATTTTACAATGCTTGAGAGAGAATTAGTTATATGGCAGCTTGTCAAAATGTTCTTTCTTTAGACCTAAGGTGCATTATCTTGGTCATGTTATATTCAGCAATGGGATCTGTGTGGACCCATCGAATATTATAGCCATTATGGATTGGCCAGCACCCACCAGTGTCACTGAGGTCAAAATTTTTATGGGCTTAGCAGGTTATTACAGACACTTTGTGGCAGGATTTTTTAGAGTATCTCATCCTATCACTTCCCTTCAGAGAAAGGGGAAGAAGTATGAGTGGAAAGAAAAGTGTGAGAGATCTTTTCAGGAGCTCAAGAGAGCCCTCACTAGTGCATTGATTTTAGGAGTGTTGGATCCTTCAACAGACTTTTTTGTATGCATCGATGCTTCATTGGATAGTTTAGGAGCAATCCTTATGCAAGATGGTCAACCCATAGCTTTTGAGTCTAGGAAGCTAAAGACTCATGAGCTTAATTACCCTACTCATGACCTAGAGCTCACGATGGTGGTTCATGCTTTAGTGAGATGGTGACACTTTCTTCTAGGTCACCAATTTCAACTTCATTCAGACCACCAGAGTTTATAGTATATCTTCACGCAGCCTAATCTTAATGCTAGGCAAAGGAGATGGATGGAGTTCTTATGTGAGTATGATTTCGATATTCATTACATCAAGGGGAAGGAGAATGTAGTTGCAGAGGCCCTGAGTAGGAGATGATATGAGCTCTCATCTATGACTTCTAGTACAGATCTGAGAGAGCACATTTTGCATCATTTGCCAAAAGATGGGTTGTATGTGGAGGTTTTCCAGCTTATCCATTCTCAGAGACCTCTTGAGGGGAGATTTACAGAGTATTCTTTAGAGTCTGATGGCCTACTATGTCATAGGTGATGCATCTATGTACCTTCTATGGGTGACTTGCGAGAGCTTATTGTGCTTGAGGCTCATAAAGCACCTTATGCAACCCATCCAGGAGTTAAGAAGTTGCATGCCAATTTGAGATAATTGTATCATTGGCTAGGCATGAGATTGCAGATTGCCAACATAGTTGCTAGATGCCTCGACTGTCAGAGGGTGAAGGCAGAGCACATTCATCCAAGTGGGCTCCTACAACCACATGAGATACCAGAGTAGAAGTGGGATACTATCTCCATGGATTTTATTATTGGTCTCCCTATGTTCTCTAGTCGTCATGATGCCATCATGGTGATAGTCGACACATTGACCAAAGTCACCCACTTCTCACTCATTCGTACCACTTTCACAATGTCAGCAGTGGCACAGGTGTTCTTGAGGGACATTGTCAAACTTCATGGAATTCCTTGTAAGATCATCTCAGATAGAGACTCACTTTTTACATCCTCCTTTTGGAGAGAGCTTTAGATAGCTATGGGCACTAGGCTGAATTTTAGTACAGCATACCACCTGCAGACAGATGGACAGATAGAGAGGTTTAATTAGGTGTTAGAGGATATGTTGCACATGTATGTGATGGATCATCAGGTCAAGTGGGAGAGATACCTTCATCTGGTCAAGTTTTCCTATAATAATGGGCATCATTCCTCTATAGGTATGCTGCCATATCAGGCCTTGTATGGTAGACCATGCAGGTTACCACTGAGTTGGGACAAGATTGGGGATAGAGTATCTATTGGACCTCAGTTGGTCAGAGATATGGAGCTGCAGGTGGTTTTGATTAGACAGCATCTTAGAGAGGCTCAGGATAAACAAAAGAAGTATGTAGATGTGAAGAGGGTTGATCGTGAGTATGTGGTTGGAGATAGGGTTTTCTTGAGAGTGCACCCGCATAAGAGTCCAATCCATTTTGGAATGGGCTCTAAGTTAGTGCCTCGCTTTGTTGGACATTTTGAGATCTTGGAAAGGATAGGACCAGTTGCTTATTGTCTAGCTTTGCCACCCAGCATGTCACGCATCCATGATGTGTTTCATGTATCTATGTTATGGAAATATATTTATGATGAGTCTCACATTATAGATTGAGATGCCTTGCAGGTGGATTCGGATGGGCAGCTAGCCTTGGAGCCCATTTGCATTTTAGCCTGATGGACCCTAGCACTTTGAGGTAGAGAGCTAGACCAGGTTAGGGTCCAATGGGATTGTTATGATAAAGTCATGAATTCATGGGAGGATGCAACACAAATGAGATCATAGTACCCATAATTTTTTTATGAACTCTAGGAGGAAGTTCATGCCTAGAGGAGGAGGATGTGAGGCCTCACCCCGACCCATCATAGCATTATTGACCTATTCGCATTTTAATACTTTATAATTTGATAATTTGATATACCTTTTGATCATTTTGACAGAGACTCGTGATATTATGTTTTATGATAATGATTACATTATGTGGGCTATATTTTGATGTGGATTAGAACTTAGAACATATGGTTGATTTTGGTTAGACATGCTTAGATATGTGAATTGATGAAAAGATTTAATCATGATTATATTTGATTATCTCATGGCTTATGCTCTACGTTAGGAAGTAGCATGGATAATATGTCATGATGATTTATGAAGATACTATGTTTAAACATTACTGAATGAAAATTGTAACTAGGAATTGAATTCTGCATATTGATTAATGTTGCTAATTATGAATTGTATATATATATATATATATATATATATATATATATATATATATATATATATATATATATATATATATATATATATATGTATATGTATATATATATATATATATATGTATATATATATATGTATATATATATATATATATACATATATATATATACATATATATATATACATATATATATATACATATATATATATATATATATATATATATATATATATATATTTGCATGTGATTTTATTGCCTTGGACTAATGATGCTCGAGTTTAGTGTGCATGAAAGAGAACCATGGAATTCTTCAGAGAATCAGGGCTAAAAACATGTGCATTGAGTAAGCCAAGGTTTGATCTAGCTAAGAGATTTAAACCTCATTGTAATGTGATCTTGTTTGTAAACGTGATTGTATGTGTTTTAATAGTTTAAATTCATGTTGTTAATTGGACATGTCATTTGTGAATGTGATGTATATTTTATGGTGTCACTTGACACTTGTATTGTCCATGTGGATGGTGACATGTCAATTAGGGTTTGGGCAAGAATCACTTAACCTTATAAGGTATTATATTAATCTTAGTTGCATGTAGATGTCTTGTAGGGATCACATCAAGTTGGAACTCGGATTTGAACTTTAGGGGTACTTTAGAGGGGTCAAAATTGACCCTAGAGTGCATTTTTTACCAAAATTATCTAACCCTAGGGGGGTACCTTGGGTTTGGGGATAGTTTTTACCTATGGGAAAGCCTAGATCACCATTATGGCCCTCCAAAAAGGCTACTTTTCAAAAGTGGCGAAAATGGAGATGGTCACATGCATTCTAACTTGTCCCACACTCCTTACTAAACCCACAATTAAGAGGGGGGACAAGAGGGAAAGCCAAGGACTAAGAGTCATATCTCATTAATTGCTAGTTATTGAGTACATTTTTAGAGGTCTTTTTAGAGGGCTTGGAGAGACTTAGTGGGTGTTCAGCCACTCTCTAATTTAGAGACACTTAGGGTTGGAGAAAGGAAAAAGTGAAGGGAGAAAGGATAAGGGCTCTTCTCAACTACCTTCTTGCCATTTTGCTTTGGACAAAGGTTAGTGATTTTTTCTATGAAGGAATGTTTATTGTATTGCATTTTTTTATCATTTGTAGTGTTGAATGGATATGTGTAATCTTGTATGCAATATTCTTGATGAATCTTTCCATTGTTGTGTTGGGTTGGGGATTGCATTTGGATTTTGTATCATTCTTTTGATTTTGATTTTGGGAGTGTTGTTCATGGGATTTTAAGGCATCACTCACCCTTTGGGAAGGGAAGTATTGGCCTTGGGTGAAGGGATTAGTTGGGCTCTCCATTGTAGTGAGAGTCTCTTCTTTTGGAAAAGAGAGAAAATTTCATGGGGTATGGGCTCCGTGAAGCCATGTTGTAAATCTTGTATTTGAGAATGGAAATGACAAAAATTTGTATATGGAATGAATGTCAATATAGCCTTGGAAAGGCATGGAAAACTCCTATTGGGAATTTGTATTGGTATGGCATTCTCCTCCTTGGAAAGGCCCACCTTCACCCTATTTCAATGGATTATAGAAATCCATTTGTGGAGCCTTGGTTGGGAGTTTAATGTAATTTTTTGGAGCCTTGGTTGGGGGGTGGACCCCACGCCACCCACTCCCTACGCGCGGCAGGTGGTGGCCCTACCGAGGTAGGGTACACACTGCCTCGGCAGTGCGGCCTACCACGACAGGTATCGCACTACCGTGACAGTGTGGGGCCCGCCAGTCCTCCGACGAGACTTAAAAAAATTTATTAATATTTTTTTTTAAAAAAGTTTTTTGTTAATTATTTTATTTTTTATTATTTATTTAAAAATTTAATTATTAAGTTTTAATAAATTTATTAATAAGTTTAATAAATTTATTTAAAGTTTTATTATTAAGTTTTATTAAATACGTTATTTTATTTTCAAGATTCATTCGGCCATAATATAATTAAATTTCATTATTTAATTAATAGGCTAAATATTATTTAAGTGCCTAGTTAGGAATGTAATATTAACTCTCTTGATATGTGTTACCTAACGGCAAAATCACTTAAAAAATTAATAGGAAATTTTTTCCTTATTGAAGTTAGATAAATTACTATTGGAATCGATGACTTTTAAAATTTATATTTATGTTATACTGTCCATAGATGGGCAAACTATTAAGAAGTCATCGTTGTGGAGCGAATCGTTAATACCACTTTAATATTAAAATATTGATATTGGGTTTTTATGTTAAGCTTCATCTTTTAAAGCTTTAATTATGAAATAAACACACAAATGGATGCACAAATTTAAGTAAACTAATGGAATTGAAAGCATGGATCAAACATTTATTAACACTCATAAAGCTATTATAGTGGATCTAAAATTATAACCTAACTATGTATATCTAGCTCCACACAACAATGGAATCCAACATTAAAATTGTACTTTGATGAGTTTAGCATATCTAAATTTTTTAAGTATATAACAATGTAAATGAATTTAATCCATTAGACCAGTTGGGCATATTATACTTTTAAGCATCCATTTCAAGCATAATGTAAACAGGATTTTGAAATTAACGATATGCTTGGTGTATCGCCCTATACTCGGTAAATGATCTCTTCACCCATAGGAGATGAATAGATGTCATTCCCTTCCATAACCACCTCACTTAAATTATAGAACCCTAACCTAATTTATCCTTAAAGCTATTCTTCATCAGCATCACCGATCATCTTGATCGGATCACTTAGGGTGAGTCAACCCTACCCATGTTGTAGAGGGAGGTTGACCAACCTTAGGGTGGGAGTGTGGAATCACCACATGACCTTATTGGCCATGATGTCCTCGCATGGATGCTCTTATTCACTATTTATAATAAAAAATTGTTACATTTTTGCGTGAATTATTTTGGGCATGACAGCAAATGTCTATTATGGGTGTTGATGTCCTTAAGATAGTCATCCTATATTTTAGTATTTTCCAATGTACAAATATCTTATCAAGTGATCAATCCAAACACAAGGATTAGTGTTTAGAACACCATGGATAGAGTGAACTAAGATAGATATTTCCACAAAGATTTAGGAACATGAAAATACTAGAAATGTTGATGGAATAAGGAAGAAGGAAGAGGAATAATATTGACTCCTTCAGGCACTAGAAGTCATCGAAGTGCAAAGGAGAGGATGGGGAGACGCATAATGATATCACCAACATCCTAAACTCCTATCCTAAGCTAAAAATTACAAGGATATGAAATTATAACACTTTTACATCTTTAAAAGCCTGTACAAGATGTCTTGCATTTCCTCAAGCAGACCTATAATGACAAAACATGACAAGAAAGGACACTAGAAACTAGGTCAATGATAAAAGTGATCTACAAGACCCTTTCAAGATGACTCTAACACAACTAGAATCATTTTAAAATCTAAAGTAATATCCCTCCATACATTTTAACCATTTTGTAACATTTAAAATAGAAAGAAAGGATGCAAGATAGCTCATGCTCAGTACCAATGTCGACACATGTAACTACACTAATAAATTTTATTTACATTTTCTTACAACCGTTCATAAAGAAGTTCCAATATAAAATGATACAATTTACATAACATAGGACCCAAGGTTCTTTAATTATACATTTTAAATAATTTAAGTAAATTAAAAGAAAAAAAGGTGAGTAGAGAGAGTCTAAGTTCAAATCTGATGCCAAAGCCTAAAGTCTTCTATGGTGGCTATACATGCCACCAGACCATGTGGAACCCATAGATCCATTCTACCATATTATGAAGATAAATGCATGCCCCAAACACAATAAACACAAAAAGCACAAGGGGAGATAGGCTTGAACATACAATAATCATGGAGCATACACATCCTACAATATCATAGAGTAACACCAAATGAAAGGAATACAACATCTATTGGGTGCTACTATATATACATTAGGACTTAGATGCTAGAGTGCAAGTTGGGGGGTGTCATCATGTGTACACAAAAGGATAACACCACATGAAAATTTCCATCCTCTCATATAGATGAGAACGTATGGTCATACAAGTCTAATGATCCACCAATGAGCATTTCTTCCCAATACATTCTTACCCTTTTTTAATGCTCAAGGCATGCAAGAGGCATTCATTATCTTGATTCATTTTTACCCACTTTTTATTAATTATCACTTGATTAAATGACTCCCCACACTATGATCAAGCCTACAAGATATTTTGAGTCAAAACACATTGGGATCTACTCCCTTAACCCACTCTAGTACCTAATCATAAGGCTAATTATGTTCTCCATGAATGCGTAACCAAAATCAAAAGAAACATTGCAAACTCCCATTCTTACAACTTATCACATTATATGCATAATAACTCAATGCTAAAAAATGACATGAGATGGGATCCAATTTTATCCAAATCCAAATTCTTATAATATATATGTAATATTCTGTATCAATATTTGAAAATATTCCATATTTTATTTTATTTTTTAAATTTTCATTCAAAAACTAGTGAATAGTGACAAACTCCATAAAAATAGCTCAAGAACTCATTAAAAACTATAAATTTAAAAAAATTTAAAAGAAAAAGGCATATGCTTTAGGTCCTTAAGTGCCCAAGACCACTTTTCCCATCACAAAGTCAATGATTTGCCCATTCCAATAAAAAATGGGCATGGTAAGGGCGTAAAATGGAAAATTCCCAAAATAAATTCATAATAATTAATATAGTAACACAATGAAAAATTTTAAACCCATGAAATGATTATTTTATTAATTCAAATCATCTAAAAGTAACTAGAAAAGAAAGAATAAGAAATGAGGGAAAATTGAGATTCTTAACTCTAGATTGATCTAAAATTGAAACTTAAGATGGTTCCAACACCAAAAAAACTCACAGATCCTCCGATAAGTTCAATCCCCTCTCAAATCCTATCCTATTCCAATAATTTTCATGCAAATAACTTCACAATTGATCTCCCATATCAAATTCTAAGATTCATACATAGTGTTGGACTACTCTAATGATTCAATATTTGGTTTATGCAACCTTAACTTAAGGATTAGGCATCAACATTAAGTAGTTATTTTTTCATCACAAAGACTCATTTAGATATCAACCGAAGATGTGGAACTTTAAATGGTGCAACACTATATGTGCATCATGAACTAACTAAGATCACACCTACTTTAGATGCAAAGTAAATGATTATTAGAAAGTAAAATGTTGAAAAATAAAATATAATAAACACTTAAATATACTTCAACAACTAATATTGATGAAATGACTAAGTAACAGTACAATCCTCAACAAATAGACCAAGGGTTACTCTATTATGCCTTTGTTGCAGGAAAAAATGTAGAATCAAATTCCAGTAGCTACAAGAATAAATAAATGCTAGGACTAATTAAAAATATTGAACAAAAAATTACCTACTTAACTAGAATGGATGGGATTATCCTCAGGTGGTCCCCCTTGAGTAAGTTTCCCAAAACTGAACTCAGATATAAGAAAATAAAGAAAAAATTTATTCATAATGAATTGAATTACAACATAGATACATGGTAGAAAATCAAACTATATTTTGGAAAAACTAATAACAAGATTACAATATCCATAATTTATAACTATTGAGAGGAGCAACTAAGTCTTATTTACAGAAGGAAATCCTAACTACTCTTAACTACTTGGTCAATTCCACTCCAAAAAACTACGATGATAAACTTTATTGGAAGTATGTGTTACCGATTTTCGGTACCAAGCTCAATCAATGAGCTGTCATGTTTTAAAATAATTTGAGGTTACATCTTGTTTCTACTGAAATACATACATATACAAAAGATAGAACATTTTGAGAAAAAGTAATCTTTATTGACAACATAAGTGAGTCGTGTCTCACACAAGCCGTGAGACTAACTCTTATGATACAAATGAAAAGAAAAGCCATACATTTAAAAGATTCTAAAAGTAAAGGCACAAATAGTGTAGGGTGACTCGTCATTGCCTAGATGATGAGCCCAGCTTGTGTTGCTTTGCTTTATTTTTATTTCTCTCATTTGTCTTGCGTCCATCTAGGTGACAGCTTGTTGCTCCATTCATGCATATGAAAGATAGAAATGATGTTAGATCTCATAGATCTAAGAAATGACATGTCATCATGCACTATGGATGCCCACATCTACAAATATATAAATTTGTTACTCACATGCATCACAAGGGGTACCCTATCACGAATGTCTGAGAAAAAAAGAGATATCAAAGAAAAAAACTCATATTTTTTTTTTTTATAACTAAGTTGCTTCATGTGTAGTTACAGGTGTCTATCATGTAGCACGTGGAGTTAAATGTGGCTCCCACAAGGGTAGAGCCCAGTGTGCTATAGGATAGAAAATCAACTACATTGAGACAGTGGCATCAACCTAGTATACAACAAGATAAAGTAAAAGTACAGTCCATTTATTGAATACAATGTTGCTGGTATTTCAAAAGGAGCTGTCATAAAATTAGTATTTAACATTTTAAGACAGCAATGAGATCAAAACAGTGACATGTTATGCCATCAAAGAAAGATGGAGAAGCATATGCAAATGATGTTAAGGCAGCTACAAAGGACAAGGATAATGTTCATTTAAAGAAGCAGAGATGCATAACATTCTTCAAAGGACAACATGATACACTATGACAGCAAATTATGCATTTGATTGATAAATGAAAGGTTCAGATATAAAGAGAAATCAGTTTTAAGATCAGGCACATGTATGTTTTCAGCCATAGTAAATAGATGACTTGATATCCTACAGTATTATGTTATCAAAGTGAATTCAAATTCATAGATCTTTAGCAATGGCAGCCTTGAATTGGGGATATACAAAGAGGTAATTTAGATACAAGTTGAAAGTAAAAGAAAAGTAATAGAGAAATGCATGATGGCCCAAGTATGTGCACAAAAGAAGTGACATGAATCATCACAAAAAATAGGGACAACATTAATGCTAAAAGGTATCCGCAATTGAAATACCAACTATGTGAGTATAGACAAAGATATATTCCATGTTTTTAGCAAGAGAAAAATCAGCTCTTGTCATATTCATATCAACTTGTCCTTGGGAAAAATGATGGTTATTTAATATGATCGGCTTCAGCAAGTTCATACATTGTCAATTATTTCAATAATATCAAGAACAAGGGTTTCTATAGGTGGGTTTGTTTTTACAAGGTTAACAAAGGAGAACCCCCAACAAGTTACATAGTAGAAAATCCTCCAGATCTTTTCATAAAATTCTAAAAATGATAAGGATTCGAAACATGTTGCAACAGGCAGAAGGTTTTCATTTATTTTTGGTTTCAGATTTGTCTGCAGGTCTTCATGGCTGCTCAATACAAAAAGAAAAAGAGGAATGAGCATTTTTAGAAATTTATAGCTAAAGCTAACAACAACAAAGCCTTCATTCGAGCTAGCATATAAAAAATTAGTTTCTTGCATAAAAATCAAAGATATTTTTCCTATATTTCTCTTCAACATAGTGTGAAAAAGAGGGTTTGAATATGGAAGCACAAGAGAGGTTTGCAGATTTTAAAATTGGATCACAGTTTGCAGTCAAATTCTTCAGCATATAAATGGTGTTTCAAGGTTGAAATCACAGTAAAAATAAGCCTTGTTTTTTGTTTGCTACTGAATCAAAAAACTAGTCATAAAAATTTGGTCTATGCAAATTAGAAAGTCAAGGGATGATGAATCTGTTTCTGAGCCACGAACATAGAAAAGCACAAAACATGGTATCATTTTCTCTTGCAAACAATATATGAAAACCAGTAATATGCATGCATCTTTCGATTTTAATTAGAGATAGAGAAAAGAATGAAATATTTGTTATTCATTTTGACATATGGAGCTCAAGAAAGATCACAAAACTCACCAAGAGAAAAATGTGAGCATAAGAAAGCCCGAATATGAAGCAAAAGGTCTGAAAGCTCATAGAAATCGAGCTACAAACAAATTCCTTCCAGTTCCTCATTCTCATGGAGGTTGTAGCAACAAAGAAAAACTCCAAGAGAAAGGAGCAGCAACCTTCAAACTCAAGCCCTCTACCTCATCCATGGCGCCACAAGTATCAAATATGAAGCAGAAAATTTTAGTCTAAACCCTCTATTTCTCCATGGTGGTTGGAGTTGTCTTTCACTTCTAGCCAAGTGAAAATGCATAGTGCGAAAATGGGTTGTTTTTAGGGTTCGAAAACACCCTTATTCTCTTTCAAATGTGCTATGGAGGCTTTTTAGCCTTGTTTTATTTCTCATTTTTTCTCCCCAAGCACTCACACCATACACCTTGTTGTATGCGTAAGTGATAATTTATCACTTATTTCTTTCAAAGTCCTATGGTTTTGTAAGTTAAAATTACATTATTAAAATGATAAGTTAACAAATCATTTTATTAATATAATTTTAAAATGTAAGGTATGTTTTAGACTTTTTACAGAGTAGATAATAAATATTTTATTCTACATATTTAATAAATATTAATAATTTATTATAATCTGTTATTCTAATAAATATTTATTATATTAATAATGTTACTAAGTGATTTTAATTATCATTTAATAAACATTTTTAATATAATTAATATTAATGAAAATAACAGATTATAAATTAATTATTAATTATTATTAAATTATAAAGTATTAAACGATTTATAATCCATTTATCTAATTAATATCTTGGATATTAATAAATGGATGATAAATCATTTAATGTTCAAATGTAAAATAATATTTTTTGTTTTTATCTTTTAAAAGATCTAAGATATTTTGCAAATGCTATGACTAAGTGTTGATGTCACGAGATAGGCTTGAATTTTCTGAGTGGAGATATTAGTTTTCAGATATATTTGAGAGCTTTTGAGAGATAAGGTTGTATTTATGAGGGGCATTTATGGTGATATTTTAGGAGGCATGACTTTTAGGCCTATTTTATAACTTTTTGAAGTCCTTTGAGAGGCTCAAAATTGGCATTGAAGGCTAAATCCGACCCAGAAGTTATTGCTTTCAAAATGTAGTTGGCTTTAGAATGCATAAGTATGAGTTGAAGGCTCATTGGTAGAGAGTTCTTTTTCTCTTTGCCTTGCTATTTTGTAACTTTTTCTGAGTTCTTGATAGAAGAAAAGTGTTTATGTAGCCCATTTTCTTAGATATACAGATCTATGACACTTTTGTGTTGTTATTTATAGCTTATGCCTTCCTTTCTTAGTCTATTATTGTGTACTTAGTGTTGGTACAAAATTTTGTGATGTTCTTTGTCCTTAATTTGTATCACAAATTAGTGCCTTCATGCAGTATTTCATACTTCTTTGCAGGTTTTTAAGTTGTGCTCAATCAGTTTTTTTTCAAAAATGTGAGAAAATCTTTCTCTTTTTAGGGGATTGTTGTTATTGGCCTTCTTGAAAATTGATTATGCAGATATTATGATTTAGTGGGGTTGTGTAAGAAAGCTTATGTTATCATTTCATTGTATGTAAAAATTTTTTTGTATTTCTCATATTTTCAGTTTGGTGTATCACCCTATAGGAATTAGATTTTATTTCTATGCATCTTTCTACCTCTTTCCTCCAACAAAAATTTTAGTTTTAGGTGGCTTTAGGTGAGATATCGTATAGGAACCGGCCTAGAATCTGGAGATTCATTCCAACCATAAGTTACCCACAACCTTGGAGTGTTTCCATGTTTCTCGAAGTGACTGAGTTTTTGGAGCTTAGTCAGGGTGCAACTTTTAGAGATAACAATTTTGGCACGCCCGGTGGGATGGAGAGCTAATTTTCAGCTCTTTTCAGACTTCATGTATTATTGTTGTTAGTGTGTACATTAGAAATTTTGGCCTTCAAGAGGTAGATTTACAACACACATGGCAACTTTGAGAAAACATCTACTAGTTTCAAGCAGATAAAGTGTTGGTATGTAAAAAAACAAGTTGGTTTTTTCTGATTTTCAATGATTCAATATTTTTTTGAGCTTATTTGAATGTTTCAGCATGATGAAAATTTCATAAAAGCATGGCTTACCATTATCTTTTCTATGAAAGTACTCCTCATACATCGTCCTATCATCCATATCCAAATAGCTATACTATTGGTTTCATTCAAAATGACATTGTAACAAAAAATCACCAACAAGCTCCATACACTTACCACCCTCCCACCCCTACTCAAGCTTCCTGGCAGCATGCCTATGTACATCAACAGCCCCAAGATAGCCATTTTTTTATTTTCAAAATTAGTACCAATATGTTGCAAACTTAGATGACATTCTTTCAAACTTCCAAGAGTAGGTGAGGAGTATAGATAGAGAACATGAGTATAATATGCAGCAAGATGAGTTTTCCTATCTAGCTTATACTCATCAAGAGGAGGTGGAGGCTCAAAGGAATGAGAAAGATCTGCTTGCTAAACAAGTTGCAATCAAAGAGGAACGAAAAAAGTATTTGTTGTCACAAGTACAAAGGCAGCAAATTGAATTAGCCCTTTGTGCCCCAAGTCATCTTGTAAACAAAGATGTTCCTAAGATTTTGATTCCAAGTTTCAGGTTAGGTGATTTTGTTCATTTTCCAAGTAGTTCTTCAAAGTTTGAAATTCCAAGTTTTAGGGGTCATAGTCTTTCCAATAAAATTGAACAACCCATACATGATTCCATAATTGAGAAAAGTCATCCAAATCAATTCCTTCATCCTTAGATTAATTCTAAACTAAATCATCAAATTATTGAGCAGCCATGGTAGCCTTCTTGGACCAAACATCCTAAATTTACAATACCAAACCTTTTAAAAATTATTCCATATAAGCCAATCCCTGATCAGAGGGTTGAAAATGAGGTTGCTATTGTTGGTTCAAAGATAGATGACAAAGTGACAAAGGCTCAAGAATAGAATGATGAACAATTTCCAATGGTTGCAAAAGAAGAGGAGGTTGGTTTAGGAGAAGATGCAACATTTTGGGTTGATGAACCACCCTATTTTGTTGATCTTCCTTCTTTTGTGAAGCAGTTGAATGAAAATGAGCAAAAAAGGGGTGTTACAAAGGAGATTTCTTTTGAGTTGTTGAATGAACTTCCTAGTTTTATTGAGCTAGATAAAGAGGATATGGCTATGTTCATCTCAACAACAAGTTTGTCATAGCTGGAAGGTATAAATCATGATGTTGATTTGCTGGTTTATGAGATTTTAGTAGAAGAGGAAGCTTTTCAAGATGAGGAAGGTGACAATAACCTTGCGAAAGATTATTTTGATGGAATCATAGAATATTTTTGTGTCAAGCTTGATGATATTGAAATAATTATTCCTACGAGCCTTCCATGAGTGAATAGTTTTGATGAGTTATTAGTTGTCTTAACAGAAGCAAATGGTCCTCTAACCATGGAAGAGGAGTTAACATGGCTATCAATTATGAAGGATAGCCATGATGAATCAAAAAATAAAGACGCCAGTGAAGAGTGCTCCAAGTTCATGTTCTCAAGAGGCTGCCCAATTCGGTGCCTAGCTCATATGGAGACAAGTGAGAATGCCTCATTTATGGCAGCACCTGAGTATGAGGATGTTGATGAAAAATATCAATTCTAGCAGGCTGATTCATTACAAATTGCCAATCTTTTCAATCAGTGTGGTGAAGTAAGTGAAATCACTTTCATCTTTTAGGAAGTGTTGCATAAGTTGGTTAAATATGTTTTATTTTCCTATCTTCATGTATTTGCTTATGGGCATGTGCATCTTTGCAATTTGAAGAGAAAAGGAATTTACTTCAGCCAACCAGTAAATGGTTTTGTTTAGCATGTGATGTTGCTGGTTAGGCTAGGGTAGGTCAGTTTTTCAGTTTTCCCTAAGTGTTGTCAAACATGGTTAAGTTAGTTTAAATTTTAGCTTTCCCAGTTTTCAATAATTGCCAAGAGTTTTTTGATTTGTTACAAGTGAGTTACAACCAATTTCAAAGCTGGGTTTAGTCTATTTTTTAGTATTCCAAGAGACTCTATGCCCAATGGACTATTTTAGGCTACTGGTCTTAATGTCTAGCAGGCAGACATCTAGTAGATATCGCCAAAAATGTTACCAATTTTTAGTATCAAGCTCAATCAATGAGCTATCATGTTTTAAAATAATTTGAGGTTACATCTTGTTTCTGCTGAAATACATACATTTGCAAAAGATAGAACATTTTGAGAAAAAGTAATCTTTATTGAAAATAAGTGAATTGTGTCTCACACAAGCCATGAGACTAACCCTTATGATACAAATGAAAAGAAAAGCTTTACATTTAAAAGATGCTAAAAGTAAAGGCACAAATAGTGTAGGGTGACTCGTCATTGCCTAGATGGCGAGCCCGACTTGCATTGTTTTTCTTTGTTTTTATTTCTCTTGTTTGTCTTGCATCCAGCCACGTGACAGCTTGCTACTCCATTCTTGCATATGAAAGATAAAAATGATGTTAGATCTCATAGATCTGAGCAATGACACGTCATTATGCACTATGGATGCCCACATCTACAAATATATAAGTTTTGTACTCACGTGCATCACAAGGGGTAGCCTATCATGGATATCTGAGAAAGAAAGAGATATCAAAGCAAAAAACTCATATGTTATTTTTTTTATAACTAGTTTGCTTCATGTGTAGTTACAGGTTTCTATCATGTAGCATGTGGAGTTAAATGTGGCTCCCACAAGAGTAGAGTCTAGCATGGTATAGGATAGAAAATCAACTACATTGAGACAGTGGCATTAAGCTAGTATACAACGAGATAAAGTAAAAGTATAGTCCATTTATTGAATACAATGTTGCTGGTATTTCAAAAGGAGTTGTCATAAAATCAATATTTAACATTTTAAGACAGCAATGAGATCAAAACAGTGACATGTTATTCCATCAGATAAATATGGAGAAGCATATGAAAATGATGTTAAAGCAGCTAAAAAGGACAAGGATAATGTTCATTTAAAGAAGCAGAGATGCATAACATTCTTCAAAGGATAGCATGATACACTATGACAACAAATTATGCATTTGATTGATAAATGAAAGGTTCAGATATAAAGAGAAATCAGTTTTAAGATCAGGCACATGTATGTTTTTAGCCACAATAAATAGATGACTTGATATCCTATAATATTATGTTATCAAAGTGAATTCAAATTCATAGATCTTTAGCAATGGAAGCCTTGAATTGGGGATATACAAAGAGGTAATTCGAATACAAGTTGAAAGTAAAAGAAAAGTAACAGAGAAATGCATGATGGCCCAAGTATGTGCACAAAAGAAGTGACATGAATCATCACAAAAAATAGGGACAACATTAATGCTAAAAGGTATCTGCAATTGAAATACCAACTATGTGAGTATAGACAAAGATATTTTCCACGTTTTCAGCAAGAGAAAAATTAGATCTTGTCATATTCATATTAACTTGTCCTTGGGAAAAATGATGGTTATTTAATATGATCAGCTTCAGCAAGTTCAAACATTGTAAATTATTTCAATAATATCAAGCACAAGGGCTGCTATAGGTGGGTTTATTTTTACAAGGTTAACAAAGGAGAACCCCTAGCAAGTTACAAAGTAGAAAATCCTCCAGATCTTTTCATAGAATTATGAAAATTATAAGGATTTGAAACATGTTGCAACAGGCAGAAGGTTTTCATTTCTTTTTGGTTTTAGATTTGTCTTCAGATGTTCATGGCCACTCAGTATAAAAAAGAAAAAGAGGAATGAGCATTTTTAGAAATTTATAGCTGAAAGCTAACAACAACAAAGCCTTCATTCCGGCTAGCATACAAAAAATCAGTTTCTTGCATAAAAATCAAAGATATTTTTCATATATTTCTCTTCGGCATAGTGTGAACAAGAGGGTTCGAATATAGAAGCATGAGAGAGGTTTGCAGATTTTAAAGTTGGATCACAATTTGTAGTCAAATTCTTCAACATATAAATGGTGTTTCAAGGTTGAAATCACAGTAAAAATGAGCCATGTTTTTTTTTTTCTATTGAATCAAAAAACCAGTCATAAAAATCTGATCTATGCAAATTTGAAATTCAAGGGATGATGAATCTATTTCTGAGCCACGAACATAGAAAAGCACAAAGCATGGTATCATTTTTTTCTTGCAAAAAATATATGAAAACCAGTAATATGCATGCATCTTTCTATTTTAATCAGAGATAGAGAAAAGAATGAAATATTTGCTATTCATTTTGACATATGGAGCTCAAGAAAGATCACAAAACTCACCAAGAGAAAAATGTGAGCATAAGAAAGCCCAAATCTGAAGCAAAAGGTCTGAAAGCTCATAGAAGTTGAGCTACAAACAAATTCCTTCCAGTTCCTCATTCTCATGGCGACTGCAGCAACAAAGAAAAACTCCAAGAGAAAGGAGCGGCAACCTTCAAACTCAAGCCCTCTACCTCATCCATGGTGCCACAAGTATCAAATATGCAGTAGAAAATTTTAGTCTGAACCCTCTATTTCTCCATGGCGGTTGGAGTTGTCTTTCACTTCTAGCCAAGTGAAAATGCAAAGTGTGAAAATGGGTTGTTTTTAGGGTTCAAAAACACCCGTATTCTCTTTCGAATGTGCTATGGAGGCTTTTTAGCCTTGTTTTATTTCTCATTTTTTCTCCCCAAGCACTCACGCCATATACCTTGTTGTATGCGTAAGTGATAATTTATCACTTATTCCTTTCAAAGTCCTATGGTTTTGTAAGTTAAAATTACATTATTAAAATGATAAGTTAAAAAATCATTTCATTAATATAATTTTAAAATATAAGGCATGTTTTAGACTTTTTAAAGAGTAGATAATAAATATTTTATTTTACATATTTAATAAATATTAATAATGTATTATAATATGTTATTCTAATAAATATTTATTATATTAATTATGTTACTAAGTGATTTTAGTTATCATTTAATAAACATTTTTAATATAATTAATATTAATGAAAATAATAGATTATAAATTAATTATTAATTATTATTAAATTATAAAGTATTAAATGATTTATAATTCATTTATCTAATTAATATCTTGGATATTAATAAATGGATGATAAATCGTTTAATGTTCAAATGTAAAATAAGATATTTTACAAATGTTATGACTAAGTGTTGATGTCACAGGATAGGCTTGAATTTTCTGAGTGGAGATATTACTTTTCAGATATTTTTGAGAGCTTTTGAGAGATAAGGTTGTATTTATGAGGGGCATTTATGTTGATATTTTAGGAGGCATGACTTTTAGGCCTATTTTATGACTTTTTGAAGTCCTTTGAGAGGCTCAAAATTGACCTTGTAGGCTAAATCCGCCCCAGAAGTTATTGCTTTCAAAATGTAGTTGACTTTAGAATGCATACGTATGAGTTGAAGGCTCATTGGTAGAGAGTTCTTTTTCACTTTGCCTTGTCGTTTTGTAACTTTTTCTGAGTTCTTGATAGAAGCAATGTGTTTTTGTAACCCATTTTCTGAGATATACAGATCTGACACTTTTGTTTTGTTATTTACAGCTTATGCCTTCTTTTCTTAGTATGTTATTGTGTACTTAATGTTGGTACAAAATTTTGTGATGTTCTTTGTCCTTAATTTGTATCACAAATTAGTGCCTTTATGCAATATTTCATACTTCTTTGTAGGTTTTTAAGTTGTGCTCAATGAGTTTTTTTCCAAAAATGTGAGAAATTCTCTCTCTTTTTAGGGGACTATTTTTATTGGCCTTCTTACAAAATGATTATGCAGATATTATGATTTAGTGGGGTTGTGTAAGAAAGCTTATGTTATCATTTCATTGTGTGTCAAGTCTTTTTTTATATTTCTCAGATTTTCAGTTTAGTGTATCACCCTGTAAGAAATAGATTTTATTTCTATGCATATTTCTACCTCTTTCCTCCAGAAAAAATTTTAGTTTTAGGTGGTTTTAGGTGAGATATCATATAGGAACCAGCCTAGAATTCGAAGATTCATTCCAACCATAGGTTACCCACAACCTTGGATTGTTTCCATGTTTCTCGAAGTGACTGGGTTTTTGGAGCTTAGTCAGGGTGCAAATTTTAGAGATAATAGTATGAAAAGGGGAGGAGTTTGTGTATGGGAAAGACCAATTCAACTCAATCCTACCTCAGAGAATATATAGAACAAAAAATCATCCTAAATGTATTCAACTATAAAGTACAATGTTGAAGGAAGATTTATTACTTCCACAAGAGTTGGAAATCTTCAATGCTTTGACCCTTCAATATGTTTTCCTACTTGTCCTCATCTTCAATTAAGTAGCTGATAGGAGGTCCTTCCACTTCTTAAGCTTCAACCTTAAATGCATCAAGATGTTAGTGTGCACAAAACCATTTGTATATCCATAACTACTTCAGAATAATATTTATTCAACCTCATACCATTTATCATAGATATATCACATAGAAGGTTAATATTATCAAAAAGGATCTACAGAGGTTCCAAAGGTAATTCATGTCCCAAGCTTAACAAGTCTTAATGAAACAACATAAAATTATGAGAAACGTATTCTCTCAAAAATGTGAAAATGAGCCATTATTTAGGCTCATCACCTAGAGAGGGTTTTATGCTCTCCAAAAGCTAAAAAATTGGCTAAGTATAGAATGAACTAGTTCTCTCCTTATAAAACCAAATTGACATTTACCTTTTGAAAATAAAGAATTAAATAATATGTTAGTTCCTGATTACCTTAATTTTAGAATAATTATGCAATGCATAAAGAAATAAATATAAATAATACCTATTTTTCTTTTCCAATGTTAAATTATCATTTAGCACTTTAAAAATCACCTCACATTAATTTTTATGAAAAAATGTAAATTGGCATAATATTTAGGCAGAATTTACTAGTCAATCACATAATAGGATTAGGGATTTTTGAAACATTATCAAACACACTATCCAAGGTATATCACTAGTAAACACATGTGAAATCATACTCAACCAATTATGATGGGTAAGGTATAGTAGGAATTGGTATTGTAGTATCTTATAATAACCATTATTTGTGTACGACCCAAGTGAAGTTGATACCATGTTCTTATAATCACTCAACAAACATCAAGAGTACTTGTGCATACATGTTAATATATTCAAATTTATGTAAGGAAAAATACAATCTATAGATAGCTTTTAAGACTGAAAATAATAACGAAAAAAATTAACAAAGAAAGGAGAAGATAATACCCGATTTGTAGAAAACAATTCCTCTTTACTTTGAACCTAATGTTCTTCCATCTTCATCTGCATATCTTCTTCTAATGTGTATGAGACATGAATAATTAGTATTCAATGTAAGACTGTTGCAATACTCAAATTCATATCTTCTTGTAGAGCAAATTTCCTTGACATGTTATGTCTTCTATGTCTTGGATAATCTACACCATAGGTCACATGTGTGTGTGTGTGTGTGTGTGTGTGTGAAGACATTCATGATGCAAGAAAGGACATGAGGGGCCATAAATGGCACACCCTAACCAGATCCACCTTGCTCAACAATACGCAGAAGAAATAACAACACAAGTGAGAGAGAGAAATGCATATTATTTTCATTTATTATCTTCAAATTGATTCATACATGTCAGGCTGTAAGGCCTTCCCGATTTCGGCTAGATATTACAATCAAGTATAAGAGTCCTCAAACATGTGAGGATCTATCAACAATCTCTAAAATTCTATCTTCTACCTTGATCCAAAACTGACTCATAAACTCTAACCAAACAACTACATTTATACAAGAGGCTACCAAACTGAGTCAGCCTTCAGATCCATAATTAACAAAAGAAATGACCAGATCTAGGTCCACATGCTTCCCAATGATGGATACCAACATTAAATCCATGACCCAAATTAAATGCATAAGTCGGCCCCAATAGAAACTCAAAAGAAACCTGTCGATAAGAAAATCCAACCAAGCGCCAGACAAGCATCATCGAGCATCAGGGAAATAACTGAGTGCTAGAGAGATAACCGACCAACACCGGTGAAAAAAGGAAACTGAGCAACACCAAACCAACTCAATCAAAGAAGGAACCGAGAAACACAAACAAACTCAAATATGTTTTTGGTGACACATGATTGTCAAGGACCCGAGAAGCTCCTGCATCAATTCAAAAGACACACCTCAACATCAATGGTAAAGGCCAACCTAAATCGGCTAAGTATATTTTGCATAGTATTAACACAAGTCATCCCTTTTAGATAATATGAAGTCGTCCCTCTAGGACAATATAAAGATGGTTCTTATCTTTCATTCAGAGTTTAATACAACAATTAATGAGATGTATGTTGAGATAAATAATAAATAATAAATAATAGGTATATTATTTATTATTCATCTCAGCATACATGTCATTGATTTGATCTTTTCAAAAAGGCCACAAATATCAACACTCCCTCTTGGTCTTGAGGGAAGATCAAAATAAATCTCATAATTAACATAATGTAGTTGTAATACCCCAAAAATGGGCTATAAGTTCATTAATCTCCTACATCTTCAATTCGAATGAAATCGACATCGAAGTCCTAATCTAAGGCACATCTGCACATCATCGAATCCTAATTGATTATCTTAAATTCTGCATCAGGGAATATTCCTAGCAATATTCCTAATCATCATAATTATCTTTAATTTTATAATTATTTGGCAATAAATCACATTTATCCTAAAATTTGATTAATTAAATATTTTGCATATTTAATTAATTAGATTTAATATTTGCCACTTAATTGTGTAATTAAATTTAATTCTATCTATTATTAATTGTATTATTTAATTTTGACAATAAATCAAAATTCCTATCTTTAATTGATTAAATTCTTATTTAATTAATTAAAGCATTTTGTCATTATTTAATAATATAATTTTTAATAAAAGTTTGATAAAATGATTGATTAACCCATAAATCAATTGTTTTATTTTTAAAAATCAGTTAAGTTGGAAATAAATCACTTTATTATTAAATTAATTCATAATTAAAACATGCACAATCATAAAAGCAAACAACTATCAATTATCAATTAAAGCTAAACTCTATTTTGAGTTAAAACTTAGCTCTTGCATGTTTTTGTGAGTTAATTATCCTTTATTTAAAAATAACTCAAAAATCAACCTGAGTTATTTGAGTGATTTATGGCTTTTTCCCATGCACCTCCAAAGCCCTGGATTTCTATAAAAATAAGGCTCAGCTCTTCATAATTCATCTCTCAATCATCTCTCAAATTTGCATCCAAGCATCACATATTTTTGCACAATCACGCTGGAGAATTGGAGGCTGAGGAATCAACTTGCGAATTCAAAGCTTTCTGAGATCAATTTCCATTGCATAGTTTTTATATCTTAGCATAGAATTTCATAGTTTTCATATCATTGTTAGAATCTTCATTGTTAGATCATTTAGCATTCATTTCATATCAGTTTTCAATAGCATTCATAGTTTCATATCAAGTTTTTTTCATATAGATTAGTTTCATATCAGTTTATCATTATTATTGCATAGAAAATATCAAAAATATAGAATAATTGCATTCAATTTCATATCCATCTTTTGCATTCAAATCCTTCATTTAGGTGTCGTCTAGGTCACTGATCTCGATTACAATCTGAGAACATCAATCTCGCACCTATTAGAAGGCAGTAAATCGCTTGGTTAGATAGCTTTCAATTTTGCACAATTTCGATTATAGCTAACCTCTAATGTTTTACTGAGTGTTGTGTCTATAGATTAGGTACAATTTTCACACACACATTTCTGGCACCCACCGTGGGGCAACCCACCTTTGCATGCTAGTTTTGATTTTTTTTGGGAGTTAAAACCCCAAAGTTTCAAAGATTTAATTTTATCTCCCAAATGGCTTTGATTTTTGGTCTGAAATTTTTTTTACAAGTTGGTGACATATGGGGGAAGCTTCGATAAAAAAATTCAAAATTTTCTAAATTTTTTTAAATTTTTAATAATTTTTTTTTTATTTTTCATTAAAAATTAATTTTTGATGCAAATCAGAATATTTTTTGAAAATTTTTACATTTTCAGAAAGCTCTTCAAATTATACAAGGGGTGTATTATTTGTGTTTTAAATTTGGATGTAATTTAATAGCTCAAATAGTCAATTTGCAAAAACTAGTCTATTTTGATAAAATAGATCTCTAGGGCACAAATGAAGAGATTTTTCTAAAATTTTTACATTTTTGGAAAGCTCTCTATTTTTTAGTAGGGATCTCTATTTTGAATTTCTATTTTTGTGGCCAAAATCATATCAAAAAAATTAGATCTTATTGACTAGGTCAAATGCAGTGCAAAAAAATTAAAATTTTGTGATGGGTATGCACTTATTTTTCATATGATTCAATGCATGATATGAGTTGTCATTTGGATTAATTTCTGGTTATTATTGCTCCTAATAATTGATTTTTAGAGCTAACCCTATGGTTTTCATAAGTTGAATATACCTTGCATATCTTGTTTGCTTGTTGGCTTGTTGGAGAGTTCGTAGCTTGCTTGCATAGTAAAGCTCAACAAAAATTGCTAAAAATCAGGTAAAATCTACTAAGCGCATTGCAAGGATCCCAGGTATTCTCCTTCATCTAATAACATTTCGATTTGGGACTTAAAATAAATCTCTTATGTGTCAAGCTTGTGTGCATCTTTTCATGCTTTTGATCTATTTCTACACACTTGCATAATTTGATACTAGGTTGTGATCCCTTAAGGATTCATTAAGTAGTCTTAGAATACTTGTGATTGATCTTGATTGCTATCTTGGGTTATTGGACTCGCTAATCTGTCGGCCCCTCATTTCCGCCTCGTGGTTGCAATCTCAGCGCCATAAAGGGGAGGGGTCAACAGGACAGAAGCGTTAAGTGTTCCACTTGGCAACCCTTTTGTGCTTTTAGGAACTCACTTGTTTTCTAAGTTGTGGACTCATTTTCAGCTTGTGTGAGGTGTTAAGTGTTCCACCTTGTGGACTCATCTCATATTTTCTTTAAGCGTTAAGTGTTCCTCTTTCTACTTTTTGGATGCTTTTGGTAGATTTACTTTCAGGAATATATCTGTGCTCACATAGTAATTAGGCCCTATGAACACTATTCATGATTCTTGAGAGATTGGATTCCTAGAGAAATCTTTCTTGATGACAGAATCCTTGTAGGTAGGGAGGATACTTAGTGTGTTTCACATTCAACTTGGTTAGTGCATCTTCTCTTATTGATCGACACATTCTCTCTCCGGAGAGGTTGATAGATCACGTAGGGTTGATATCACGAGCTTTGGTGAATCAAAATTGGTTAGTGCATCTTCTCTTATTGATTGCTACATTCTCTCCCTAGAGAGGTTGATAGATCACGTGGAGTTGATATCACAGACCTTGGTGGAACAAAACTTTGTCTTAGCATGTCGGATTAATCTGCTTGCTTTGTTTGGGTTAAAAGTGAAGAGGTGTCAAAACCTTGAATCTGGAGCCAAGTCCCCTTGTGGTATAAATCTGTGAGTCACCTTTAGAGAGGGTTAACCGTAGCAGACAATCCCTTCACAAGGAAAATTGCGTTGACAGAACCTCAAGCGGTAATAGCCATTTTCGCCATGGTAGTGACAACCGCTATATAAATGTCCTTGTGGAAGAAATCTCCACGGGTATGGTTCATTGTTGGGTTGTCAGATCTCCCTAGCAGCTCTTGAAGATTAAGTTCTCAGACTGTGTCAAAACCCTGGTGCGCCGGGATTGGAGTTCACCCCTTTGAATCATAAAAGTTGCAGAGTCAAACCATTACTAAAAACCCTAGAGAGGCCAATTTTTCACTTTCAGGTATATGTGTGTTATTGCAAAACTTTTCAGAACATACACAATTAGTACTCTCAGGGATTAGCACAATTTGGTCACTTGATTGTTCATGCGCAAGGTTGCTTTTGCCCTTGTTCATTGTTTTCAAACATGCTTGGAATCACTTGCTTGTTGTTCTGCATGCTTGTTTATCTACTTGGCTATTAAAAATGATCAAATCTGGTATAACCTTCAAAATCTGGACAGTACAATTTGCAAACAATCCAAAACTAAAGACCTTAAATTTTGCAAAAATTGGCGTAAAATTCTTTCTGGAGTCAAAAGTCATTTCAGAAAGTCAAAAGTCATACGAGTTTTGTCAAGTGTTATTTCAGTATTGCCCATCTGTCATACGATTGAGAACCCAGTGTCGTACGAGTTTTCAAACCAACAAATTCAAGAAAGTCAAAATCCTGTTAGCAACTGTCGTATGATATTTACAACTGTCATTTCATTGCTACCCAACTGTCATACGAGTTTTACAACTGTCATTTTATTTCTACCCAACTGTCGTACGAGTTTAGCAACTGTCGTTTCATAGACTACCCAGTATCGTACGAGTCTGCAGAGTGTCGTTTGGAAAAATTTGAGAGAGTTGTCAGAAATTGTCAAATTGCAAGATATCCAATGTTTCCAGCCTAGTTCCAGAATCTGTCAAAAATATCATTGTGTCAGGAATAGAGCAGTAGCTATTGAGCATTCTACCATTTTTTGAGTTTGATCTTTTGAATCCGATCTAGTCTTCTGTTTGATCAATTTGAGTCCTTTTTATCTCGTGTCAAAACCTTGTCATAACTATCAATCTTCAATCAATCTTCAAAAATAGACTAAGTGTTGAGAACTCATGTCCGCTATCTTTTGGGCAATCTATCCCATACATCCAGGGCACAGTTTCCTTCACCCACATCTCATCAGATCTTCAAAACTATCATAATCTTGACAAGGTTGCGTCATCCAATTTTCTCGAATCAAATTGTTCTTCAGTTGTCTTCATCCTTTTCTTATGTTTCATTCAAAGTTAATGGTGGAGACCAGAGCTTCTTCACACAAGAAATCAGAAGAAACATCTCAGAACTTACTTTTGACCAATACCCCAGGTCCAACTCTTGAACAACTCATCAAGTCAGGTATCTACGAAGACGATGGTCTCGGTAACTTTTGATTGAAAACTGGTTACATACCTCCTTTATCAACTCACAGAGGTAATCAGCAAACTCCTCCTCAATCTGTTCCAGGGAGCCCAAAAACTCCTATCATGTCTCAAGCAGGGACAAACCATGGTTCTCTAGGAGGAGGGTCCCAAGGACACCATTCTTAACATAATGCCGACCAAGAATCTACCCCCTCTGAAATCCATCGATGTCAGAATGACGATGAATTCAAGAGAATGATGAGGCATTTCTTGAAAGTGGATAGAGAGGCATACTTTTTACAATTATCCCAGGAAGGGGCTAAGCTTCCTCCCAACTTTAACGTTGATGATATAATCACATATGAGGAAGAAACTCCACTCACAGCTATGACAAAATAGATGCATGCTATACAAGTCGAATTTAACAATCTTAAGAAGGAGAAGGAACCCAAGGAGTTCTCCATGGAGGCCCTATGTCCTTTCCCGTTCGACAAAAACTTGTATATGCCACCATTCCCAAAAAGAGTGGAGATTCCAAAGTATGACAAATATGACAGACACTCTGATCCTCAAGATCATGTCAGAGAGTTCTGTACGCAATCCATGGAATTCATGCATGAACCAACTTATCTGATGCATCTTTTTCCTAGATCCTTGGGAGGAGCATCCATTCAGTGGTTTTCAAGATTACCTTCTACGATCAAAACTTTTGAGGAATTGATTAAATTGTTTTATCAACAATATTCCTACAATATTCAACATCTGATTACCATGATCAATATCTGTAACCTCAAGCAATATCCAAGGGAATCATTCCTAACTTTTCTCAAAAGGTGGCGAAAGAAGTTTTCTCTATATGCTAGACCAATTCCCGAAATGGAGAAACTTGAAATCTTTATCAATAACCTTGTTCCAGAGCTCAACTATCCATTACAAATGCAAGATCATGTATCTTTTGATAAAATGGTGGATAATGCAATCAAGATTGAGAAAGTACTTGTCAAGAAAGGAGAAATCACACTTCAAAAGGACAAGTCTGAATCTGGATCTAGCTCAAAAGATAAAAACAAGAGCTGGAATAGAAACAAAGGTATCATCTCCGATGGTGTTGTTGACACTATCCACACCCCATCAAAGGCACCGGCCTACAATCTCACCCTTGCCTCCAAAGCCATTGAAGCTTCAGAGCAAAAATCTGTTGAACCATCTCCAAAGAAGCCATTCAAATGATGGGATAATAAATGAAAGTTTACTCCCCTGGGAGAATCTTTGGAATCTACCCTGAGAACCCTGATAGCTGATAACATGATCTCTTTACCACCAATCTGAAACCCTGATCCGGATCCAAAACCATATTGGTGGAAAGATAATGCATTCTGTGCTTTCCATCAGACTAAAGGCCACAGAACTAATGGATGCTTCCACTTGAAGCATACCATTCAAGACTTGATAGATCAAGGGGACATCACGATCGATAATCGTACCAGCAATAATGATCACACAGCATTTATAGAACCGTTTCCACAACATGGCAAGGGAGTTTCCACTTCTCAACCTAACATGGGGGCAAAAGTCAACTATGCCTACCCTGGAAACAATGATGTCATCAATATGGTTGTACCATATCTCTCTGAGAGCTGCAATGTCATCATGATTGTACGAAGAGATAGAAATCATTCCTCAGCTAATGCGGTTACCAGATCACAAGCTCAGGCTCATCTGAAAGGACAAACACCAAGTTCATCTAATGTCCCTAAGATACCTTTCAATCTCACATCTACTTCTAAACAGAAGGTTGCCTCAAAATCTTCCAATCCAAAGGATACAAGACCTACATCTTATAGCATCATCCAACAACTCCAGCATACCAATGCCAAAATCTCTATGTTTGAGTTACTTCAAATATCTCCAGCTCACAGAGATATCCTAGACAAAGCTTTGCTCAGCTCTAATGTTCCTGATGATCTAGATCTAGACAGGTTCCAGACTATGGTTGGTCATCTAACGTCTCCGCAATATATCTCCTTTTCAGAGGAAGATGACAACTCCCTGAGTCACCCACATAATCAGCCCTTGCACATAGAAGTCTTGATCCAGAACCGTTGAGTCAAACGTGTGTTGATAGATGGGGGCGCAGGCCTCAACATTTGTTCTTACAACTTAATCACACAGTTGGGATTCTCAGAGATGGCTATTGATCCTCAAAACAAGATCACCATAAAAGCCTATGATGAACAAGAAAGAGCTTCTAAAGGCACCATTGTCTTACTTATCCGAGTGGGTCCGGTCATCAAAGATACCACATGTCAGGTGCTTGATCTACCATTGACTTACAATATCCTTCTAGGGAGACCCTGGATACATGAAATGCAAGCTATTCCTTCTACGTACCATCAATGCTTGAAATTTCCCTATGAAGGAGTGGAGGTTACTATCCCAGCAGATCTGAGTACAACTTGCAATACATTGAAGGAAAGTGCCGATAAGCTTGTTCCCAATAACAGAGAATCTTCCATCAAGCAGCTAAATGTTGCTTCCACATCTAAGATGGATGACATTTCTAAAGAGATCAATATCAAAGAAAATGGGATGGGAGAATACACTATAGAGCCAGTCTTGTCTTTGACATCTCTCCCAATCTCCCCTAAGTCATATGGACAATCCTTGAAGCAGTCTAAATCAGAACCTAAGGAACCTATGGAAGCATACAAAAGAAATTTTGTGGCGGAGCAAGTATCCAAACAAGAATTTGAAGAGGATGAAGCTGTGCTGGCATGGCTATATAAAGAGGATTCTGAATCTAAAATTGTTCAAACTAGTGAATCTATAGCACCTACACTCCCTTCTAATTCATATGGTCCAGGAAACAAATTGATAGCCAAGATGGGATATTCCGGTCAAGGACCTCTAGGAATCGGTGGAAAGGGTCTTGTGACACCCATTTCACATATTGGTAGAGCCAACAAAAAAACTAGTGGCTTAGGGTTTCAGAAGAAACCCTATCATCTCAAAGGTGGTTGTTCTCATGTCATAGAACAAATTGCACAAGGAGAATCCCTTCTTAAGAAAGAAGAAACAGAACCCTCTGATGATGATTCAGATAGCTCTGAGCTTATCCCCTATGAAAAATTGCCTAAAGAGATCAAAGATCTTCTTGATGATAAAGATGATCCTATCAGAAGAATTAATGTAGTAGAAACACAAGAACCTACTGTAGTGCAAGAGATGGTTGCACCATAAGAACCAACTAATCTCGAAGGCAATCAAACTAATCAAGAAGAAGGGGATAGTTATTCTGACACTGATTCCCATGAATATGAATTCAAGTCAAAGACTGAGGGTAATCCTTCTTGGGGTATTCATCCTGATTTCACACATTTTCTAAGATTTCCTAGAGATCCTGAATCAGAAGCTGAGTCAAATGACTATGAATGGGGTGCCATTCCAGAAGAAGATGAGCTTATAACAGAGAAATATATTGATGTTATTCACCAATATGTATCTCAACCCAACGTAGGTCTAGAGCGAAATAATGAACTTAACGTGTCAGATCCACCTATGGCTGAAGAGGGCTCCCATGATAATGTTGAGCCTATTCACGAATTGAACATTTTGAGTTGTAATATCACCTTTGAACTTGAGCATCGGGTTAGGACCAATGATGACATATCCACATTTGTGAACACCATATCCCAAGCCTTTCCCACTTTGACTATCCAACGCCCTGATCTTATCGACCAAACTTCCACAAACCCAAACCATGGTATGTATACCTTCCCAAATGACTATGCCCTTGCCTGCTACCTCAATGCAGTTGAGCCTATGAGTACTTCCATCAGCGAACCGAGCGTCAGCATGACTGAGTCGGACATCAAATATCTTAGTCAAAAAAATAAAAATAAAAATAAAAAGAGTTCTGAGGGTGAAAACCACTTTGTGGCAGTCTCAGGACTGACAAAGTTAAAAAGAAAAGACGTATCTGAAGGTGAAAACCTCTCTGAGGTGCCTAAGGATGAGATATTTGATGTCCTTCTGAGTCATTTACAGGATAGATCTCCAGTTCTGATCGAGCCAACTCAATCCATCAATTTGGGTACAACAGAGGAACCACATTGGTACATGTAGCACAATCTCTATCAGAAGAAGAGAAATAGAAATTCACTACATTCTTATCAAACAAAAAGATCAACTTTGCATGGAAATATTCAGATATGCTAGGATTGGATCCCAATCTCATTATGCACCATCTATCCATTGCTCCTGGAGTAAAACCAATCAAACAAAGATTGAGAAAGATGCATCCTCATGTTGCACTCTTAGTCAAAGCAGAACTAGAAAAACTCCTAAAAGCTGGATTCATCCGTGTCATAGACTATGCTGAGTGGATCTCTAACATTGTACCTATTTCAAAACCAGATGGTTCAATCAGAGTGTGCACAGACTTTAGAGATGTGAATAGAGCATGCCCTAAGGATGATTTTCCGCTACCTAACATTGATATGATAGTGGACATGACTACGGGCTATGAAATGTATTCCTTAATGGATGGCTTTTCTGGGTACAACCAAATCAAAATTGCTCCAGAAGATCAAGAGAAAATAGCTTTCACATGTGCGTGGGGAACCTTCTGTTGGAATGTTATGCCATTCGGACTAAAAAATGCTGGAGCTACATATCAAAGAGCGATGACATCTATTTTTCATGATATGATGCATAAAACAATGGAGGATTATGTGGATGATACCTTGGCAAAATCCATGATTAGAACTGAACATCTAATAGACTTGAGCATGATCCTAGACAGAATGGAATAGTTTAGTCTCCGACTAAATCCTAAGAAGTGTGCTTTTGGTGTCACTTCTGGAAAGCTCTTAGGATACATAGTTTCAAAGAAAGGCATTGAGGTCGATCCAGCTAAGGTGAAAGCTATCATAAAGATGCAACCTCCCAAGAATATCAGTCAAATGCAAACTTTGCAAGGGAGAGTACAGTCCATCAGAAGATTCATATCACAGTTACCTGACATATCACAACCTTTCACAAAGACATTACATAAAGGTGTGACCTTTGCATGGAATGAAGACTGTGCAAAGAATTTTGATCATATCAAGAATTATCTCTCGAATCCTCCTATCTTAATGCCTCCTATTCATGGGAAGCCATTAATATTATATGTCTCCGCAACAGATACATCACTGGGGGCATTGCTAGCGCAACATGATGAAGACAAGAAAGAAAGAGCCATCTACTATATCAATAGAACTTTAGTGGCCTATGAGAAGAACTAATCAATGATAGAGAAGGCATATCTAGCTGTGATCTTTGCATCACAGAAACTAAGACATATATGTTAGCTCATACCACGCATCTAGTAGAAAAAATTGATCCAGTGAAATACCTACTAAGCAAGGCGGCCCTCACCGGTAGACTAGCTAAATGGGTCATGCTTCTAAGTGAATTTGACATTGAATATGTTGAAAGAAAAGCTATAAAAGGTCAAGTTATTGCTGATCAACTAGCAGATGCACCCATGTTTGATGATACACCCATGCAAATGGAATTTCCTGATTCCTCTATCATGCACCTCTCTTCTAGAGCATGGCAGTTATTCTTTGATGGCTCCTACACACAAAATGGATCTGGAGCAGGCATATTGTTCATCACTCCTCAAGGATACTCAATACCCAAAGCATTCAGACTAAAATTTCCTTGCACAAATAATATTGTTGAATATGAGGCACTTCTCAATGGTATGAAAATGGCAATACAGTGGAGAGTTACAGAGATGCACATCCATGGAGACTCACAATTGGTTATCCATCAAGTCAATGATGTGTACCAAACCAAAGATGAAAAGCTCATTCCTTACAAGAGAATGGTAGATGATTTAAAGAAATACTTCATCTCTATCACATTTGAGCAAATACCCAGAATGGAGAATAAGGCTGTCGATGCAATGGCGACACTATCTACTCTCTTACAGCAGCCCGAACATGAGCTACGCTACAAGTTCCTGGTGGAAGCCCTATCCTATCCTGCATATGACTCCCCTGAAACCCGCATGATCTGCACCGTTGTAGGTTATGACTCATCCCGCTACAAAAATTTGTTCACCTATCTCCACGACCAAATCATCCCTGAGTCCTTTAACCATTTTGAGAAATGAAACCTTATCAGATCTGCATCCTAATATGTCATCATTGGTAATGATCTATACAAATGAGGTCTAGATGGTACACTGCTTAGATGTTTAGAACGGGAAGAGTCTCAACGTGCATTAGAGGAAGTCCACGAGGGTATATGTGGGTCGCACTCAAATGGTTTAATGTTAGCTCAAAAACTTATTAGGGCTGGGTACTATTGGCCTGAAATGGAGAAAGAGGCTATTAAATTTGCTAAAAACTGTCAACAGTATCAAGTACATGGCAACTTGATTCACACTCCAGGGAGAGATCTAATTCCCTTTACTACATAATGGCCTTTTCAACAATGGGCATTTGATCTCATAGGCGCTATCCATCCGCACTCTTCTAATGGACATACCCATATAATCACAGCTATAGATTATTTTACAAAATGGGTAGAAGCAGTTCCTCTAACACAAGCAACGGGGAAACAGATCTCTATGTTCATCTTGAACTACATCATTTGCAGATATGGGATCCCTCACTCTATAATCACAGATAACGGGGGACAATTCAAAAACAAGGATCTAGATGACTTATGTGCTAAATTCAAGATTACACAACATTGGTCTTCTATTTACTATCCTCAATGGAATGGACAAGCTGAGGCTTCAAACAAAAATCTCCTAAAGATCTTGCACAGAACAGTGAATAAAATAGGAAGAGACTGGCATCTCATGATCAATCCAGCTCTCTGGGCATACAGAACTAGTATCAGAATGCCTACAGGGGCTACACCTTTCGCTTTAGTTTATGGGTCTGAAGCAGTACTGCCTATTGAGGTTGAAATCCCATCACTCAGAATCAGAATGCATGGACTTGTCACTGATGAAGACTACAGAGTGTCTAGGTTACAAGAACTTGAATTACTAGATGAGCGCAAACAAGTAGCGTATGATCATCTCAGAGTGTATCAGAAAAGAATGTCTAGAGGCTACAACAAGAAAGTCAGACACAAAGAATTTCAGGTTGGTGATCTAGTCTTGAGAGAAAATCCTAAAAATCAATCCCATCGAGAACGCAAGGGGAAGTTTGAAACCAACTGGTTGGGTCCCTTTGTAATCACTGCTACTTTTGGCTCTGGTGCCTATCAACTCTCAACGACTAAAGGAGAACAGCTCCGAGAACCAATCAACGTTCTCCATCTGAAGAAATTCTATGCCTAAGGCATTCAGTGCTTGGTAAATGTCCTGAAAAAATCTTAAAAATCGGAAAAAGTCCTAAAAAATGAACATTTTGGTGAAAACCTAGCAATAGGCACCTTGATGATTCACAAAAAAAATATAAAAAAATGAAAAATATCAAAAATTCAAAAAAAATTGAAAAAATAAAAAATAAAAAAAAGAAAAAGTGCCTTGGTGAAAACCTGGAAACAGGCGCCTTGGTAGCAAAAATAGAATCTCTACCAAGATGGTGAAAACTCGGCAAACGGGTGCCACTTGTTTCAAAATGCTCCATCTATCAGTGCAATCTTGGTCTTTCCCAGCTTTCAGTCTTGCTTTAGTTTGTACATATCTCTCGGTTTGTTTCTGCATTTCCAGTTTTCAATAAGTCAGTTTGTACACCAATCAGCTTGAGCGTCTGTATCCTATCAATATTCAAACTTGGGGGCAATCAATGTCATATCCTATGGCCTCCAATGTATCTTAGACGTGTCCTATCCAGTTAGAATCCTTTAAAGCTTCATGTGAGTCAGTCAATCAGTCTCGTCTCCAGAAAGGATTTTGCATCTATAACAAACATCAAACTCAAACTGAAAACAATTTGTGCTTTTCATGCTTTTATCTCCTTGTATGCTTGCTGATCCGCATTGAGATTTTTGCATATTGTGTCCCTTCGAGCTCTTCGATGATGTCCTTTACAGGATTTAGAGGGTGATGACTGGGGGCATAATCTTTTCTTTGTCTTCTGCTTGTATGTGAAAATCTAACAACTTTGGAAATTCTGGATTGAAATGGTGTCCGACTGTAAGAGCCTCTATCTCGAATTGGATGGCCATGCGTACCTCGACCATTGATACCCAAAAAATTCAAGGAAGTTTGATCTAACTATTGTCTTTTTGAAGTGAATTCTTTCTCCTACTGTGAAACGCGATCTTGCCTAAGGATGTGAACGATAAAGGGTCACTACGGGTAATTCACATTGGATTTAGAATGATCTCTTGACTGTTTGATGTGTTTGCAACGCAAGGCGTACTCAGGTCATCACGACGTGTATGTTTTGATGCTTGTACAAATTGCTATATCAAAATGGACATGATATTCAGGTCATCCTGGTGTTTGTGCCTTGATGCTTATATCTAATCCGACATTCTGAAAATAAAGTCAATATTCATATATCCATGGTTGTTGTCCAGTGGGTGTTGTATTGATTCTTGTGCATACAAATCGATATTCATGTCTATGGTTTCATGGCTAGTGGGCATTGTATTGATTTATCCGGTTACCTAAAAGTTCAATGATGATAACAAATTGACACATGATCAGTGACTAGGTCCTAGGTCTTAGGTTGCATTTCATATTGCATGCTTCTTTGCATTTTTCATCTTTGCATGATCTCACAATGACTAAACGAACTTCAATGCTTACACAATTCTCCACTTGTCTCTTCAAATCTAACAAGAGCTAAATCTCACACAAAGGTTCCTCCAATGAAACAGTAAGTAGAATCCTTTTTCGGGATCAAAATTGAAATCTGAGATCGTTTATTATGTCAAAATCGCGATTTCAAATTTTTGGGACCAGGACGGTCTACTGCTTGCATAATCGACCTTCAATCTTCATAGAAATCTAGAATTCAACTTAACTGATTAGCTTTCATCAAACTATTGAAATTTCAACTTGGTCACCCATGGTCAACTCATGGTCAAACCTAGTCAAATTCGGTCTCCAGGACCTCCAAACGATGCAGAATGCATTCTCGGATGTATATAACCACTTCTCAAATCAATTAACATGCTTCTAAACTATAACGCTGACTTTTCTTGTCAGATTTCAATTTTAATCCCGAAGGGGGCATGGTATTGCACATCATTCAAAGTTTGTAAATCAAATTCTATCTATCTTTCATCAGTGATCAAAACAACAATCATGTCTAGTCGCTGATTCATCAAAAGTCCTCATCGCTCGGGGCAAATCTATCATCACTTGGGGCATATCAGATTCATCAAGATCCATATCAATCTGGTATTCTCTTAATCTTGTAATCCGTATTAGTTTTTGCAACCATCAAATCATAGTGTTCTTTCCTTGGTTCTTCGGCAACTGAAGGGTTTGGATGTGATACCTGCTAGTTCTGCTAAGACAATCGAGTCTAGAACGGGTCACTCACTTCTTTGCAATCCTAAGGTTTGGAATCAGGTGTTTTGGATAATTTTTCGCAATCATAGGTTCATTTGTTGTTATAGTGAACATTATCTTTGGTCATTCAAGACCTATTATCTCCATATCAATTCAATATCAATCAGCTTCTATCTCATATCAATTATCAATTTCAAACATCAGTTTCATATCTCTATCAAACACAGACTATCTTTGAACCACTGCGCTTCGCACAGTAATTCAAAGAGGGGCAAAATGTAATACCCCAAAAATGGGCTATAAGTTCATTAATCTCCTACATCTTCAATTTGAATGAAATCGACATCGAAGTCCTAATCTAAGGCACATCTGCACATCATCAAATCCTAATTGATTATCTTAAATTCTGCATTAGGGAATATTCCTAGCAATATTCCTAATCATCATAATTATCTTTAATTTTATAATTATTTGGCAATAAATCACATTTATCCTAAAATTTGATTAATTAAATATTTTGCATATTTAATTAATTAGATTTAATATTTGCCACTTAATTGTGTAATTAAATTTAATTCTATCTATTATTAATTGTATTATTTAATTTTGACAATAAATCAAAATTCCTATCTTTAATTGATTAAATTCTTATTTAATTAATTAAAGCATTTTGTCATTATTTAATAATATAATTTTTAATAAAAGTTTGATAAAATGATTGATTAACCCATAAATCAATTGTTTTATTTTTAAAAATCAGTTAAGTTGGAAATAAATCACTTTATTATTAAATTAATTCATAATTAAAACATGCACAATCATAAAAGCAAACAACTATCAATTATCAATTAAAGCTAAACTCTATTTTGAGTTAAAACTTAGCTCTTGCATGTTTTTGTGAGTTAATTATCCTTTATTTAAAAATAACTCAAAAATCAACCTGAGTTATTTGAGTGATTTATGGCTTTTTCCCATGCACCTCCAAAGCCCTGGATTTCTATAAAAATAAGGCTCAGCTCTTCATAATTCATCTCTCAATCATCTCTCAATCATCTCTCAAATTTGCATCCAAGCATCACATATTTTTGCACAATCACGCTGGAGAATTGGAGGCTGAGGAATCAACTTGTGAATTCAAAGCTTTCTGAGATCAATTTCAATTGCATAGTTTTTATATCTTAGCATAGAATTTCATAGTTTTCATATCATTGTTAGAATCTTCATTGTTAGATCATTTAGCATTCATTTCATATCAGTTTTCAATAGCAATCATAGTTTCATATCAAGTTTTTTTCATATAGATTAGTTTCATATCAGTTTATCATTATTATTGCATAGAAAATATCAAAAATATAGATTAATTGCATTCAATTTCATATCCATCTTTTGCATTCAAATCCTTCATTTAGGTGTCGTCTAGGTCACTGATCTCAATTACAATCTGAGAACATCAATCTCGCACCTATTAGAAGGCAGTAAATCGCTTGGTTAGATAGCTTTCAATTTTGCACAATTTCGATTATAGCTAACCTCTAATGTTTTACTGAGTGTTGTGTCTATAGATCAGGTACAATTTTTGCACACACAGTAGTTAGATGATGTAATCAATCATATCATGTCCCAAGAATATCTCATGATGTAAAGTATAATCATAGAGTTTCAACGCTCTAATTCTCAAATGTCTAAGAGCCTCAATGCTCAAATATCCAAGAGCCTCAATGCTCAAATATGTAGGAGCCTCAATGCTCAAATATGTAAGAGCCTCAATGCTCAATTATGTAAGAGCCTCAATGCTCAAATATGCAGGAGCCTCAACACTCAAATATGCAAGAGCCTCAATGCTCAAATATGTAGGAGCCTAAATGCTCAAATATGTAAGAGCCTCAACACTCAAATATGCAAGAGCCTCAATGCTCAAATATGCAAGAGCTTCAACGCTCAAATATGCAAGAGCCTCCATGCTGAAATATGTAAGACCCTCAACGCTCAAATATGTAGGAGCCTCAATGCTCAAATATGCAATGCCTACAAAAGAAAATGTATGAATATGTTAGTATAACAAAATACTCATATTTTCACCATGCCAAGTTTATTTCTAAAATGCTCAATTTTTTTCTTAGCAAGGGGTTTGGTTAGAATATCTATATTTTGTTCCTCAGTATAGACATATTTTAATTTAATAGCTTTCCTTTCTACCATGTCTCTAATATAGTGATATGGAATTTCAATGTGTTTGGATCTATTGTGGAACATAGGGTGAATGTGGAAAGTCTAATATAACTTTGATTATCACAGTGAATAATTGTAGGTTCCATGGGTTGACCAAATAATCCTACAAGGAGTTTTCTTAACCAAATTTCTTCTCGGGCTCCTAAGGAGATAGCAATATACTTAGGTTCAGTAGAGCTTTGAGAGACAAAAAAAAAATTCTTTGTAAACCAAGAGATCATAGCTAACCCTAAGCTAAAACAACATCCTAAAGTACTCTTATGATCTGATGAGCATCTAGCCCAATCTGAATCTAAGAAGCCATGAATTTATAATTTCTCATTTTTATATAATAAGCCATACTCTATGGTTCCTTGAAGATATCTTAAAATATGTTGGACTGCACTCATATGAATTTTTTTTGGTTCTACCATAAATTGACTTGGATAATTTATAGCATAACATATGTCAAATCTAGAGTTAATTAAGTACATTAAGGATCCAATAATTTGTCTATAAAGAGTAGGATCTTCCAATTTTGAACTATAAATAGCTTCGCTCAACTTGAGAATATTTATTTCCATGGGAGTTGACATCCGTTTGCAGTCCATCATGCCAAATCTTTTTAATATATCAATTGTGTATTTACCTTGATTTAAGATGATTCCATTATATAGTTGCCACACTTCTAAACCAAGGAAGTAGTGAAGGAGTCCTAGGTCCTTCATTTAAAATTCCTTTGCAAGATCTAGTTTGTACTTTTCTATGATGTATTCTTCACCTGTAATTAGAAGATCATCCACATATAATACTAAAATTAACATATCACCATTTATAATCTTAAGATATAAATTAGGGTCTACATCATTCTTAGAGAATCCTAATCCAAGAAGATATGATCTATCCTTTCATACTAAGCTCGAGGATCTTGTTTGAGCCCATATAGTTCTTTCTTGAGTTTACATACGTGAGATTGTTGATCATGAATAATGAATCTTTTAGGTTGTTCTAAATAAACTTCTTCTATTTCCCCATTTAGAAAAGTAGTTTTCACATCCATTTGATGAATCTTTCATCCTTTGGATGTTGCAATGGAAATTATAGTTATAACATATGTATAACATGAAACAGGTGCAAAGGTTTCTTCATAGTCAATTCCTTCCTTTTGGGAGAAACCTCTAGCTACAAATCTTGCTTTATGTTTTTTGATACTTCCATCTGCAATATGTTTTATTTTGAATATCCATTTAGAAGATATTACATATTTTTCTTTAGGTCTAGGTATGATGTCCCAAACATCATTCTTAATAATGGATCTATATTCTTCTATCATAGCATCTTTCCATGCCTAGTGGGAGAGAGCCTCTTTAGAAGAGGAAGGTTCAGAATCTATAATTTCACTCATAAATATAGTGTAGTTAGTGTATCTCTTTGGTCTTTTTCTTTCCCTAAATGTTCCTGGGGGAGTTGCATAGTTGTTTGCATCTACCAACATCTGTGTGGCCCAAAGTGGCATCTTCTTGTTGATAGTGGAAGAGCTAGGAATGCATGGGATATCTATAGGTTTAGGAGCATCTTCAGTGATCTCATTTCTCTCCCTCTGAAACTCTGAAGGTTTAATTTTATCAATGGATTGAGATAAATTGTTATACTCATAGGAATTATCTTTAGATTTTGAGAAGGCAAGGTCTTCTTCAAATATTACATCTCTACTCAATTCGATTTGATTTTGACCTGGAACGTAGATTTTATATGCTTTGGCTGAATTATTGCATCCTACAATTATACATTTCTTTCTTGATGGTTATAATTTAGATCTCTTATCTTTATGAATATGGAAGTATACAAGACATCCAAATATTCTTAGGTGACTGATGTTAGTTTTGTTCACAGTAAATGCTTCTTCAGGAGTCTTATTTTCTAAGGATGAATGAGGAAATCTATCTTGAATATAGACTGTAGTGTTAGATGCCTCAGCCCAAAGTGGAATGAGAAGATCTTGGTCATGAAGAATAGCTCTTGTAGATTCTACAATGGTTCTATTTTTCCTTTTTGCAACACCATTTTGTTGGGGATTATAAGGAATTGTTAACTCCCTCTTAATTCCTACTTCTTTACAGTAGGTGTTGAAAACCTCAGAAGTGTACTCACCTCCATTATTTGATCTAATAAATTGTATCCTTTTGTTGGCAAGATTTTCTATTAGAGATTTAAAATCTTTAAATTTCTTTAGAACTTCAATTGATTCTTTGATTTTGAGAAAGTATATCCATGTTTTCCTAGAGAAACTATCCACAAATATAATATAATATAGACATCCTCCTATGGATAGTAAAAAATGGGCCCACAAAGGTTAGTTTGAATGATTTCTAGAATTTCTTTAGTTTTACTTTCATTGTTGTTAAAGGTAGTCTTAATATTCTTTCCTAGAGCGCAACCTTTATAGACACCTTCATGTTTTAAGGGTAGGTTAGGAAGACCTACAACTAGATTGAACATAGATGATAATGTCTAAAAATTTAGGTGACCTAATCTCCTATGACATCTTATAGTTCACAAGGATCAATGGATGCAATTGAGATAGCTTGAAGAGAGGTTGTATCAAGCTTGTATAAGCATTCATGATGAATTACTATAGTATAGGCTTGTTTTAGATTTGAATTTTTAGGCCATGCCAATACTTTCCCTTCCATAAAGGTGATTCTATAGCCTTTATCCTCAAGGGCTGATATGGACACAAGATTTCATTTTATGCCTAGGACATATAAGACTTTGGATAGTTGAAGGGTTATCCCAGATTTCAATTGGATAAGACAATTCCCAATTCCCATGATAGGATAAGAGGTATCATCTCCTATGGTGACTTCTTCTCTACAAGTTTCTATAAATGAATCTAATTTCTCTTTGAATCTATTTATATGCTTAGAAGCCCCGCTATCAATAACCCAAGAATATCGATTAGATGTTTGAGTTGATAGGGAAGAATAGAGGGCTAGATTATCCATAATTTCTAGGCCTTAAAAGTTTGAGATTGTTTTCCTAAAATCTGAGATCGATCTTTTCTAACTTGGCTCTGATACCATGTTAATATATTCAGATTTATGTAAAGAAAAATATAATCTATAGATAGCTTTTAAGACTTAAAATAATAATGATAAAAATTAACAAAGAAAGGAGAAGATAATACCCAATTTGTAGAAAATAATTCCTCTTCACTTTGAGCCTAATGTTCTTCCATCTTCAACTACATATATTCTTCTAATGTATATGAGAAATGAATAATTATTATTCAATGTATGACTGCTACAATAATCAAATTTGGATCTTCTTGTAGAGCAAATTTCCTTGACATGTTATGTCTTCTATGTCTTGGATAATTCACACCATAGGTCACACACACACACACACACATATATGTGTGTGTGTGTGTGTGAAGACATTCAAAAGACACACCTCAACATCAGTGGTAAAGGCTGACCTGAAATGGCTAAGTATATTTCGCATGGTATTAACACAAGTTGTCCCTTTTGGACAATATGAAGTTGTCCCTCTAGGACAATATAAAGATGTTTCTTATCTTTTACTCAGAGTTTAATACAAAAATTAATCAGATGTATGTTGAGATAAATAATAAATAATTTGTAGATTATTTATTATTCATCCCAGCATACATGTCATTGATTTGATCTTTCCAAAAAGGCCACAAATAGATCAACATATATAATAGCAAACACATAAATTTCCTTGAATGGGGCATAACATAAAAATGAAAGTAATCACAAATTATATATCAACATAATCAATTGAAATAACAAGAACATAAGAAACATACTATAATAATAATATTATTCTCTTGTAAAGTGAAACATACAAGTGCCAATATAAAAGAATGGTGGTATGCACAATCCTGGATAATCATATACAAGTATTGATATATAAATAAAATAAAAAGTGTAAGAATACAAATGTGAGAGCCTTTATAACACCCTCCCCTACTAGGAATAAGCTTATTACTATAAGGTGGAAAAAATATGGGGATAAACATCTCTCAACTACATCACATCCTCATGAGTTGTTGAATATCTATCATTCAAGTCCAATTGGACTCTTGCCTTCTCTATGTCTTGATCCTTTAGCTTCAAACTAATATTTTTTAGAATGTATTTAGGCTCTAAATAAATTTGATTTTCCTCCTCAAATTTCAAAGCACCCCAATCAAGAACATGGGTCATATTGAAAATATATTATTTGAGATTTAAAATGTGGAATACATCATGGATACATGATAAGCTAGGTGGAAAGTTAAGTTAGTATGGAACATTACCAATTCTCTCAAGGATTTCAAAATGTCTAATAAGGTATCGTGCCAACTTAGAGATTTTCCCATAATGGATGGGACTCTTCCACAAATGAACTCTTATGAACACATAATCACCTACCAAGAAGTGTGAGTCTAACCTATAGGAATTGAGATAATTCTTATGCTAAATATGGACTATCACAAAATTCTCTCTAATCCAAAACTCACTATTCCATATCCCAATTCATCTCAATTCCCAAGATAATTAGATCTTGATCCCAACTTAACGATGTATATAAAGGTCAAACATAAAAGACCTAAAAAGGATCCATGCCAAGAGAACTATGGTACCCATTATTATAGGAAAAACATAATAGGTAAAAACAATCATTTCACCTTAACTATTGGTCCATGACATACATACAGAGCATATCCTTAAGAACCTAGTTAACTCTCTCTATCTGTCCATCGGTATTAGAGTGGTATGGAAAATTGAAACTAACCCAAGCACCCAAGGAATGCTACTAGGACGTCCATAAAAAGGATGTGATTAGTGAATCTCAATCTAAAAATGATAATGTGAGGTACCTTGTGCAAGAACATGTAGTGCCCCTCTTACTCGCTATGTGATTTATGTCCTTCTAGATATGGATCATTGGGATGATTTGATTCAATTTAGATGTTTCTTTGTTATATTATGTTTCTTTATGTACTTACTTCATGATTGGTTGATATGCGGTTGTTTGTATATTATTCTTGATAGTGGTTTTGGTGATGCTTTTGGTCATGGATATATCCTTCTACTTGCGTGATAACATTATTGTTATGAGTACTAGAATATTACTTATGGTCTAGTGATGATCAATTATGATGAACTATTTTAATATGACATTATATTTTGCATCATGCATCTATAGTAGAGAGTTCAAAGTTTGTTATGTGGTTGCATCACAAAGTAAATGGTATTTAATGTTAGCTAAGGTTCTTAATGAGATGTTATGCAATTAAAGGAAATTGATTCTAATTAGCATTGGAAGAGACCATGATTATAAAGTAATAGTCAATAATGTTAGCTTACTCAATGGTTATATCATGCTATGCTATATTAGTACATTTTATTTAATGGAAAGTGGTTTTATGATGATACGATCAAGTGTACCATCTTTTGTATTAAGTTGTGTATTTATTGCTTTTATGTGCATTATGATGCATGGGATTTATTGATATTGTTACAGTTAGAGAATTGATGATATTGATGTTACATGATGTGAACACACATTTATGTCATGAGATCAGTGCATATGTTCCCTTGTGATATATGGTGATGGTTACTTATTTCCTTATGAGTTACTAATGCTTTAGCTACTGCTATGTTTATTTTATTATTTCTTGTTTATCCCATTTGATGTGTTTGTATGAAGAGGTATGAAGTCATATTTACTCACGTGTGAGGCCCACATGATGTCTCAATCCCCTTGATTACTTTTTACTATGTGGTTAAGTATTGGTACTCAAGAAAAGTGCAACCAACACTCAATAAACCATTAACTCAAGAATTTAGCTATAGGATTCCATATCAAATGAACTAACTAAATTGTCAAAAGTATCTTATTGCTTATATTTGAAGAAATTTTAGTCCTTCTTTGAATGCTCATCAATTTGGTATAAGGATTAGTGACCTGAATACTCCAAAATGGAAGATTCAAATACCATGTAAAACTAGAATGAAACCAGAATGTGAGATTAATCTAAGAACAATGAAGATATTATGAAAAGAAACTAGAAAACAATGCAAGATTACTTCTAAGAAATTAATCTAAGCTAAGAAATACAAGAGAGATAAGAACTAAGAATCTAAGAAATGAAAGCAACTAAGAACTTGAAATAGAAAGATTACTCTAGAATGCAAGAAAGCTAGAATGCAAATGATCAAGATTGCAAGATTCACCAATGACCAAGATGGAACCCTTGAGCCAAGGAAGAGATTCCTTTTAAAGAATTTGCCTCAAGGATGGAGGGTGGAGATTAAGAGGCAAAAGATGTTAGGTAGAGATGAGTGGTGGAGAAGATCAATCCATGTGAAAGGATTCAAGAATTGTGATTGGCCAAGCTTGATGGGATAATAAGACAAAATAGCCAATCCCTTTTTAATTGTTAACTAATCAAGGTTAAGTTGCACAAAGTGATCTTTTTAATAAAAGTGCTAGGACTTTATATTAAAAGTAAGTTTTGACAATTAAATGATTTTTCAAGCTTTAATATTTTAAATGATTTATGCATGATTTTTAGAAATGGTTTAACTATGCAAGGGGGATTATTTGGGTTGCTTACATAATTATGTCTAGTAATTATGCCTTTAAGATTTAGGATTTATTCTGAGGCAATTTAATCAAATTAGGGGCTTAGGTTTTACTGGACAAATTTTAGGCAATTACAGTTACTATTGACATGATGTGTGTGTGTGTGTGTGCTTCAACTATTGTACTAATGTGGATAGCTACCAAGCATTGACTTCATCTAAATTGGCAGGTCTGAGCATGCCCAAAATAAAAATAAAATTGAACCTCGATGGTGGTTAAATATAGAGGTAGTCATGTAGCCAAATTACATTTAGCCAAAATTATCATTTCAACTTTCCTGATATGCTTATAAACCTGTTGGTTGTAGCATGGCAATGTTTTTCTATTCCAATATGGATGATTTGGATGCATCTTATATTGTGTCTCTGTGTCATATTATAGTTGTCCCCTAGCATGTGCGCATGTGTGGTTCAATGTAACTAGTTAATGAGTTTGAGTGTAAATTGGCGTAGCTACCTAGTTTTTAAAGAAAAATTTATTATATTGTGGCTTAAATATTTTAATTGGAGGTATTTTGTATTTATTTGATTTTTGATGAAATAAAATGCCTATTGAGGTTTTATATTTTATTCTTGGAGTCTAATTCATTTTGGGGAGATTGGATAATAGTAACTTTTTACTTCATTTTCATAACTTACTTTTGAAAGAATTTGGGGTTCTCTTCAAATACTGCAAAGGAAACTCAAACTTTCTTGGGAGGGAAATATTTTTGAGGAATAAATTTTTTCGTCTCTTCTTTATTGGATTCCTTGGGTCAAATTTTACTTGGCCTTCAAATTTTTTTGACTTCAAGATGGAGTGTGCTTCATTCTCCAAGTGTTTTGAGGGTTTCTTGGGTGATTGGAAGGTATGTTGATTTTTCTCCATAAATTATTGTTTAAATACATTTTTGTTGCTTGGAAATATTCTTAATAATTGAAACTATGAAGCTTGTGGATGAATTAATTCATTTGTGGAAATAAATTTAGAATTCTATATTTTTATTGAATGTATTTTTTTTATTAAGGTAACAGCAAGTTTTGAAGGAGCCTCGAAACCCTTTACAAGAAGATTTTGGAGGGAATCTGAAACCCAACTAAGATAAAATTTATGCTAAAGAATGAACATTTTAAACCAGTAGACCTAAGATAAAAAACAACCAGCAGCTAACCAAGAATAAATAATAAAATCCCAGTTGCCCAAAGAGTAGGCAAAAGCCTCACTTCATTACATTTATTGGGGTGTTAAAACTCCCCAAATAGAATTCCAGGGTTTTGACATGGATTCCAGAACCAACAATAGCAACATCAAAGGGTGACAAATCCCCAACCCTAGCTGTTAACCCTAAACAAAAATAACCAACCTTTAGAATGGGCCCTTGAAAACTATCAGCATCCACCTGTAGGCACCAGCCATCCACACATAACAAAAAACACCAAGCAAGGGGAAAACCATGGATTCCCTCTTCCTCATCAGAAGAAATAGGTCTGATTCCTTCCAGCACCAGAGGAATACTACCAACACTATTCTTCCATCTCTGCTCAGCCCACTTAGTCTACAAAAAACCAACCCCTAGCCAAATCCAGCATGCCCTCTTATGGGTATATGAAGGAGGATGCCACACTCCACTACCAGCAACCTCTGACCACCTTAATAGGCAGAGCCCTCACCTCGATAAAGTTATTCATCTCAATATAACGTGAAGGAGAAGAGAACTGAAGAATAGGGGCGGTCCACCACCAAATAGCCACATGAAAAGCCTCCACCTCAATAGGGGTATACTCCACCTCAATAGGAATAAAGAACAGAGATAAGCCAAAATAGGGTTCATCCCTGCAATAAAAAACTTCCAAGAATAGGGGGCAAACAAGAATGATAGGCCTCAACTCAGAGAAATGGGGAAAGAAACAAATAACCCAAAAAAAGACCAGTCGACTAGCCATCACGAGAAGAGAGAACCCCCCTCCCAAGACATTCCAAACCAAGGTCCTCTTGGCAGCATCAAACTCCAAGGATAAATCCTTAGTGTCACCAGAAATGTTAGGTGACTAGCTGAGCATAATAGGGTTTCTAAAAATAAGAAACTTTGCATCATAAGATATGTACTCAACACAAAGAGACAGGTTTCTCCAAGGCCGCAAACTGGAGAAGCAAAAAGAAAACAAGCTTGAGCTCCCCCCTTCCTTAGATGACTGACAAGATCTGTCCAAGGTATTAAAACCATGACTCACTACCCTAACTAGAAACATATGGGAAAATAAGCTTCCCCCAAAAACCCACCCCCCAGCAGACTTGGTGCATACAACACCCACCAAATGAAGAGACTTGCAATGGTCTCTACCACCATCATTTCCTCCATTAAGGAGCAGGACCCAACGATGCCCCCAGCCACCAGCTGCAACAGGACAATCAGGAAACTCTGCCCCATCTCCTTCATCATTGTCCTCCTCTCCTTCCTCTTCACTCTCTATAGCTCCCATGTCTGCAGCACTCGCGCCTACAGATGCCCTAGCACAGCAGCAAGAGCTCGTCCCCCTGCTACTCACTCCCATAATTATATATGAAGTTTTAATTATTGAATGTATTGTTGCATATGAGGATTTGGGACATTTTTTAGAGCTAGAGTTTTCTTTCTTGGGTTTCTTGATGTAGTGAATTCATTTTTGGAATGTGTAGGTCGTAAGGTCAAATGGATTTTGAAATTTTCTTGATATTTGAAAGTTCAATTTTTGACAATTTTTGGTCTTGCCATGCCAAAATATGAGTTTTATGTGTTTGTGATCCTTGAATGATTCTTCCATTGTAAAATTGTATCATTGTGCTAATGTGAGGGTGATATAAATTCTTTGGATATCTTGTGTTCATAAACACACCTTGATGAAGTCATATTGTGCATGAGAATGCTTGGAAATGTGAATTGGCAATTGTTTTTTATTACAGTAAAAATAGGTTTTGAAGGGGCCCCGAAACCCTTTAACAAAGCTATAGAAAGATAGGTATGAGAGACCAAAAGAACAAAAAACTATCCCGAGAAGGAATAGTCAATGAATTGGCAATTGTTAGTGCATGTAAAAACAATTGAGATTGTCCCTGCATGGTTGAGATGGATATATTATTGTCGAAGGACATGTCATCAATCCATCATGCAAGTGTGTATTTGAGTGACCTCATCAATTTTCCATGTGTGTGTGTGTGTGTGTGCTCTTGAGTGGATGCAAATCAAATTGTGGGAGTGGCTCTCAATGGGGGGACCAGAGCATAAAGAGGCCACCAGGGTAACCCATTACATAGTCCTTAATCAAATGATAATATAAATAAAATTAATGTGTTAAAGCCCTTAATTAAGATAAGTATGGATATGTGGGTCTTCACATATCGACCATAGTGGATCTAGGTGTACCAACCACTAAGATTCCTCTTACATGTGGGCTTTCATTATCCAAGGTTGTAGTGGAGAATTACTAGGGTATACTGACACATCAAGCACCTCGTCACCATGAGAGGATTACTTGGTGTCACATGGGCCACATGGACATTTAATGAAATTGTCATTCTTGGATTGTCCACCTACTCAAATTGATCAATAAGATAGTGATCATGTGATGTTAAGTTCTTGTATCTTTCTTAGTGTTGATCCCTTGACCTTGATTGTGGTATACCTAGATGTGAGTGTGTGATACCTTGTATTTTATATGATCATGACTTATGTGGTTTTTTTGGTGTTGTGGAATTGTATAGACCCCATGTGATTTCTTGGATTGTGTTGCATGGGCCACATACCTCTATGAGCATAGCGAGAGAGGGATTGAGGGTTCCTTATGGTTGGGTGGCATGACCAACTACTATTGGGGACTGGTGTAGGTGATAAGTAATCCTAGATTGTACTTACATACCTTTTGGATTTGTGACATCATGATGATGTGTCCTTGCATATTTGTTTATTGGAATTAGTTCTTACTCTGATAGCATAGATTTATGGTCATGTGAAGGTGTACTTGTTGAATAGTTACGTTATGGTTTGTATGTATTTATCTCTTACAGTTTGGTGATCCCATGATGTTGTATTCATGTATCTTTTATTTAGTTGGATATTGAGTAGCATAATTTCATGATCATATGTTGATATAATTAAAGATGCATCACTCTTATTATATGTATATGTACCTCCTTATATGTTTTTTGCAATGCCTTGTAAAGATAAGAAATGTAATCATAAGTTAGTCTTTTGTAGGAACCTTGTGTTCGTAATGGCATTAATTATTGCATTTATGATAGAACTAGTTAATTAAACCTTATTTTTAGGTGATTGGCTGTAAATCATGCTTTGAAACCTTGATTTGGGGGCTAGGAAGCTATATTGGGATCTTTGTCTATCCTTCAGTACCTCCACCTCACTGACCTAAAATTTTCTAACTATAGCTTGGCACCTTTTCTTGTCAATAAACATTTAATCTCTTTGGAATCTTTGCATTGGTGTTTAATCTTTTTCAGTACCTCTCCTTTCTCAATTGGTGCCTTCATCTCTCTGGTTTGAGACTTTTTTTGTCTTGACAAGGAATTTACTAGAGATTGACATCTACATGTTTGCATTGGGTGCCTATGTTGATCATCACTTGTGCTTGCTTTGGTGTCTCCATAAAAATATTTTTATGAGCTTGTTTGCAAATTCTAGAATCTTTGAGCTTGAATATCTAATATTTCCTAGGTGACTCTTACCCTAAAAAATGCTTTATATATGACCAGTTATGGTATACCCTTGTGACTTAGTATTTAGTTAGATTATATATGTATGTATGTATGTATGTATGTATGTATCCATTAGACCCATGGATATTCTAATCTGATATTTATTCTCTTGTGTGTGTGAGTGATGTTTTAACCTTACTATTGGTTATGTAAAATTAAAGTTACAAAAGGTTTGTTTGATGTATTTGATGCTTAAAAAATTATTGCCTACTTTTTAGTACATATTTGGTTTTAGTCCAAGGGTTCCTTAGTAGGGCATTACATTTGGTATTATATCCCATGTTCAAATGCTAGGAACTTTGGTTCATGTGTGTTCATTGTATTTTATGTGCATGGTGTGTGGTCAAGGAATTGGACCTTTTGAATTGTCAGTTTTCCTCTCTTGTGGGTCACCCTTGGAGTGCTTGGACCTTTTCCCAAATTGGCTTGGATGTTTGGCTATTTATGTTATCCATGGAGTGGAAATGGTGGATACATGGATGTGCATGCATTGTTTTGTGATTTAGTAGAATGAGCTTGCACTTGGGCATCCTGTAGTGATGATGGGGAGTTTGTATAGTATTTCCTTAATAATAGGTGATGGGGAAGGAGTACCCCACTCTCAGTGTCTCTATGCTATTAATAATTAACAATAACTTGATGCAAGGACCTCTTGAGGTGGAAAGGAGTCTAGAGTTTGAGTGATGTCTCTCAAGTGGGTGTACATAAGGACTGTGGTGAAGTCATAGTGTGTGGAAAGGTGGTGGTTATGATAGTTCCATATTGTTGGATTCTTAGTGGCACCTAATAGCTTGAGTTGACCCTTGTATGGAAAAGGGAGCAACATAGAAGTAGACCCTTGCCCCCACCTTTGGTGTTTATTATGATGGTATTATCATAGTTCTTTTAGAATATATTATGTTGATGTATTGATCTCTATTTGATAATGTTTTGGTGGCTGAGAGCATATATTTGATAGGATTTCTTATGATTTGGCACCTATATGATGATTTTGTTACTTCATGCTCTGGACCCTTACGTGACTCATTTTTCCTTGTCTATCTTTCTTATTAGAATGATTAATTGATTAGCATCTTTATGTTACTTTGGAGAGACTAATGATTGGTTCTTAAAGGGCCTTATGGAATGATTTATGAATATATATTTCTTGGTAGCCTTTTTAATAATAATTTCATTTGAATAACTATGTATGGATCATAATAGAAAATTTATTTATTGGCATATGCATATAATTGTTGATATGGATTTTGTGTTGGTTATTTTGTTAGTGCTTGGAATTGGAACATGATGTTATTGACATAAAAAATTATATGAAGAAATGACTATACATAAACAAGAATAAATCATTTGTATTAGTTGTGTATGAATTAATTGCATTATTTTCATCATATGATGAGGAATCATGATTGTAATTATAATGTATTATCATGTGGTAGTTGACCATTCATTCATTGTGCACGTGTTATGGAATCTTGATTTTTAGCATCATTGTATCTGCCTTGTCTAGTTTGTATCAAGTGGTTTAGGGAGTGTATGGTTCCTTTGGAAATGTTGATCGTGTAACCATGGTGAGGTAATAAACCCATTCTTGACTCATTGTACAAGTAGAGTTGATAATATAGACCCTTCCTTGTGGTCCTCTATGTGTATATGTATTGGTTCCCTCATGTGGTAATGATTGAGTACCCTACTTGTATGGGCTGAGAATTCTTATGGTTGTGTGTAAAATATAGTTTTAAGCTAGTTCATGGAGTGTCCTTGTGGTGGTGTAGCAAGATCCTTGTTTTACCTTGTTTCTCTCTTGTTTCATGAGCCTAAGTTAGATCCTAGTGAGTATACAACCATGAGTTTGTGGTGACTATGTATTTTTTCCTCCTAGTGTATGCACTGCAAGTGGTTTGAACCAATTGGTAAAAACCATCTTGCGCCATGGTAATTTTGCATTGCATGGAAATTGAAATAAAAACTAGAACATGCCAAAGAGCATAGTTGCAAATAAATGCTAAGATAATGCATACAATTAGAATCATTTATGATTTTTGATTTGGCTTGTTTGGGTACATCATCTAATGCTACTGGGATGTGGTACTCCCCGGTGTCATGTAGCAGCTACTCAATGGATGGTGGTTGGTGTTGGAAACTATGTAAAGTAAAAATGTTTCATATCTTGAGAATTCATTTTGGTTGATTGACAAATTGTTCCTTGAGTTATGCAGGATAGCATTTCATTTTTATTTATTAAATTCTCTAATGGATGGAGTATTCACTAAGACTCTTCTCTTCCTTTTCCTTCTTTGTGACACTTGTCATGCTTTATTTATTGTTGAGATGGTGTGCATTTATGTGATTTAGTGATGAACTTGATGATTTTCCTCATTTGGATTTTCTCCTTTTATAATCTTGTGGTCAATGTTCCTAATGTTTGATACTCCTAGCCTCATTCTATGTTGTGTGAGAGTTCTATCATGTTCATCAAGAACCTATAGTGTGTACAAGGAAGGATGTTGTAGAGAATGTACCATCTTTGTATTGGTTTGTGTCTAGATTGATAATCAAATTAGAATATATTTTCACTCAAGTTAAGAGTAAACCTTGTTGTATTATTAGAAAAGAAGGATGCATTAATATTGTTGGACATGCACGTAAGCATAGTGTAAAAATAGGTTACAAAATTTTGAATTTTTCATTTGCATGGATTTTTGAACCATATTGAGAAAGTGTATGCAAGAATGTTTCTATAATGTAATATGAATAAAATTGCAAGATCTCTATGTTAATTATTGAGGTTTGGATGTTAGTTTTTCATGAATCTTACTATGTGCACTAGTAGAATCGTGATGCTAATGATGTTTTTGTGAATGCTAAGAACTATCTTGTTTTTTGTTAATTGAGCTTGATGCACCCTAGAACTATAATTGGGTGTTTCAGTGTCCATTTTATGGATTGTTTAGTTTTTCTATTAGCTATGTTTGATAGTGAGCATTCTCCTTGTTGGTTTTGAGGGATCATGGTTGACGAAGTTTGCCTCATTGCATGATTTTTTATTATGGGCATCGAGACCCTATTTGGCTTGTGAATGGTTTGGTGAGATATTTTAATGCTCCTTTGTCTTTTTATCCATGTTATTGGTGAAGATATCTTAGTCCTATCTTGATGTGGGAATTATGGTTGTGGGTATATTGGTATTGTGTGAATATGTAAGGTAATTTCTTGCAAAGACTTGTTGGTCTCGAATGATATATTGGTGTTTACACTTATACATGATGTGAATGATCATTTTTATTTCCCTTCAAGATTCAATGTTTTTAGAGTAGTAGAAATTGAAGAGATATTGATGGTGGCATCATCATGGCTTAAGGCCGAAAGAAGGTGCAGTAATGGATGATAGAATTAGATACTCTATGTTCATAAGGTTGTAGAAGATAGATGTTGACCGTATGTCTAAATTCTTAGTGATACTATTGATGGTTAAGTCATGATCAAGACGGCCAAGGTACCCTTATTAAGACTATAAAGAACGTTCTTTAGTGGAGAAATCATATTTTGATGAAGGGTGCTCCCCTTAATACCACAAACACATAACAGAAATAGAGAAACAACAACAGCAATATGCAAGAACAGAAAATTGGCTTCTTATTATCTCCACAAATGTGGAATTACAAATTTTCAGAATTACAATATGCAAAGCCACATGGGCATTCCCTTACAATATTCTGTAGGACAAAGCCTCGAATCAATACCCAGAACTATTCTGAACTGCCTAAGACAATAATACAGCCTTCCTTATATAGGCAATTATCCACCGCCTGGGAAGGTTCCAGAATTTTAGCCAATAAGGCCGACCAAACTTAGAATTATTTTATTTTACATTTTATTACATCATAGTCGGCTCAAGATAACCTTTGAAACCCGAACAGAAATTTTGAAGAAAATTATTTTTCACCATTTCAGGTGGCCCAACTTCCGAAGACCATAAGTCATCACCAGTTGACCCGCTCGGCTACTATAACCCCATTTCGGAAACGCCACGAAGCGCTCTACAGGCTTGACCAGTGCAAGCGCCCGTCACCCAAATTTTTGACCTCATCCGGGGCCTCTAAAGCCTTCAAAACTGAGTTCAAAGTTTTTGTACCCTGCTGCCAATACCGAAAATCTTCAATATCTTCCAATATACACTTGATCTGGCAATGAAACTTTACTGGTAGACTTATATGACCAAAATGAACCTCCAAGAAAGAAATCAGATCATTCTGAGCACATACGAAAATTACCAAAAATAGTAACTTTCCAAAAATAGCAGCTCTGCACAAAATAGCCCTTATTGAATACAAAAACAGAAATATTTTTGGGTGATGCAAGATTGCTCTTACACCCAGGATGCTCCTGCATCAAACACCCGGGGTAATTTGAGAAGTGACCCTGTCACGACTCAGGGGTGCAGAGGAAAACCAAGATGGCTAACCTCCTCCTTTGCCAGCCATGATGAATCTTCAACAGGTCATCCTTTCCACTTGACCAGATATTCTTCATATGTCTTGTTCCTTGTGCTTCTACCAACACGACTGTCCAGTATATCCTCAATCTCTTTGGTGTCTGAACTACTTGCTGGAATACTCCACTGTGCTGCTGTGATCTCATCTTCAACACCTCCTTCATGATACTCTGTCAGATCTGAAATGTTAAAAACTGGTGAAATATTTAGCTCAGTAGGCAATTCTACCTCATATGCATTTCTTGAATCATGTTTCTTCAGTATCCTACATGGTCCAAACTTCTTCATTTTCAGCTTGTTATATGTACCAACCGGAAACCGCTCCTTCCGCAAATGAACCATGACTTCATCGCCAACCTGAAATTCCTTATGCCTCCTTTTCTCATCGGCCTTAGCCTTATATTGCACATTCATCTTGTTAATATGCTTCCTCACCTCCTCATGGATGTTCTTCAAGTGTTCTGCAAAATCTTCAGCTTCAGCACTACTTATTTCTCCTTTATCTATCTTTCTCAATTCAGATGCATTTCTTGGACTACTTCCATATACAATCTGGAATGGTGATTTACCAGTGCTCCTGTTGATAGAATTATTATATGCAAATTCCGCCTGTGGTAAAATCAAATCCCATCCTTCTGGCTTATCTCCAACCAAACATCTCAGCAAATTTTCCAAACTCCTATTCACCACCTCTGTCTGTCCATCAGTCTGTGGATGATGTGATGAACTAAACTTCAAATCTATCTTCAACTTCTTCCATAATGTACGCCAGAAATATCCAACAAACTTAGTGTCCCGATCTGAAACTATGGTCTTTGGCAAACCATGAAGTCTCACTACTTCTCTGAAAAACAATTCTGCTACATGAACAGCATCATTAGTCTTCTTGCAGGGAATGAAATGTGCCATCTTTGAAAATCGGTCAACTACTACAAAAATTGAATCATGCCCCCGCTGTGTCCTCGGTAAACCAAGAACAAAGTCCATGCTGATATCCTCCCAAGGCTTCTCTGGTACAGGTAATGGCTGATACAATCCTGTATTCTGCTTCACTCCTTTCGCCATCTGACATACTCTGCAACTCTGTACAAACTTCTTCACATCTTGCTGCAACTGTGGCCAATAATAATTCTCACCAACCAAAGCAAGGGTTTTATCACGACCAAAATGTCTAGCCAATCCTCCACTATGCTTCTCCTTGATGAGATTCTCCCTCATAGAACTTCGTGGAATGCACAACTGACTCCCTCTGAATAGCATATCATCCTGGATGATGAAATCCAACCATTTCGTCCTGTCTAGAGTAACAGGTTCTGTACAAGCTTTCCAAGCTTCACCAAAATCAGGATCCTCTGGATATAAATTTTTGAGTTCCTTGAACCCAACCACTTCAATCTGCATTTCTGTCAGCAATAGTTGCCTTCTGCTAAGAGCATCTGCAACCCTATTAGACTTTCCACTCCTGTGTTTCAAAACAAATGTATAACTCTGCAAAAACTCAACCCATTTCAAATGCCTCTGATTCAACTTTCCTTGACTATTCAAATATTGCAAAGCTTGATGATCAGTATACAAAACAAACTCCTTAGGAAGCAGATAATGTCTCCACTTCTTTAATGCCTGAACTATAGCATAAAATTCTTGATCATAAACAGAATATTTCCTCTTGGCATCATTTAACTTCTCACTAAAATAAGCAACAGGTTTACCTTCTTGGCTCATAACAGCTCCTATTGCAGTACCACTAGCATCACAATCTACTTGAAACACCTTATTAAAATCGGGAAGTGCTAAAACAGGTTGTTCTGTAACTTTTTGTTTCAATAATTGAAAACTCTTTTCTGCTCCTTTAGTCCACTTAAACTCTTTTCTATCCCCTCTCATTGTTTCAGTCAAGGGTCCACAAATACTGCTAAAATTTCTGATAAACTTTCTGTAAAAGCTAGCTAGACCATGAAAAGATCTTACCTCAGTAGCACTCCTTGGAGTAGGCCATTCAAGGATAGCCTGTACCTTCTCTGGGTCCATTTTTAGACCTTTCGCTGAAACTACAAATCCCAAATACACTAACTCTTTCTTCACAAAACTGCACTTCTTCAAATTAATCAACAATTTCTCTTCTCTCAACTTCTCAAATACCATACGAATATGCATCATATGCTCATCCAATGTCTTACTAAAGATCAAAATATCATCTAGGTAAACAATGACAAACTTACCCAGAAATTCTTTCAGAACCTCATTCATGAGCCGCATGAAAGTGCTCGGTGCATTGGTTAGCCCAAAAGGCATGACTAACCACTCATACAGTCCTTCCTTTGTCTTGAAGGCAGTCTTCCATTCATCTCCTTCTCTGATCCGAATCTGATGATATCCACTCTTCAGATCTATCTTTGAGAAATACACAGCTCCACTCAAACAGTCCATAATATCATCCATTCGTGGCAATGGAAACCTGTACTTGATTGTGATCTTGTTTATTGCCCTAGAATCTGTACACATCCTCCATTCTCCATTCTTCTCTGGTGCTAATACCGCTGGTACAGCATAGGGACTCAGACTCTCACGGATCAATCCTTTCTGTAACAACTCATGTACTTGTCTGTTCAACTCCTCACTTTCTGCAGGTGTCATTCTGTGTGCTGCCTTGTTCGGCAAACTCGCTCCTGAGATCAAATCCATCTGATGACTGATCTTCCTGACTGGTGGTAATCCATCAGGCACGTTATCAGATACAATATCCTGAAACTCATTCAACAAATCTGCAACTTCTACAGGAACATCTTCTACTTCCTCTTTACCAGCTTTTGGAATTAAAGCAAAACATACATGCTCATGCCTCATACCATCTAGAAAATTTCTTCCATCAACAAATGTTATCCTTGCATTACCACATACCTTTTCTTCAGTCTCCTTCAATGGTTTTAGCTTATGTCGCACTCCATCCTTTGTCAGAGAATAGGTATTCGCACGACCATCATGTACAGCACATCTGTCAAACTACCACGGTCTACCTAACAACATATGACATACATCCATAGAGATGATATCACATAGTACCTCATCTTGGTACCCGCCAATCTTGAACTTTACCAGGCACTGTTCACTGACCATGACCTTGTGGTCATCCTGCACCCAGGCAATCCGATATGGATGTGGGTGTTTCTATCTCTTGAGCTTCAACTTTGTCACCATCTCTTCTGACACCAAATTGTCAGTGCTTCCACTATCAATGATCACATCACAACATTTACCTTCACACTTGCACCTGGTGCGAAACAGGCTCCTCCTTTGCTCAGGTTCATTCTCACCACTCAACAGGACTCTTCTGTTAATCAACGTTTCTCCTCTTTCAGCATCTTCAGAATTTGATGATCTGGCATCTTCATCTACATGTGCAACTCTGGCCTGGCCTTCATTTCTTCTATATGTTCTGCCTTGGCGCTGAGGACATTCAAATGCCCTATGACCTTCTTCTCCACAGTGAAAACATGTTCCACAGAAGCCTCCTCTTCCAGATCCTTGTCCTCTTCCTCTTCCTCTCTGATCTCTATTATTCTGATCCTGGAAGCGATTATTTCCACGCTGATTCTGACTGCTACTGGCCTCATCTTTCTTTTTCAGATCTTCATTTCGGCCACCATATGACTGTCCACCAGATCGTCCACCGCGACCTCTTCCATTTTGTCTGCTCTCGAACTTCTTGTTCAGCTTTTCCTCTACTTTTAGGGCAAATTGGTATGCCTCCTCAATACTGCTCATTCGAACCAGATTCAACTCCTCCTGAATGCTTGGCCTTAACCCATTAAGGTATCGGGCAACTTTCTCCTTATCAGCTTCGGCATGGCCTGTTCTGATGAGGAGTCGATAGAACTCCTCTGTATACTCCTGAACAGATTTTCCTGCTTGCTTCAAACTTTGCATTTTCTTCAGTAGGTCAAGCTCATAATCAACAGGAATGAACTGTCGCTTCAATTTATCCACCATCCGATCCCATCTCATGATTTTATCTTTCCCTCTTCTATTTCGCTCCAATTGAATTTCTTGCCACCAGATCTTCGCGTGACCTTTCAGTCTGGCCTTCGCAAATTTGACCCTATCAGGATCGTCAACATCTTCGTACTCAAAATATTCCTCACATTCATTGATCCAGTCAATCAATTCCTCTGGGTTAAGATTTCCAGAAAATGTAGGAACCTCAATCTTAGGTCTTTTCCCAATCTTGGAAATGGCCCGAAAAAGTCTTTCTTCCTCCTGGTTCACAATTTCAACTTCTCCTGCTTCATATTCTTCTTCGGCTTCATCCTCGCTTTCATCTCTGACATTAAGATTTATTCCTCTACGAATCTCTTCTTGTAATGCTTGCACTTGTCTCTGTAGCTCTCTAACCTCAGGTGTTACAACACCAGCTCTTCCGCCACGTTCCCTTCGTGGAGGCATTTTCGCGATGCGTGCTGAAACCCTAGCCACGGTCCTGGTGCAAACTGCCTCACAGTCGGCGATCTGTTTACACACTCAAGAACTCCTGCTCTGATACCACTTGATGAAGGGTGCTCCCCTTAATACCATAAACACATAACAGAAATAGAGAAACAACAACAGCAATATGCAAGAACAGAAAATTGGCTTCTTATTATCTCCACAAATGTGGAATTACAAATTTTTAGAATTACAATATGCAAAGCCACATGGGCATTCCCTTACAATATTCTGTAGGACAAAGCCTCGAATCAATACCCAGAACTATTCTGAACTGCCTAAGACAATAATACAGCCTTCCTTATATAGGCAATTATCCACCGCCTGGGAAGGTTCCAGAATTTTAGCCAATAAGGCCGACCAAACTTAGAATTATTTTATTTTACATTTTATTACATCATAGTCAGCTCAAGATAACCTTTGAAACCCGAACAGAAATTTTGAAGAAAATTATTTTTCGCCATTTCAGGTGGCCCAACTTTCGAAGACCATAAGTCATCACCAGTTGACCCGCTCGGCTACTATAACCCCATTTCGGAAACGCCACGAAGCGCTCTACAGGCTTGACCAGTGCAAGCGCCCGTCACCCAAATTTTTGACCTCATCCGGGGCCTCTAAAGCCTTCAAAACTGAGTTCAAAGTTTTTGTACCCTGCTGCCAATACCAAAAATCTTCAATATCTTCCAATATACACTTGATCTGGCAATGAAACTTTACTGGCAGACTTATATGACCAAAATGAACCTCCAAGAAAGAAATCAGATCATTCTGAGCACATACGAAAATTACCAAAAATAGTAACTTTCCAAAAATAGCAGCTCTGCACAAAATAGCCCTTATTGAATACAAAAACAGAAATATTTTTGGGTGATGCAAGATTGCTCTTACACCCAGGATGCTCCTGCATCATATTTACCCCTAGAGAAAGGAGTTGTTTGTCAATCAAGTGAACCCTTGCATAGAGATTTGTATTTTGAATTCTTCTTAATTTGGCACTTGTACAATATGAGGGAAAAATAATTGCAAAAATTTCTCCTCAAGAAGCTCAAAGATCGTCATAGTGCCCAGAAAGAAAGTGAAAACATACTAGAGATGTTTGTATACTTTAGAGAGTGAAAGAGAGACTTTTATGGTAAGTGGCATGCTCCAAATGAGAAAGACAATGCGTTTGGACCTAAGTGTGGCTTTTTCCTCTCTAGTCTCATGATGTTACCTTAAAAATGTGGGCACATTTATTGTTATTAAGACCTTAGTAAGCCCCATTTTCATGTTTAAGTTCTTTAGGTTGGAAAGAAGTGGATAGTACATAGCATCCTCTTAGCGGGGATTTGGTGAGACACAACTTTGTAGCACTACTAGTGATGTCTCTTTTGGAACTATAGAGTGGATGATATTCCCTTTTTCGTGTGTGTGCTCTCTCTCTATGGTAGTTGAGGTGTTTGGCAAGGATGTGGCAAAGTGTGGATGGTATTTATAGAGGATTAAGTGATGGCTTTGTGTGTTGGATCCTTCTATGGGATCTCATTGTTAGCATGTCCTTTCTTTAGATTTTTAGGATTCCAAGAGTAAGCCTAGTCCTTTGTATGGAGGATGTAGTACCCCTCCTTCATGCTATGTGCAGTGTATCCTTTTGGATGTAGATCATTGGGGTACTTTGATTCAATTTAGATGTTTCTTTATTATATTATGTATCTATGTACTTACTTCATGATTGGTTGATATATGGTTGTTTGTATATTATTCTTGATAATGGTTTTTGTGATGCTTATGGTCACTGATATAACATTATTCTTATGTGATGTCATTGTGGTTATGAGTAGTAGAATATTCACTTATGGTTTAGTGATGATCATTTTTGATGAGTTGTTTTAATATGACATTATATTATTAATCATGCATCTATAGTAGACATTTCAAGGTTTTTAATATGGTTGCATATTTGAGTAAATGGTATTTAATGTTAGTTAATGGTATTAATTAGATATTATGCAATTAAGGGAAATTGATTATGATTAGCATTAGGAGAGACCATGATTGTGAAATAATTAATTATCAATAATGTTAGTACTACTTAATGGTTATGTCACATTGTGTTATAATAGCACATTCCATTTAATGACAAGTGGATTTATAATGATATGATATGGTGTACCACCTTTTGTATTATGTTGTGTGTTCATTGGTTTTATGTGCATTATGTTGTATGGGATTAATGATATTATTATAGTTAGAGATTTATTGATGTTACATGATGTGATGGACACATTTATTTTATAAGATCAGTTCATATGTTCCCTTATGACTTATGGTGATGGTTACTTATATGTTTACAAGTTACTGATGCTTCATCGAGCTTGTTATATTTATGTTAATATTTCTTGTTTCTCATGTTTGACATGTTTTTATGAAGAGGGATGAAGTTTCATTTACTCACTTGTGATGCCCACATAATGTATCAATCTCATTCATTACTTGTTACCGTTGACATATATATGTGTGTGTGTGTGTGTGTATGTGTATATATATATATATATGTGTGTGTGTGTGTGTGTGTATATATGTGTGTGTGTAATATATATATATATATATATATGTATATATATAATATATATGTATATACATCTACATACATATATACATATATATACATATACATACATATATACATATATATACATATATATATATATATATACACATATACATATACATATACATATACATACACACATATATATATATACATATACATATATGTATATATATATGTATATATATACATATATATACATATATGTATATATATGTATATCTATATATATATATGTGTGTGTGTATATATATATATATATATATATATATATATATATATGTATCTATATATGTATCTATATATATATATGTATATATGTATATGTATATA